>CM062817.1:665753418-666228242 GCA_031772625.1 Pinus tabuliformis
CATCTAGAGAATTTTTTATTCATGAGAAAAATTATTTTCCAGCAAAAAAAGAAACTCCGGCCATTTTCAATGGCATACAAATATTTGAGTTATATTTAGCCCCTGCCAAGTTTTTGATAAGAACAGATTCAATGAATTTCAAGTATTTCTTATAAGCCAAAATCTCAAAACAACTCGCAAGAGGTAGATTATTGGCATGGCAAATATGGTTTCAAATGTATGATTTTGATGTCGAATGGGTTCTAGGTATTTCAAATTTTCTTGCCGACTCTCTTACTAGAGAAATGAACAAAGCCCATGTTCATAACCAAAGAACTGATATTTTTGTTCTTCCCGGTAAGACCCCTGCAGATGATAACTTTGAAACTTTTGTAAAGAGATTTCAGATTCTTGAATTAATCCTTGGTGATGTAGTCGAAGAAATTAAAAAGATTATTGGACTGAGAATGAGAAGAAACCAATGGATACACAGATGTCAAGCTTGGAAGTCCAAGAATGTTGGTGTTTTGTTGGGTCTAGATGAAGAATTGGTAAAGGTATATCCTCTGCCAAATATGAAGGTAAAACTTTATTTTAAGACTCTTGATGATTACTGGTCTAAAGAATATATCAAAACCATGATCAAGGTGTTACAAACTCTAAATTATTATCAGATCATTGGAGGTATAGAATTTTCTTTTGCTATTTATACTACCGCTAAAATGTTAGACTTGGATGAAATGAATATGACAGAAAGTGTTGGAAGATTTTTAAAGTCCTTAAGAATTCTTGATCTGTTCGAAGAATTTGATGCTGCATTTTTGCAAAGAAATGATGAGGATTTTGTAGGTACAGATTCATTTCCTCAATATGAACTGTTTGAACCATTTGCAGACTGGGAAATAAAAGAGGGTCGTTGCCAAAAGAAGCCACAAACTAGAGCTTCTCAATGTGTTGAAAGGACATTACAATATCTGAGAAATTTTTCCACACCATGGGACTTTCAGAGCTTAGAATTCAGAAATCCTATTATCCCAAATCCTTTTGCACAATTATATGGACCTGAAAGAGTTGTTGCATCTATGATAGCCAACAATAGTGAAGAAATCAAGAAGATCACTCTTTGGCTCAAGGAATTCCATAGCCTCAAGTTCCCTGAAAAATTGTCTATGATCAGAACATTAGAGACACTTTAAGGAAGATTTGGAGTAATCAAATTGCTGATTAATCAAAAGGCATTAATTACTATTAGTGTTATGGCCAGAAATTGAAGTGATGATGTAGTTTGTTTGATTAATCTCTTACCGGCCATTGGAGTGATGATGTAGTTTGTTTGATTAAACTCTTACTAACTACAAAAGTATGTTCATCAATGATTTTTGAATTAGGGTGGCAACAACAAGAGAATATCAATCATAACTGCAAGTTGTGGATCCAATGTACCATAGAACGCTCTGTCAGCATGTTCCAAATTTTCAAGTGGGAATTATTAGATGGAGTGGAAATGTCAGTTCAAAAAATCCCTGATTTCTGTAAAGGAAAAAAGGATTCCTTCCTTGACATAGAGATAGACCCATTTTCCTATGTTAATAGGTGGAAAAAAGCTGATAATGAATATATATTCCCGCAAAAGAATCTCTATGTTACGACCGACACAATAAAGTTCGATACGGGACAATCTTCACGGGCACCATTAAAAGGAGAATCTTCTATAGTCATGACAAAAGAAAAAGCAGCTACAGTGAAAGGAAAAGAGAAGGTATCCGATGAAAAGGAAACCATTTTCGTAGACCTGTACCAAGATGCTCAAGAGCAACATGACCCCACCTGGGAAAACGAATATTTGAAATGGTTAAATCAATCTTAGTTAAACCAAAAGTTTCCTTCTTCCTCATCCGAAGCACATGATCCCCATTTAGATTATGATAGTGACCGAAGTTCGATGGGACCTTAGTAGTGCATTTTCTTTTTTATTATTGTACTCAAGAATATTGAACAGACACCGTCTGGAGTAGTAATGTCTAACAGGACCTCAAATAATTCTCATATGTTTTAGATCTATAAGTATGAGTCGTGTGTGTATGTATAGACATCAGTGAGTGAGTGTATGTGTTTGAAAGAGTGTATGTAATCTGTGCCTTAAGAGACCAGAGACTAGAAAGCTCTTCTCTAAGGCATAACTTGGTACGTAACAACTTTATTTGAATTAATTCTGAAGCCTGCTGGGTCGCCTGTGTGAGTACAGTTTGTTCCAAGATCACCTTAATTCAGGATTGTAAAGCGAGTTTAAGACCTGAGGAGTCGTGTATGTCCTTGTATTTCCTGTGCCCGTGGTGGATGGTGTGAGGAATTTTAGCATACTCTTCAGATATTCAAGTAAGTTACGGAGTACATGGAATTCCTTCAGGCAACTTGAGGCTATGGAATTCCTTGAGCCAAAGAGTGATCTTCTTGATTTCTTCACTATTGTTGGCTATCACAGATGCAGGTACTTTTTCAGGTCCATATAATTGTGCAAAAGGATTTGGAATAATAGGATTTCTGAACTCTAAGCTCTGATAGTCCCATGGTGTTGAGAAAATTCTTAGATATTGCAATGTCCTTTCAACACAATGAGACGCTCTAGTTTGTGGCTTCTTTTGGCAATGGCCCTCTCTTATTTCCCAGTCTGCAAATGGTTCAAACAGTTCATATTGAGGAAATGAATCTGTACCTGCAAAATTATCATCATTTCTTTGCAGAAATGCAACATCAAGTTCTTCGAACATATCAGGAATTCTTAAGGACTTTAAAAATCTTCCAACCCTTTCTATCATATTTATTTCATCCAAGTCTAACAGTTTAGCAGTAGTATAAACAACAAAAGAAAAGTCTATACCTCCAATGATCTCACAATAATTTAGAGTTTGTAACACCTTGATCATGGTTTCGGTATATTCTTTAGATCAGTAATCATCAAGAGTCTTAAAACAAAGTTTTACCTTCATATTTGGCAGAGGATATTCCTTTACCAATTCTTCATCTAGTCCCAACAAAACACCAACATTCTTGGACTGCCAAGCTTGACATCTGTGTCTCCATTAGTTTCTTCTCATTCTCAGTCCAATAATATTTTTAATTTCTTCGACTACATCACCAAAGATTAATTCAAATCTGAAATCTCTTTACAAAAGTTTAAAAGTTATCATCTGTAGGGGTCTTACCAGGAAGAACAAAAATATCAGTTCTTTGGTTATGAACATGGGCTTTGTTCATTTCTCTGGTAAGAGAGTCGGAAAGAAAATTTGAAATACCTGGAACCCTACGCTTTTTCAAATATTTAAATTTTCTGAATGGCCTTCTAGGATTAGCTACTCATTTGGGCCTATATTTGCCATACCTTTTGGATTTTCTCTTTTTAAAGGGCATCCATGGTAGTACAGAACGACAAACATCAAGACCAAGTGAAAAGTTTTGAGCTGTATTCTGCCAACAGAGATATTTAACTTTTTCTTGACATCTAAATAAGAGATCTATCCAATAAGTTTGTTCGATCTTTTTCCCTTGAACTTCTAGATCTTTCATAATCAAATCACCTAAATTACCAGGCAATTTTGAGACGAATGAAATCTTTTGAGTAGAATCATTGGTAAGATTAGCTTTATAGATTTTGGCCATATAATCATTACCAAATTGATCTAAAAACTTTAGATCTTTTAATTCCATCCTTGTAAGATCTGTTATAATCTGTTTCTTCTCATCTGCTGGTTCAGGGACAAATTGACTTTTGAATAGCAATTCTAATGTAGCTACGCCTGCAGCAGCGACATGCATTCTTTCTTCTTCTGATGGTCCCATCCAGTAGTCATAGACAATTCCGACCATTCATTTTTCTGCTAAGGCAAAAATAGAAATATTATCTAATCTAGAGACAACTTGCATTTGATATAAGGCACCAATCCAAACTCTGATAGACTCAGCTAGATTTGAAGATTTATCTAAGTCTAGAACATATCCAGTGGCATTAGCTGCAAACAAGTCTTCTTCAACTCTTGGATACTTAGGCACTTCACGGAAAACATGGGCTTTTTGGAGAGATGGCAGAATAAAGGAAGGGAATTTAGAGGCAGCATTCTCTAAAGTGGCTATCTCACTTTTTGATTTGTTAAAATTTAGTGATTTTTCTGGCTCTAATCTGTGTTCAGCTTGGGCGCTGGATTCAGTTTCACTGCCTTCTTGTTTTTCATCTATATCCTAGTAGTTGGGAGTATCCATGGAAATAGAATATTTTGGAACTTTTGATTCTCTCATTTTCTTTTCTTTCTTCTTTTTCTCCTTTGCTTCTCTTGTTTCTTTTTCTTCTTGCTGTTCATCGTGGAGAAGTTTGAGATTGGCTAGAATTAATTCAGTCTGGGATCCTAGATCATCCAGAACGTCTTCTGCATGTGCACACCATGTGGTAAGGTAATTACCGATTTGGTAAGTCTGATCTAAATCAATGGTGTTTAATGCATTGTGCTCGATCAAAGGGGCGCAATCAACTCGTGTAGCAGGCTGTTTTGACATAGAAGAGGTGGTGCAAAATTTTGTCTTGGGAGGCCATTTCCCACCTTTCACAAAACGATGATTTGCATATTGCCATTCGTCAACAGGAGGAAACTGGGTATGAGAAACACGATGCATTTTATGTACAGCAAGAAACGGTTTAGATTCAGGTATATACAGTTCAGTTGATCATAACTTTGGTTCAGAAAGACTAACTTAAGATTTTTTCTCAAACACAAAAGATAGAGGCATTTTATAAACATCTGTAGCATGGAGAGTAGGAGGATTCCAACTCTCAGGATTTTTTACCTTCTCATGTGTTTCATTAGATTCTACATTAGATTCGAGAGTGCAAGCAGAGACTTCAGTTATAATTTTGCGATCAATAGAGGAGAAAGAGCGTAACAGATTAGCCATTTTGATAAACTATACCAGAGATTGACTAAAGCAGCGTTTATCTACTTAGCAATTGTAGAACAAAAGCTTTTCGAAGGCTTCCTGGCTGACTTTAGACTCTGTCTGTTGTTTATAACTCAAGACTAGAATAGGGCTCTCATACAAATTTATAGAAAACATGATGGACTCCGTAACTTACTTGAATATCTGAAGAGTATGTTGAAATTCCTCACACCATCCACCATGGGCACAGGAAATACGAGGACATACACGACTCCTCCAGTCTTCAACTCGCTTTACAATCCTGACTTAAGGTGATCTTGGAACAAACTATCCTCAGACAGGCAGCCCAGCAGGCTTCAGAATTAATTCAAATAAAGATGTTACATACCAATTTATGCCTCAGAGAAGAGCTTTCTAGTCTCTGGTCTCTTAAGGCACAGATTACACACACTCTTTCAAACACATATACTCACTCACTGATGTCTATACATACACACAAGACTCATACTTATAGATCTAAAACATATGAGAATTATTGAAGGTCCTGTCAGACATTACTAGTCCAGACGGTGTCTGTTCAATATTCTCGAGTACAATAATAAAAATGAAAACGCACTACCAAGGTCCCATCAGACTTCGGTCACTATCATAATCTGAATCGAGATCATGTGCTTCGGATGAGGAAGAAGGAAGCTTTTGGTTTAACCAAGATTGATTCAACCATTTCAAATATTCGTTTTCCCAGGTGGGTCATGTTGCTCTGGAGCATCTTGGTACAGGTCTACAAAAATGGTTTCTTTTTCATCGGATACCTTCTCTTTTCCTCTCGCTGTAGATGCTTTTTCTTTTGTCGTGACTTTAGAAGATTCTCCTTTTAATGGTGCCCGTGAAGATTATCCCGTATCGAACTTTATTGTGTCGGTCATAACATCGAGATTCTTTTGCGGGAATATATTTTCATTATCACCTTTTGTCCACCTATTAACATAGGAAAATGTGTCTATCTCTATGTCAAGGAAGGAATCATTTTTTCTTTTACAGAAATTGGACATTGTCTGAACTAACATTTCCACTCCATCTAATAATTCCCACTTGAAAATTTGGAACATGCTAACAGAGAGTTCTATGGCGCATTGGATCCACAACTTGCAGTTATGATTAATATTCTCTTGTTGTTGCCACCCTAATTCAAAAATCATTGACGAACATACTTTTGTAGTCAGTAAGAGATTAATCAAACAAACTACATCATCACTCCAATTTCCGGCCATAACACTAATAGAAATTAATTCCTTTTGATTAATCAAAAATTTGATTACTCCAAATCTTCCTTGAAGTGTCTCTAATATTCTGATCATAGACAATTTTTCAGGCAACTTGAGGCTATGGAATTCCTTGAGCCAAAGAGTGATCTTCTTGATTTCTTCACTATTGTTGGCTATCATAGATGCATCAACTCTTTCAGGTCCATATAATTGTGCAAAAGGACTTGGGATAATAGGATTTCTGAACTCTAAGCTGTAATAGTCCCATGGTGTTGAGAAAGTTCTCAGATATTGCAATGTCCTTTCAACACATTGAGAAGCTCTAGTTTGTGGCTTATTTTGGTAACAACCCTCTCTCATTTCCCATTCTGAAAATGGTTCAAACAGTGCATATTGAGGAAATGAATCTGTACATACAAAATTCTCATCATTTCTTTGCAGAAATGCAGCATCAAGTTCTTCGAACAGATCAGGAATTCTTAAGGACTTTAAAAATCTTCCAACCCTTTCTGTCATATTTATTTCATCCAATTCTAACATTTTAGTAGTATTATAAACAGCAAAAGAAAAGTCTATACCTCCAATGATCTGATAATACTTTAGAGTTTGTAACACCTTGATCGTGGTTTCGATATATTCTTTAGACCAGTAATCATCAAGAGTCTTAAAATTAAGTTTTACCTTCATATTTGGCAGAGGATATACCTTTACCAATTCTTCATCTAGTCCCAACAATTGGACTACCAAGCTTGACATCTGTGTATCCATTAGTTTCTTCTCATTCTCAGTCCAATAATATTTTTAATTTCTTCGACTACATCACCAAGGATTAATTCAAGAATCTGAAATCTCTTTACAAAAGTTTCAAATTTATCATTTGCAGGGGTCTTATCGCGAAGAACAAAAATATCAGTTCTTTGGTTATGAACATGGGCTTTGTTCATTTCTCTGGTAAGAGAGTCGACAAGAAAATTTGAAATTCCTGGAACCCATTCAACATCAAAATCATACATTTGAAACCATATCTGCCACACCAATAATCTACCTCTTGCGAGTTGTTTTGAGATTTTCGCTAATAAGAAATACTTGAAATCCATTGAATTTGTTCTTATCAAAAACTTGGCAGGGGCTAAATATAACTCAAATTTCTATATGCCATTGAAAATGGCCAGAGTTTCTTTTTCTGCTGGAAAATAATTTTTCTGGTGAATAAAAAATTCTCCAGATGCATATGCACATAAAATTTCTTCTCCCGTATCCTCCTTTCTTTCAAATAGGATAGCTGCCCAAAAATTATCGGAGGCATCAGGAATGAAAAGATGATGGACTCTGTAACTTACTTGAATATCTGAAGAGTATGCTGAAATTCCTCACACCATCCACCACGGGCACAGGAAATACAAGGACATACACGACTCCTCCAGTCTTCAACTCGCTTTACAATTCTGACTTAAGGCGATCTTGGAACAAACTGTCCTCAGATAGGCGGCCCAACAGGCTTCAAAATTAATTCAAATAAAGATGTTATATACCAAGTTATGCCTCAAAGAAGAGCTTTGTAGTATCTGGTCTCTTAAAGCACATATTACACACACTCTTTCAAACACATAGACTCACTCATTGATGTCTATACATACACATACGACTCATACTTATAGATCTAAAACATATGAGAATTATTGAAGGTCTTGTCAGACATTACTAGTCCAGATGGTGCCTGTTCAATATTCTCGAGTATAATAATAAAAAAGAAAATGCACTACCAAGGTCCCATCGGACTTCGATCACTATCATAATCTGAATCGGGATCATGTGCTTCGGATGAGGAAGAAGGAAGCTTTTGGTTTAACCAAGATTGATTTAACCATTTCAAATATTCATTTTCCCATGTGGGGTCATGTTGCTCTTGAGCATCTTGGTACAGATCTACGAAAATGGTTTCTTTTTCATCGGATACCTTCTCTTTTCCTTTCGCTGTAGCTGATTTTTCTTTTGTCGCGACTGTAGAAGATTCTCCTTTTAGTGGTGCCCGTGAAGATTGTCCCGTATCAAACTTTATTGTGTCAGTCGTAACATAGAGATTCTTTTGCGGGAATATATATTCATTATCAGCTTTTGTCCACCTATTAACATAGGCAAATGGGTCTATCTCTATGTCAAGGAAGGAATCCTTTTTGCTTTTACGGAAATCAGGCATTGTCTGAACTGACATTTCCACTCCATCTAATAATTCCCACTTGAAAATTTGGAACATGCTGACAGAGCGTTCTATGGCGCATTGGATCCACAACTTGCAGTTATGATTGATATTCTCTTGTTGTTGCCACCCTAATTCAAAAATCATTGATGAACATACTTTTGTAGTCAATAAGAGATTAATCAAACAAACTACATCATCACTCCAATTTCCGGCCATAACACTAATAGTAATTAATGCCTTTTGATTAATTAATAATTTGATTACTCCAAATCTTCCTTGAAGTGTCTCTAATGCTCTGATCATAGACAATTTTTCGGGCAACTTGAGGCTATGGAATTCCTTGAGCCAAAGAGTGATCTTCTTATTTTCTTCACTATTGTTGGCTATCATAGATGCAACAACTCTTTCAGGTCCATATAATTGTGCAAAAGGATTTGGGATAATAGGATTTCTGAACTCTAAGCTCTGATAGTCCCATGGTGTTGAGAAAGTTCTCAGATATTGCAATGTCCTTTCAACACATTGAGAAGCTCTAGTTTGTGGCTTCTTTTGGAAACGACCATCTCTTATTTCCCAGTCTGCAAATGGTTCAAACAGTTCATATTGAGGAAATGAATCTGTAACTACAAAATTCTCATCATTTCTTTGCAGAAATGCGGCATCAAGTTCTTCCAACAGATCAGGAATTCTTAAGGACTTTAAAAATCTTCCAACCCTTTCTGTCATATTTATTTCATCCAAGTCTAACATTTTAGCAGTAGTATAAACAACAAAAGAAAAGTCTATAACTCCAATGATCTGATAATACTTTAGAGTTTGTAACACCTTGATCGTGGTTTCGGTATATTCTTTAGACCAGTAATCATCAAGAGTCTTAAAATAAAGTTTTACCTTCATATTTGGTAGAGGATATACCTTTACCAATTCTTCATCTATTCCCAACAAAACACCAACATTCTTGGACTGCCAAGCTTGACATCTGTGCATCCATTGGTTTCTTCTCATTCTCAGTCCAATAATATTTTTAATTTCTTTGACTACATCACCAAGGGTTAATTCAAGATTCTGAAATCTCTTTACAAAAGTTTCAAAGTTATCATCTGCAGGGGTCTTACCGGGAAGAACAAAAATATCAATTCTTTGGTTATGAACATGGGCTTTGTTCATTTCTCTGGTAAGAGAGTCGGCAAGAAAATTTGAAATACCTAGAACCCATTCGACATCAAAATCATACATTTGAAACCATATCTGCCATGCCAATAATCTACCTCTTGCGAGTTGTTTTGAGATTTTGGCTGATAAGAAATACTTGAAATTCATTGGATCTGTTCTTATCAAAAGCTTGGCAGGGGTTAAATATAACTCAAATTTCTGTATGCCATTGAAAATGGCCAGAGTTTCTTTTTCTGCTAGAAAATAATTTTTCTGGTGAATCAAAAATTCTCTAGATGCATATGCACATAAAATTTCTTCTCCCGCATCCTCCTTTCTTTCAAATAGGATAGCTGCCCAAAAATTATCAGAGGCGTCAGTTTGAAGAATAAGAAACCCATTACCTAGCGGTTTGAGCTTGGGGAGATGTTTGCATTCAGCTTTTAACAATTGAACTGCTGTTGTGGCTTCTGGTGACCATCCAGAATGCAAATGTCGTCGGATTGGAGCAGTTTTTTCTGACAGTCTAGGAATGTATTTGTGCACATAATTTAATATTCCTAGAAATCGCTGAATCATTTTTGTATCATGCAATTGGTCGGGAAATTCAGATAGCTTGGTCAACACATGGGGTTGCATCTGAATTTTTCCATTTACAACATGAATACCCAAGAAATTAATACTATCTTGAAACAGAAGCATTTTTCTTTCTGACAATACAATTCCATGTTGTTTCACTTCTTCAAGAAATATCTGTAAATGCTTCAAATGTGATTCAAGATCTTGACTGTGAATCAAAATATCATCAATATATACAACAACAAAATCATATTTACCAAAAATATAGTCCATTCGCCTTTGGAAGAAAGCTGGAGCATTCTTCAGACCAAATGGGACTACTTTCCATTGGAAGAAACCTGCGGGACATGTAAAAGCAGTTTTGTGACGATCTTCTTCTTTGATTTGTATCTGATAATAACCAGATTTCATGTCGAATTTACTGAAGATCTTGTTGTTCTGAATTTTTTGCATAATTGTTTCCTAGCGGGGTAGAGGATAATTAAAGCCTTTTGTGATAGCATTCAATGGCTTATAGTTAATCACCATTCGATCCTTTCCTCTGACTATTTCAGAGTGATTTCTTACCAGGAAAGCAGAACAGGAATAATGAGAAGAACTAGGTTCAATCAGCTTGAGATTTAATAGTTCTTCAATCTACTTTTTTATTTCCTTTTCATCTGCTGGAGTGCAGGGTATAAGTTTTCCTTTTACCCCGTTGTCATGCAGAGTTACTATTTCTTGCTGGGGACTTTCTACACTCCAGAATGCTTGAGGATTTTCAGAACAACTTTTCAACAATTCATCATATATAGCCATTTGTTCAGGAGACCAATTAGGATTTCTATTTGCCTTTTGTTTTGGCTTTGTCTGACTCCTTTCTTCATAAATCTGCAATACTTCTTGCCAATCATGTGAAGTATTTTTTGATTTTTTCATACCTGCCTTCTTTTGGCTATTTTCTCTTCTGGCTTCTGAGTTAGCCAAATTCAATCTTGGAACTGAAATTGCTTTCTTTTTTATATTCAGAATGACTTTATCTTCACTAATTGTAACAGGAAACACAGAATTGATAAACAACATTCCAAGAAACAACCTTGCAGAGGCATCATAGTGTTGGATTGCAGAAAATTTCACAATACTCCCCCCAACTTTTAAAGAAACATTGTCAACATAATGAGTGAGATTGACGGAGCCGCCGATGGTCTTAGAAATAAAAATATTTTTCAGAGGCTTCAATAAACCTTTGAATAAAGATGGGCGAGCTAAATTATTGGAGCCACCTGTATCAATGAATGCATCCACAGTTATCCATTCTCCTTTTAATTTGACTTCAACAAGAATATAAAGAAGATTGTTTGTTTTAACAATCTTTTTGAGAAAAGAGCTTTCATCTGTATTAACAGTTGTGGGAATAGGTAATGATGAAGATGATGAAGAGACTGTCTTTGGATAAGGGCAAAAAGAATTCATCGTGGATTGTGGAGGCAGAGAATTTAAAACGGATTGTGAATTCTTAGTACCTTGAGCTGTAGAGAGAGTAGAAACAGAAGAAACTGTCTCATGTGAAACATTTTCAGAGGTCTCATCAGTATAATCATCTGATCTATATTCGTCACTGAAATGAAAATCAGTTTCATTCTCAGATTCAGAACAGTCACAACAGATATTCATTTTTTGGCTCGTATCAGGAACTGACTCAGTATCTGACAGAGAAGCACCGATTAATATGTACACATTTGATACTTCATCTTGCGAATCAAATATAGACCAATTATCTACAAAAGCATCAATTTCTATACAAGATTTCAATTTGTTGGATGATCTTTTATGACATTTGCGAGTGAGGTGACCTTCTTGTTTACAAATAAAACATGCATTGTCTCTTTTTGGTTCCCTGCGCTTTTTCAAATATTTAAATTTTCTGAACAGCCTTCTGGGATTAGCTACTCTTTTGGGCCTGTATTTGCCATACCTTTTGGATTTTCTCTTTTTAAAGGGCGTCCATGGTAATACCGAATGACAAACATCAAGACTAGGCGAAAAGTTTTGAGATGTCTTCTACCAACAGAGATATTTAACTTTCTCTTGACATCTAAATAAGAGATCTATCCAATAAGTTTGTTCGATCTTTTTCCCTTGAACTTCTTGATCTTTCATAATCAAATAACCTAAATTACCAGGCAATTTTGAGAGGAATGAAATCTTTTGAGTAGAACCATTGGTAAGATTAGATTTATAGATTTTGGCCATATAATCATTACCAAATTGATCTAAAAACTTTAGATATTTTAATTCCATCCTTGTAAGATCTGTTATAATCTATTTCTTCTCATCTGTTGGTTCGGGGACAAATTGAGTTTTGAGTAGAAATTCTAATGTAGCTAGGCCTGTAGCAGCTACATGCATTCTTTCTTCTTCTGATGGTCCCATCCACCGGTCATAGACAATTCCGGCCATTCGTTTTCTGCTAAGGAAAAAATAGAAATATTATCTAATCTGGAGACAACTTGCATTTGATATAATGCACCAATCCAAACTCTGATAGACTCGGATGGATTTGAAGATTTATCGAATTCTAGAACATATCCAGTGGCATTGGCTGCAAACAAGTCTTCTTCAACTCTTGGATACTTAGGCACTTCACAGAAAACATGGGCTTTTTGGAGAGATGGCAGAATAAAGGAAGGGAATTTAGAGGAAACATTCTCTAAAGTGGATATCTCACTTTTTTATTTGTTAAAATTTAGTGATTTTGCTGGCTCTAATCTGTGTTCAGCTTGGGCGCTCGATTCAGCTTCACTGCCTTCTTGTTTTTCATCTATATCCCAGTAGTTGGGAGTATCCATGGAAATAGAAAATTTTGGAACTTTTGATTCTCTCCTTTTCTTTTCTTTTTTCTTTTTCTCCTTTGCTTCTCTTCTTGCTTTTTCTTCTTGCTGTTCATCATGGAGAAGCTTGAGATTGGCTAGAATTAATTCAGTCTGGGATCCTAGATCATCCAGAACATCTTCTGCATGTGCACACCATGTGGTAAGGTAATTACCGATTTGGTAAGTCTGATCTAAATTAGTGGTGTTTAATGCATTGTGCTCGATCAAAGGAGCACAATCAGCTCGTGTAGCTGGTTGTTTTGACATAGAAGAGGTGGTGCAAAATTTTGTCTTGGGAGGCCATTTCCCACCTTTCACAAAACGATGATTTGCATATTGCCATTCGTCAACAGGAGGAAACTGGGTATGAGAAATACGATGCATTTTATTTACAGCAAGAAATGGTTTAGATTCAGGTATATACAGTTCAGTTGATGACAACTTTGGTTCAGAAAGACTAACTTCTTCAACTGGAGGAAGATTTACGCTTCTTGAAGATGAGGCTTCAGTAGAAGGTACAAGGATTACATAACAACGCGGCCTGACGATGGGTCGAGGAATCTCTAGTTTCTTAGGAATAATCTTGAGATTTAAAGCAACTATCTGGACTATGGGACCAAAGATTTTTATAGCGACTTCGACTTCTTTTAGAAAAGATTTTTTCTTAAACACAAAAGACAGAGGCATTTTATAAACATTTGTAGCATGGAGAGCAGGAGGATTCCAACTCTCGGGATTTTCTACATTCTCATGTGTTTCATTAGATTCTACATTAGATTCAAGAGTGCGAGCAGAGACTTCAGTTATAATTTTGTGATCAATAGAGGAGAGAGAGCGTAACAGATTGGCCATTTTGATAAAATATACCAAAGATTCACTAAAGCAATGTTTATCTACTTAGAAATTGTAGAACAAAAGCTTTTCGAAGGCTTCCTGGCTGACTTTAGACTCTGTCTGTTGTTTATAACTCAGGACTAGAACAGGGCTCTGATACCAATTTAAAGAAAAGATGATGGACTCCGTAACTTACTTGAATATCTGAAGAGTATGCTGAAATTCCTCACACCATCCACCACGGGCATAGGAAATACAAGGACATACACGACTCCTCCGGTCTTCAACTCGCTTTACAATACTAACTTAAGGCGATCTTGTAACAAATTGCCCTCAGACCGGCGGCCCAGCAGGCTTCAGAATGAATTCAAATAAAGATGTTACATACCAAGTTATGCCTCAGAGAAGAGCTTTCTAGTCTCTGGTCTCTTAAAGCACAGATTACACACACTCTTTCAAACACATACACTCACTCAATGATTTCTATACATACACACACGACATCATTCAATGGCTTATAGTTAATCACCATTTGATCCTTTCCTCTGACTATTTCAGAGTGATTGCTGACCAGGAAAGCAGAACAGGAATAATGAGAAGAACTAGGTTCAATCAGCTTGATATTCAATAGTTCTTCAATCTACTTTTTTATTTCCTTTTCATCTGCTGGAGTGCAGGGTATAAGTTTTCCTTTTACCTTGTTGTCATGCAGAGTTACTATTTCTTGCTGGGGACTTTCTACACTCTAGAATGCTTGAGGATTTTCAGAACAACTTTTCAACAATTCATTATACATAGCCATTTGTTCAAGAGACCAATCAGGATTTCTATTTGCCTTTTGTTTTGGCTTTGTTTGACTCCTTTCTTCATAAATCTGCAATACTTCTTGCCAATCATGTGAAGTATTTTTTGATTTTTTCATACCTGCCTTCTTTTGGCTATTTTCTCTTCTAGCTTCTGAGTTAGCCAAAGTCAATCTTGGAACTGAAATTGCTTTCTTTTTTATATTCAGAATGACTTTATCTTCACTAATTGTAACAGGCAACACAGAATTGATAAACGGCATTCCAAGAAACAAACTTGCAGAGGCATCATAGTGTCGGATTGCAGAAAATTTCACAATACTCCCCCCAACTTTTAAAGAAACATTGTCAACATAATGAGTGAGATTGACGGAGCCACCAATGGTCTCAGAAATCAGAATATTTTTCAGAGGCTTCCATAAACCTTTGAATAAAGATGGGCGAGCTAAATTATTGGAGCCACTTGTATCAATGAATGCATCCACAGTGATCCATTCTCCTTTTACTTGGACTTCAACAGGAATATAAAGAAGATTGTTTGTTTTAACAATATTTTTGAGAAAAGAGCTTTCATCTGTATTAACAGTTGTGGGAACAGGTAATGATGAAGAGACTATCTTTGGATAAGGGCAAAAATAATTCATCGTGGATTGTGGAGGCAAAAAATTTAAAATGGATTGTGAATTCTTAGTACCTTGAGCTATAGAGAGAGAAGAAACAGAAGAAACTGTCTCATCTGAAACATCTTCAGAGGTCTCATCAGTATAATCATCTGAGCTATATTCGTCACTGAAATGCAAGTCAGTTTCATTCTCAGATTCAGAACAATCATAGCAGATATTCATTTTTTGGCTCGTATCAGGAACTGACTCAGTATCTGACAGAGAAGCATCGGTTAATATGTACACATCTGATACTTCATCTTGCGAATCAACTATAGACCAATTATCTACAAAATCATCAATTTCTATACAAGCTTTCAATTTGTTGGATGAGCTTTTAGGACATTTTTGGGCGAAGTGACCTTCTTGTTTACAAATAAAACATGCATTGTCTCTTTTTGGTTGCCTGTGCTTTTTCAAATATTTAAATTTTCTGAACGGCCTTCTGGGATTAGCTACTCTTTTGGGCCTGTATTTGCCATACCTTTTGGATTTTCTCTTTTTAAATGGCGTCCATGGTAATACAGAATGACAAACATCAAGACCAGGAGAAACGTTTTGAGCTATCTTCTGCCAACAAAGATATTTAACTTTTTCTTGACATCTAAATAAGAGATCTATCCAATAAGTTTGTTCGATCTTTTTCCCTTGAACTTCTAGATCTTTCATAATCAAATCACCTAAATTACCAGGCAATTTTGAGAGGAATGAAATCTTTTGAGTAGAATCATTGGTAAGATTAGCTTTATAGATCTTAGCCATATAATCATTACCAAATTGATCTAAAAACTTTAAATCCTTTAATTCCATTCTTGTAAGATCTGTTATAATCTGCTTCTTTTCATCTGTTGGTTCAGGGACAAATTGAGTTTTGAGTAGCAATTCTAATGTAGCTAGGCCTGCAACAGCTACATGCATTCTTTCTTCTTCTGATGGTCCCATCCACCAGTCATAGACAATTCCGGCCATTCGTTTTTCTGCTAAGGCAAAAATAGAAATATTATCTAATCTAGAGACAACTTGCATTTAATATAATGCACCAATCCAAACTCTGATAGACTCGGCTGGATTTGAAGATTTATCTAAGTCTAGAACATATCCAATGGCATTGAAATGGGCTTTTTGGAGAGATGGCAGAATAAAGGAAGGGAATTTAGAGCCAGCAAAATCACTAAATTTTAACAAATCAAAAAGTGAGATAGCCACTTTAGTGTATTTTTTGGCAACAAATATAAAGCTTGTTAATGGGAATTAAATGAGTGAGAGTTGTATATGGCTATCTTTGGATAACTAGGCTGCCAAAATCCAATTGTGAACATATACAATTCCGCTTATTTAATGCCCATTAACAAGTTAATTGTTTTCAGCGATATTCAACTAGACTTATTTAATGCCATTAAAAACTAATTATTTTCAGCAGTATTCTTTCACCAGATAATTGGTATAACTACCTCAATAAACATCAGGAAAATCAGCGAGAGAGTAAAACGAATGACTAGTACTCCATGCACTTGTCCCAGAAGAGGCTGTGAAGCACGAATAGTCGATCATGATCGTATTCTGATTTACATCAATCGCGATCTGGCCACGGTTTCAATTTTAGCTCTCCATGAGATGCCCAAATTTCAAATCTGAAGCATTTTTTAACTTTGATGGTTTTTGTAACTCTCCATGGTTGACAAAAGCAATAATTGATACGAGTAAAAGCAATCCAGAACCGAAAATAAGAAATTAGGTGGTTGTTATCAGCGTTTGGATCAATTGCAGACACTGCTTTTATACTGTAGCTGCTTATACTTTAAATCCAATATGTCCAGAACATACTGCTGATTTTATGTAGTGAACAATATATTAATGTTTTTATCAAGTGAATGCTGGTATCCGTCTGGACTAGGGCATGACGTCCAATGGACTGGCAGAGTGATCCGACGTATAAGCATTATCAGCATTGCAGGGATGACCAATTGTGACGATATATTAAATTTTAGGTATTGCAAATATGAAGTATCATGCATGCATGAAGTAAATCAATCATTCATTTATCTTGTTGGTTTCAATTTATTCATTGATTAAACGGGTTAAAATAATATAGTGTTTGATGAACAAAATAAAAATGATAGTGAATCAAGTATAAAAATGTGGTAATGAGTGTTTTTTTTTTTAATACGATTTCTAAAAATTATCGATCTCATTGGCCTGTAAGTGGCTATGAATTTGATGTCCTTTTTTTCATTAATGTAATTTATGTTTAAATTGATAAATTAAAAATTTGAGGATGTGGTTCAATGGTTAATTAGGGAGGTTTGTGGTTTAATGGTTAAGTAGGGATGTTTTGTCTTCATAGTTCTTATGTCCAATCCCAGTCACTACTCTAGACACTATTTCTTCACTTGAAAACAAAAATTAATAAAGCTTCCCTAAGCTAAATGATTTATCTTTATAATAGTTTAATTTAATTAATAAGAAAAGTAAAACAATTATTTTTTAAATAATTGATCTTAAAATGAATTATTTTTATAATAGTTTAATTTAATTAATAAAAAATAAAACCATTATTTTTTAAAATAATTTATATTAAAATTTATTCAAATTTTTTAAGAATTATAAATTTGAATAGTTTAATTTGTATAGTTAAAGTACAGAGTGTTTTAATGTGAATAATTAATTTATGCATTAAAAATGTATTTTAAATAACAAATAATAACAATTTAATCAAAATTATTTATTCTAACTAACAAGATAATTTTATGGGCCTTTAAAATTAAGTCATTTTGTTATATTTTTTTATAATATTTAGATTTTTTTTTTTTTGAGTTAACAATTCATTGTTAACTTAATATACAGCTTTACTTCAAGTGATTTTGTTATATTTTTCTATAATATTTAGATTTTTTTTTTGTTGATTTCACAATGTTAACCTAATAAGTATATTTAACATTTGATCGTTTTGCTATATTTTTATATGAACTTTATATTTATTTTGGAGTAAAATTAATGTTTTTGCCATATTTATTTGATCATTTTTCTATAAAATACATTGTTTTAAGAATAATTTTGGATTTTTTTTAAGGGTTAGATGTATTTATTTGATCAATTATCTATAAAATTTGTCCATTGTTTTAAGAATAATTTTGTATTTTTGAAAGGTTAAATTTAGATATAAATTTTTTATATTTTTTATTACCTCGATTTTAAATAAATAATAATAAAGAAATATGGTAACATAAATTTGTGAAAAAAATAAATAAATTGGTTTGAATGTAAATTTTCATAGCTATTCATATTTTACATAGACTTTGTTAAAAAACTGAGAGATACACACAAAGGAACAATTCTATTATATTTTTTTAATCAGAAGGATACTCTGCATATTTATGGTGTTTGTGGGATCCAACCAATTCCAAATATAAATAGGGAGGTTGAGATATTCTTTCAACATCCACCTACAAATCTATAACTTTCTAAATTATACATGGAAGAAATATCTTCCAACATTCCCCCTTAATTCTTACATACACAATTACAACATATATTATAACAATAAAAATAATATTTGTCTCGCTGGTCTTCATCAACAATTGTAACCACTCTACAGTCATCTAGACTCTTCTCTTTCTTTCTCCACATCTTCAATCTTACCTTACGAATCATTTAAAGTACACCTGCTTCTAACCATAGATGATGAAATTTGCAAGATCAACTATATTGACGACTCGCCTCGTCGGGGCTTCAACGATAAGAGCTCTCAAGTGATGAACCATCCTATGTACCAATCACCATCTGTCACATATTTCACTTTCGGTTATCCATCAGTTACTAAGCAAATGGTTTGAATATTGAATGTGTTGAAGAGCCGATCTAACAACTTGACCTGCTTCACACACATGGATATCATACTGTAACTCATAGCTGTTGTTTAAGGGTTTCCGACCGCCAAGAACAACAAACCATAACATTATAAACACAACAAATTAATGATGTATTCACGGGTTTCTAAGCGCTAAGAACCACTAATTTGAATTATGCAACACTGTTTAATAGTTGGTTCTACACCAAATATAACTTACAAATAAACTGCTTAACAAAAAAGACAACAAAACCAATATCACTCCATAACTACTCTCCTCTATTCCACCCTACACAGTGCGAACAAAGCTCTTCAAAGTTGGTTCGTTGGTGAAGATTAATTGAAACAAATAGCCTAGATGTTCAGAGGGTTCAGCTTAATTTCCCTATTAATGAGTTTCACAACAGACTAGATTTCATCAAAATTTATGATCCTTTTGCATATCCAAGTTGACCATCTTCGCACGAGGAAAAAACATATCCCTTCTTCTACAAAGACTCCAATTGTGACACCTGCATGCCCATCTCAAGACTCCAATTGTGACACCTACATGCCTAGCTCGAGGGGTCGATGAAATTCATGTTGTTGATATACACCGATAGGCGTATATTAAGCACATATACAATCACATTAGTAAATGTAGTTGATATACGCGGATAGGCATTTATCAATCACATTAATAATTATTGAATGTATAGTGTTAATGTGGCTATTAGAAATTGACTATTTGTACTTACTAATAACTATATAAATAATATAACACACATACACACATATATATACACATTTTTATATCTAACAATAACAAAATTAACATAATATAATAAAGTTATTACTAATAATACTTATTTATCTCTCATCATTATCTTAATGATTAATATACATTTATTAACCTATTAATATAACTATCAATATCTTTTATACATAATAATAAATTTATAAACCATTGCAACACAAAAACATTAAACTCTAATATTAAATCAATTATTATAAGCCCTAATGTTATAAAATCCAACATTATAAACCCAAAGATTAATATTATATCCTTAAGAATAATATTATAAACCTTACAATAAATATTTTAAACTGTAGGATTAATATTATAAATGACACAATTAATATTATAAATCTTAACATTAAAAACCAAATATTAAATCGAAATTATATGCCTCAATATTAAAAACCCAACATTTCAACCTCATACTAAATGCAATATTGTAAACCCAAAATTAAAAACTACAATAGCATAAATACAAAGGATTAATATTATAAACGAAGGGGGAAATAAATGCAATGGTTTAATATTATAAACCCAAACAAAAATAAACAAAAGGGAAAAATATTAAACCTTAAGATTAATATTATAAACCGTAGGCTTAATATTAAACCCTAGGAATATAAACCCTATGATTAATATTAAAAACCCTAGGATCAACATTATAAACCCAAGGGATTACTAAACACATTGGATTGATATTAAAAACATGAGGGATTATAAACCCATAGGAATAATATTAGGCCCTAAGATTAATATTAAACCCAAAATATAAACCCTAAGATTAACATTAAAAACATTAGGATTAATATTATGAACCCAAGAGATTAATATTATAAAACCTATGGATTGAAATCCCAAGGGAATAATATTGTAAACCCAAGGTATTAGTGAACCCAACTAATTATTAATATTAAAAACTGAAGATATTAAAAACCTTAGGGATTAATAGCATAAACCCAAGGGATTAATGAACCCAATTAATTATTATTATTATAAATCAGAGGGATTAATAAACCCATTAATATTATAAACCCAAAGGATCAGTAAATCCAATGAATTAGTATTATTAAGCCCTAATTTTACAAATTATAAATCCAAGAGATTAATATTAAACTGAAAATAGATACAAGAGATTAATATTAATATTAAGACCAAGATATTAAAATTCTAAACCAAGGAATTAATAAACTCAAGGAAATTGTATTATAAACCCAAGAGATTTAAATTAAACCCTAGGATTAATATTATAAACCTTATGAATAATATTATACCCTAGAAATATGAACCCTTACATTAATAAACCCAAGGGATTGATATCATGAATGCAATGAACTAATAAACCAATGAGATTATAAAACCATGGGAATAATATTAAAAGCAAGGAATTAGTATTAGAAATCCAAGGGATATAAACCCTCGCATAAATATTATAAACCCTAAAATAAACATTAAGCCCTCAGATTAATATTATAAAACTTAGGATCAACATTATAAACCTATCTGATTAATAAACCCAAGTGAATAACATTAAACATTACGATTAATATCAAATCCTAGGAACATAAACCATAAGATTAATAAACCCAAGAGCTTAATATTTTAAACCAAATGGATTATAAACTACAAGGATTAATATTAAACACGAGGATTTATATTAAACATTAAGGTTAATATTATAAACCACAACCTTAATATTAAACCCTAGGAATATAAACTTTATGATTAATATTAGAAACCCTAGGAATATAAACCCTAAAATTAATCAACCAAAGGATTTAATATTGTAAACCCTAGGAATATATACCCAATTATTAATATTATAAACCCATGGAATTTATATTACAAACCTAATGAATTATAAATCTAAGGGATCTATATTAAACCCTAGGATTAATATTATAAACACTATCAATAATATTATACCCTAGGAATATGAACCCTTATATTAATAAACCTATAAGATTGATATTATAAACCTAAGGGATCGGTAAATCAAGGATATAATACCCCCAATGATATTGCATAATAAACCCAGTGGATTATAAGCCCAAGAGATTTAAATTAAACCCTAGGATTAATATTATAAACCTTATGAATAATATTATACCCTACTAATATGAACCCTTAGATTAATAAATCCAAGGGATTGATATCATGAATGCAAGGGACTAATAAATAGAAGCGATTAATAAATAGAAGGGATTATAAAACCGTGGGATTAATATTATAAATCCAAGGGATATAAATCATCACATAAATATTACAAACCCTAAAATAAACATTAAACCGTGAGATTAATATTATAAAACCTGGAATTAACATTATAAAACTATCTCATTAATAAAACCAAGGGAATAACATTAAATGTTGGGATTAATATAAAATCCTAGAAAGATAAACCATAAGATTAATAAACCTAAGAGCCTAATATTTTAAACCAAATGGCTTCTAAAATACAAGGAATAATATTAAACACTAGGATCAATATTAAACAATAAGATTAATATTATAAACCATATGCTTCATATTAAACCCTAGGAATAGAAACCTTATGGTTAATATTAGAAACCCTCAGATTAATATAAAATTGTAGGAATATATACCCTATGATTAATATTAATAACCCGGGGGATTATAAACACAAGAGAATAACATTACACCCTAGGATTATTATTAAACCCTAGGAATATAAACCCTAAGATTAATATTATAAACCTTAGGATTAATATTATAAACCTAAGACATTAATACTATAAATACAAGGAATAAAATCAAGGGATTACCATTAAACCCTAGGATAAATATTAAACCTTTGGAATATGAACCCTCAAATTAATAAACCAACGGGTTTAATATTGTAAACCCTAGGATAATATTAAATTCTAAGAATATATACCCTATGATTAATATTATAAACCCAAGGGATCGGTAAACAAAGGAATTAATAAACCCAAGTAAACTGTATTATAAATTCAAGAGATTTAAATTAAACCCTAGGATTAATATTATAACCATATGAATAATATTATACCCTAGTAATATGAACCCTTAAATTAATAAACCCAAGGGATTGATATCATGAATGCAAGGGACTAACAAACTGAAGGGATTATAAAACCATGGCAATAATATTAAAGACAAGGAATTAATTTTATAAATCCAAGGGATATAAACCCCCGCATAAATATTATAAACCGTAAAATAAACATTAAACCCTGAGATTAATATTATAAAACTTAGGATTAATGTTATAAACCTATCTAGTTAATAACCCCAAGGGAATAACATTAAACGTTGGGATTAATATCAAATCCTAGGAACATAAACCATAAGATTAATAAACCCAAGAGCTTAATATTTTAAACCAAATGGCTTCCAAAATACAAGGATTAATATTAAACGCTAGGATTTATATTAAACATTAAGATTAATATTATAAACCATAGGCTTAATATTAAACCCTGGGAATGTAAACCTTATGATTAATATTAGAAACCCTAGGATTATTATTAAACCCTAGGGAAGGGTTATGTTAAAGTAAAGAAGAATATGCATTTCATTCCTATTTCCTTAACCCTCTTAGTTAAGTAGGTGCAGTGCGATGGAGGTTCTGAAGTGCGACATCGATAGCGCGTATGGGTGACAAAGCGTGGAGACAGATCTCTGCAACAGGTGGCAGGCTCTGGATCGACCACGTGAGCTGGTCCCTGAGCTGTGGTTTTCTCCTTATCCCAACTTCTCCTGGCCTGCTGTGATTTTACCTCAGTTTACTGCATAGGGTTTACCTCAGCTACAACCTCCGTTTAGGGTTGTCTCCCCTGTTTCCACCTTTCTGTCAGTTACAGGCAGCTGGCAAAAACGTTTCCCGACAGCTATGGACCTCGAGTTGGTAGATTACTCGGAGGATCCCCTGCCGGAAGGCTCTGTTTGGACTACTCCGCATTCAACAAGGGCTAATCGCTCTCTGTTCAGCTGTAAATTAAATGTGACCATCACTGACTTGCCTTCGATCTCAGGGCCATCTGGTCGTCCGGTCATCCTATTGGACTTCCCCCTACCTGGTCATCCCTTTCCTCCCCACTGGCTTCCCCGTCCTCGTTATAGTTCGCTTTGGGCTGCCTAAATCCTAACCCCCCCCAGTCATGGGCTTACCCTCCCTACTTCCCCCTTTCTAATGGTCTTTCATCTGTACCTCTCTCATCTACCCCATCACCTCCAGCTCCGCCTCATCAAGTTCACGACTCTGTCCCTCCCCCCGAAATCCCCATCAGTTCCCCCCCTCCCCTCTGATGCCCCTTTACTGCCCCCCCTGGACCTTAGGTGAACACAACCCCTGAGATCGATTTGAACGCAAGGGTTTCTCCACCCGAGTAGGTGAGACCTCGGAAGAAGGTGAAGTGTTTCAGATCGAAGACTGACGACGCCATCCTTCGGTTGGAAGAAGACATTCAGTTGGCGGAATCCATGGATATAGCGGATCGGGTCTTAGTTGGAAGGATTCGAGGTAGGAATTACAAGCGGATAGACTAAAAGCATGGGTATCTGAGGTTTGGGGCCATAGACTCGCTGATCTCCCCACCATACAAACATTTGTGCGGGGATGGTTTGCCTTCAGGTTTGTGCTGCCGAATCATACCAACTGGGTGCTTTCCTCCTACTGGCATTTTGAAAATGCCCCAATTCACCTGAAGAGATGGTCACTGCTTTTTGATCGGAATTCAGAATAGCTCGGGATAGGACCTATTTGGGTCAGGCTTCCTGGGCTTCCCCCACATTTTTGGTCGGAAGAAATATTCAAGAGAATTGGGAATGCGCTCGGCTCATACATGGGTTCGGATAAGTCCTACCTTGTCATGGGGAAGATGTCCTATGCTCAAATCCTAGTGCATATGGACACTCGTGGGGGTCTGCAAGAATACATCACCATTCAGTGGAGGAACCTTACCAGGAAGCAGATACTGGACTATGAGGGCGTGCCCTACAGATGCCGGTGCTGTCATAAGGTCGGCCATGTTTATAGAGACTGCCCCTCAACCCTAACAGGGGCCAAAGACAGAGTTAGCATGAGCAGCATTTCCAGGCACCCCCAGTAACTACTCCGGAAGTGGAGCCGATGGAGGAATAACTGACACATGATGTGGTCGAGAGAATTGATGATGTTGATCCTGGTCCCAACAAGAAGCGGGGGAAAGCTCCTTCCAGGCCACCCTCTCTGCCGTTGACATGAGCTTGGGTGGCTTCTGGGGAGACTTTCACTGCGGGTACAGCTCTCTCTACCTCTAACTCTGTTAAATCTGCTTCTAATTTATTTATGTCTTTTGCATTGCATTCACTCGGTCCTCCCCCCCCGGTGGTTGATCTGGTGTGTCCCCCCTCCCATTCCAGGTCCATTGCTCCCTCTCCTTCCCCCCCCCTCATCCCCTCCCCTATCTTCACTGCCCCATGGCGGTCTCCCTCTTCGCGGGCTCCCCTCCCTTGCCTCCCTTCCAGGTTCCCTTCCCCTCTCCCCCCTGAGGCTCCCCTCCTGTAAGGACCATCATTACCTGGCGCGTTCCAAATTTCGCTCACTTGGTAAGGATTTGGTTGGCTTTGGGTCTATCTCTTTCCCCTATCTCCCTAAGCTCCCCCGTGGGCGGCCCTCCCACCTTTCAAAGGCTAGGCACCAGGTGGGAGCAGAGATAGTTTCTGGCAGACAATCACAAATTCCCTGGGGTCTTAGAGAAGAAGGCGCCCCATCCCCTCTCCCTCCATGAAGATCCTGTCCTTCAACTGTAGAGGGTTGGCTAGCCCAGGGAAAAAACTAGCCATGAGATGCCTGCTATATTCGGAACCCGTGGACATTATATTTTTACAAGAAACTCTTGGACCTGACAGCTCCATCTCACCCCTCCTGGAATCTTGGCTCCCCTATTGGACCTTCTACTCACTGGACGTGATAGGTCGCTCAGGGGGTGTATCTGTAGGCTTCTGCAACCGCTCCATTAGGTTGCTTAATGTCTGGGGGGTGGGTTTTTTGGGTATCGACATCTACTCATCGACCCTGGAGTCCAATTTAAGGCTTATTAACATCTATGGGCCTTGCCGGGATCAGGAGGTCTACTAGCGGAAACTGCTCTCCTCCACTTCCTTCCAAGGAGACCAGATCGTCCTCAGAGGTGACCTAAATTTCTCGATGGGATTTGCGGAGTCTTGGGGACCTAACACTCAGATGGATCCTCTGTCGGTTTTCTTTGAAGATTTGTTGGATTCCCATAACCTTATAGACATCCCCTCGGCTAAGATCCAGCCAACTTGGAGGAACAATAGAACTGGAGCGGCCAGTCTGGCCAGGCGTTTGGATCGCTTCCTGATCAGAGAAGCCTTAGTCAATCGAGGCTATCAGGTGAGGCAGTGGATAGGCTCGGGAGGAGTCTCTGACCATAGGCCAATCTATTTGGAGCTGACAGCTGCCCATAACAAGCCCAAAGCCCCCTTTAAATTCAACTCTACATGGTTAAAGGATGCAGGCTACATAAAAGCAGTCAGTGATTATTGGAAGGCCCACCTGGTGGGTTCAGAAGGTCTCATTGCTGAAGGATTTTCCCGTAATATGTGTGAGCTGAAGAAGATCTCTATAGAATGGGCAAGGAGGAAAAAGGAGCAGGATGAGCAATTACTCAAATCAGCAGAGGAAGGAATTGCTAAAATGGAGGAGGATTCGGAGGGGATTCTTACCTCACAGGAACAAAAGGATAAGCTAGCTGATCTACTCCACAAAAGGGCTCAAATTTTGAAAGAAAGGGAAGAATGTTGGAGACTCCGCAGTCGAGCTATTTGGCTCAAAGAGGGAGATGACAACACTAAGTTTTTTCACAGACATGCAAATGGGAGAAAGGCGATTAACACCATCTGGGAACTCAAGAAGGAGGATGGCACTACAGTTAACACCTTCCGAGGGCTCGCATCTTTAGCTACCGCACACTTCAAGAAGATATACAAGGAGCCCCCTCATGCCACAATGGCAGAGATCTTGCGCATTGCACAGACTTTTCCCAGATTTGTGGACAAGGAAGCGGGGCTGGATCTGACAAAGGAAGTTAGCATGGGAGAACTGGAAGCTACCCTTAAATGGTTTAAAAATGATAAGATTCCTAGGCCGAACGGTTGGACGGTTGAGTTTTACATTGCTTTTTTTGACATTCTGGGAGCTGACCTTCTGAAATTGGTTGAAGAATGCAGACAGAGTGGCAGAATGTGGGATAGTTTCAACTCTACTTTTATTGCCCTCATTCCCAAAGTGGATAAACCCATTTCTTTTGATGATTTCTGCCCCATCTCCCTATGCAACTGCATCTACAAGATCATTGCTAAAATCATAGCAAATTGCCTCAAGCCTATTCTCTCAGCCCACATCTCCTCAGAGTAGTTTGCCTTCCTCCAGAACCAAAAAATTCATGAAGCTGTCGGCACCACTTAGGAACTCCTCCATTCTGTACAGACCCAGAAACTAAAAGGCATGATCCTGAAGATTGACCTCTCCAAAGCTTTTGACAGGGTCAACTAGCTTTACCTTCGTATGTTGCTGACCCACCTGGGTTTCCCCTTTTCCTTCATCAAATGGATCTTTTGCTGCATATCAAATGTATCTTTCAGCATGCTAATAAATGGCTCAGCCCCCCCTTTTTTCCATGTGGAAAGAGGACTGAGGCAAGGATGCCCTCTTTCACCTCTGCTCTTTCTGCTCATCATGGAAGGCCTCAGCCGAATCATTGGAGAAGAATGCAGAATGGGGCGTATCAGGGGTATCAAAATCACAGACGATTGTACCCTCTCCCACTTGTTGTTTGTAGATGATGTACTGATCCTCCTTAATGGGGGCATTGGGGACACTACTGCTTTTCACCGAGCCCTTGGTACCTTCCTTAAGGCCACTGGCATGGTTATAAATGAAGCGAAATCCACTATATTTACCACTGGATGCTACCATCAAGAAGTTCAGTTTTCTCTCAGACAATTTGCATTTGTCACTATCCAATTGGAAGAAGGACTCAAATACCTGGGTTATAGGCTCAAACCCATTGGATACAAGATAGCAGATTGGACATGGCTAATATTGAAGGTGGAGAAGAGGCTCAATATCTGGTACCATAAATATCTATCCAGGGCAGGGAGGCTGGTACTCATCAAGGCAGTCTTAGAAGCCACCCTGGTTTATTGGATGACTCTAGCATGGATTCCCAGAGGTATACTATCGCGCCTACAAAACATTTGTTGTAGGTTCTTGTGGAAAGGGAACCAACCAGGGAGAATATTTGCATGGACGAGCTGGGATTCATTGGCCTTACCAAAGAGCTGGGGAGGATGGGGCATCAAGAGGCTGGACTCCTTCTCACAAGCACTGGCTGCCAAGTTAGGGTGGAAATTGCTAAACAACAACAGCCTTTGGATGAAGGTAGTAGTATCTAAATATATCCATCCAGTAAGTGTCCTCGACTGGATCAGACAAGACATCAGGCAGAATAACATATCTATTATCTGGAAGGTTGTCAGCAACACGAAGGAGCTTATTTGCAGTGGATTGACATGGAGAATTAGATCCGGGTCTAAGATTTAGATAGGTACCGACCCCTGGGTGGGCTGTGGAAATGCTCACACTCTCTTGGATGGCCTACGAGGACACCTTCAGGCCATTGGTATTATGCATATTAATCAGATTGCAGATGGGGCTCACTCCACCATCTTACAACAAGCATGGAAATCTTCTAACGAACTGAATATTCCTGGATGTTGGCAACAGGAATGGAACAACTATACAAATGCATTGATGGAGGCCCACATCAGAATTACTGACGGGGAGGATGAGCTAATCTGGGCACATGCAAAACATGGAACATACTCCCCCAAGGTAGGCTACCAGGTACTGATGGAAAGACACAAGCCACCGGATCTGGCACAGTGGTGGAAACAGCTATGGAAGCTGAAGGTGCCCCCCCAGACAAAGCTGCTCATGTGGTCAATCCTTCGCAACAAAGTCCTGACTGGGGCGAACTTGATGAGAAGATCTTTTACTAGGCCATTTTGGTGCCACCTCTGTAAAAGTGATAATGAGGATACTGAACACCTCTTCTTATATTGCCCGCTTACCCAAGAAATTTGGAACAACTTCTCACATTCGATCTCATCTGGCATGAAATGGCAGGGTCCTCATCTCTCGGATGCTTGGAATGCATGGTGCAATTGCAACTCTTCCAAATTAAAAAAACGCTCCACTCCTTATTTGTTGGGAAATCTGGATTGCCAAAAATCAAGCCATATTTCTTCAAACACCTCCCCACTGGCCATCCATCATTACGAGGCTTATAGTTGATTACAATACCATCCCCGATGAGGAGGACCACCCGAACCAAAGGATTATTACCCCGGAATCCATTGATCCATCCCACCCTTGGACTTATTTTGTTGTTTCAACACAGGAAATGGGCTGTGGGGGTGGGGCAATACTTCATTTATCTGATACCCATGTTTTTAAAATACAAATGGGTCTAGGAAGGGGTACAAATAATTTTGCTGAACTCGTTTCGGCAAAAAACATAATCTTATTTGCATTATCCAAAAACTGTCACCAATTACAACTATTTGGAGATTCACAAATTATTTGTAATTGGTTGAACAAAACATCACACTACAATGCATACACACTTCAACATATTTTGGCTGAAGCACACAGACTCATATCACTTTTTGATATCTTTTCTTGCCGTCACATCTATAGGGAATGTAACTCAGCCACCAACAGCTTATCTAAGGAGGTGGTGCTTAGGGAAAACACTAATTGTTTAATCATGGAGGAAAGAGATGACAACATCTATCAATATTATCATAGGCCATTTATCGAGCTTGAAACATGAAAGCTCAACAGAAATTGCTTTTTTGTATTTTTGTTTTTTGGACAGTAGTCGACAGTCATATGTAAATATCCTCTGTTTATATCTTTATTAGTTTAGAAATTGCAACTCTTCCAAATTAAAAAAACGCTCCACTCCTTATTTGTTGGAAATCTGGGTTGCCAGAAATCAAGCCATATTTCTTCAAACACCTCTCCACTGGCCATCCATCATTACGAGGCTTATAGTTGATTACAATACCATCCCCGATGAGGAGGACCACCCGAACCAAAGGATTATTACCCCGGAATCCATTGATCCATCCCACCCTTGGGCTTATTTTGCTGTTTCAACACAGGAAATGGGCTGTGGGGGTGGGGCAATACTTCATTTATCTGATACCCTTGTTTTTAAAATACAAATGGGTCTAGGAAGGGGTACAAATAATTTTGCTGAACTCGTTTTGGCAAAAAACATAATCTTATTTGCATTATCTAAAAACTGTCACCAATTACAACTATTTGGAGATTCACAAATTATTTGTAATTGGTTGAACAAAACATCACACTACAATGCATACACACTTCAACATATTTTGGCTGAAGCACACAGACTCATATCACTTTTTGATATCTTTTCTTGCCGTCACATCTATAGGGAATGTAACTCAGCCGCCAACAGCTTATCTAAGGAGGTGGTGCTCAGGGAAAACACTAATTGTTTAATCATGGAGGAAAGAGACGACAACATCTATCAATATTATCATAGGCCATTTATCGAGCTTGAAACATGAAAGCTCAACAGAAATTGCTTTTTTGCATTTTTGTTTTTTGGACAGTAGTCGACAGTCATATGTAAATATCCTCTGTTTATATCTTTATTAGTTTAGACAGTAACAAAGCTCTCTACGAAGAGCGACACATATATTTATAGACTCGCTATGGTTTTCAAAGCCATAAATGGCAAACACAATTTTTGTTGGACATGATGGACAGGCTATGCTTGAAATATTGTATATGCAACGCATCTGCAAAATGCAGTTTCTTTATTAATAGAGGAAGTGCGACTTTTTCCACGGGAAAAAAAATTAAACCCTAGGAATATAAACCCTAATATTAATGTTATAAACCTTAGGATTAATATTATAAACCTAAGAAATTAATAGTATAAATCCAAGGAATAAAATCAAGGGATTAACATTAAACCCTAGGATGAATATTAAACCTTTGGAATATAAACCCTAAAATTAATAAACCAATGGGTTTAATATTGTAAACCCTAGGAATATATACCCTATGATTAATATTATAAACCCAATGAATTTATATTATAAGCCTAACGAATTATAAACCTAAGGGATCTATATTAAACCCTAGGATTAATATTATAAACCTAATGAATAGTATTATACCCTAGGAATATGAACCGTTATATTAATAAACACATAAGAGTGATATTATAGACCCAAGGGATCAATAAACCAAGGAATTAATAAACCCAAGTAAATTGCATTATAAACCCAAGTGATTTAAATTAAACCCTAGGATTAATATTATAAACCTTATGAATAATATTATACCTTAGTAATATGAATCATCAAATTAATAAACCCAAGGGAATAACATTAAACGTTGGGATTAATATAAAATCCTAGGAACATAAATCATAAGATTAATAAACCGAGGAGCTGAATATTTTAAACCAAATGGCTTATAAACTACAAGGATTAATATTAAACATTAAGATCAATATTATAAACCATAGGCTTAATTTTAAACCTTAGGAATATAAACACTAAGATTAATATTATAAACCTTAGGATTAATATTACAAACCCTAGAAATTAATACTATAAATCCAAGGAATAAACTCAAGGGAATAACATTAAACCCTAGGAATATAAACCCTAAAATTAATAAACCAAAAGGTTTAATATTGTAAAGCCTGGGATTAATATTAAACCATAGAAATATATACCCTATGATTAGTATTGTAAACCCAAGGAATTTATATTATAAACCTAAGGGATCTATAGTAAACCCTAGGATTAATATGATAATCCCTATCAATAATATTATACCCTAGAAATATGAACCCTTATATTAACCATAAGATTGATATTATAAACCTAAGGGATAGGTAAACCCAAGAGATTTGTATTATAAACCTAGGGGATTAATATTATAAGCCATAATATTACAAATTATAAATCCAAGAGATTAATATTAAACTTAAAATAAATCCAAGTGATTGATATTAATATTAAACCCGGGATATTAATATTCTAAACCAAGGGATTCCTAGAGCTAGGGAATTTGTATTATACGCCCAAGAGATTTAAATTAAACCCTAGGATTAATATTATAGATCTTATGAATAATATTATACCAAACACATTCTTACAGGGCTCCCTTCATTGTCACTAAGAGGTGAGATATTTCCATTTTCATCTAGTAATATGGATTAAAGGTAATTAACAAAATAAACCAATGAATTTAAGGGAATGAAGGGAATTACAAAAAGTGTCAAATAATTAATGAAACATCCACACATTTGCACATGCATTTTTAAAATCCTTAAATATTTATTGGGAACCTTTGACGATAGGCAAGACCATGGAAATCTCACCCACTTAACCCATGTGACATTTGATGAGTGCATGATCTAAGTTGCAACACTCTCATTTTGCAACAACAAAATTATCTATATTCAGGCCTCCTAGCATCCTATTTCTTGAACTTCGCTTACGACATGTTAATATAAAAAACAAACAGAAGTTAAAAAGTTTTAAACATATTTCTTTTGAATAATTTGTACAGTGAAAAATGTAAACATATTTCCTTTGAATAATTTGTACACTGAAAAACATAGAAAATTTGAAGGATTAATTACATACATATGATCAGTACAAAAAATTATCAATGCTCTCTATACAAGGCCAAAAATGGCACTGCACTTTAACATCATTAACAAGAGTTATTCCCATGTCTTTGAGGGGATCATGCATTCATCCCTTGAATCTCTACAACTGTATCAATTTGCATTACATGCATAGTTCTCAATATACACTATCTTACATTTTCTGGTCATACACTATCTTACATCCCTCGAGTGGAGCTTCATCTAATGTGTGGTTATCTACATGGAGGAGACTAATTGAAACGGTAAGTGATGGCTATATGAAATTTAAACTGTTTGTGATTGCCAGGCTAAATCAATGTCTTACATCCCTTTGACGACATTTCGTATAGGTGAATTGAAATGGTAAGTGATGTGTAGGTGGAATTGAAACTGTTGGTGTTGCTAAGCTAATTGAAATGGATGGTGATGGCGATTCGTACGTTTCACAACAATTTTTAATCTTTTCACTTCATCTTAATCATAATAGGTGGTGATTAACAAATGGCATGGTAAATTTTTAATAAAGGTTTGTAAATTTTTAATTTAAACATGGTTTAATCACATGATTTATATATGCAAGAAAGTTATTGTTGTGAATTTCATTAACTGATTTAGTGGTGACTATGAGAATATACAAGCATCTTTCAATTGAGACCATCCGATCAAAAAAATTAATTAACAAAAAGATTAAAGTAGTCAATTCCCATAGGAGGGACGCCTATCAGTGTAATAAACCTAAAATAATAAATATAAGTATCAAGCAAAGAAAAGTACTCTTCCATATATGTGCGAGCCTTTTAAAGATTCTTGTTTGATTTGATGATGTTAGGAGGGCAATTATCGGAGATGTTATGAAGGCGAGCATTCAACAGATGCCATAGTTTTGGTGCACCTACCAAAATTAGATTCTTGTATTTAAAGTTCAGCTTCACGCAATAGGAGAACTTGTGAAAGCGACCAGTAAACAGTCGAAATAGATTTGGTGAGCCTATGAAATTTTCAATGGACGGGAAGGATGCGGGGACATTGCATTTCCTATCTAGGGAAAGCAAAATTGCATTTCCTACTTTACTAAAACATAATTGATCGATATTGCACATACGGTCCACCCACACCCAAAATTTACCATTATCTGCTTCATATTCACACTTCAAGTCAAACCTTCCACTTTCGGCACTTCCTCCTAATATTGTAGGACTTTGTGTTTCCTTGTCAACATTTGGAATTGTCGAGCAATTCCAATGTTCGCCAAGCTGCATTCCTCTGATCTGACAACTGATGGCTTTTTTGCTTATGAATATATATTATTGCGGGTTTTTCAACTGATTCCACAAAAGTCAAATTTGTGGAGGTTTTTCAACTGATTCCACATAAGTCAAATTTGCGGATGAAATTTTTTTCTAGAATTTGGAAAAAAAATTAAAAAATAAAATAAAATTGTTGGAGGGTTTGAATAGTTTTTTTATAGTGAAAATTGATTCAGCACCATCAAATTTTTTTGGGACACTCAAAATCCTTCACTGTAACCTAGATTTTCAAAAATTTCTGCCAAATTTTATCATAATCTTGCTGAAATTTCCATTATTTTCCCGGCTAATTTGTGTTTTTTTAAAACTAGGCTATTAACCCCACAATCTACACCATCATGATCATTTCTTCAATTCACATCATTGTGACGTTGAACCTGAATGGTAAAGTAATAATGAAGGTTTGCCAATGGAATTGTTGGGAACTAAATTGGGAATTATGTAGTTGGCAGGCTAGTGTATTTTTTGGCAACAAATATACAACTCGTTAATGGGCATTAAATGAGTGGGAGCTGTATATGCCAATCTTTAGATAACTAAGATAATTGCTGGGAACTAATTGGGAATTATGTAGTTGGAAGGCTAGTGTATTCTTTGGCAACAAATATACAGTTTGTTAATGGCCATTAAATGAGTAGGAGTTGTGTATGCCTATCTTTGAATAACTAGTCTACCAAAATCCAATTGAGACCATATACAACTCAACTTATTTAATCTTAACAAGTTAATTATTTTCAACCATATTCAACTCCACTTATTTAATGCCCACTAACAATCTAATTATTTTCAGCAATATTTTTTCACAATATAATTAGTATAACTACCTCAATAAACATTAGCAAAAACAGCTACAGAGTAAAACGAATGACTAGTATTCGATGCACTTGTCCGAGAAGAGGCTGTGAAGCACGAATAGTCGATCATGATCGTATTCTCATTTACATCAATCGCGATCTGGCCACTGTTTCAATTTTAGCTCTCCATGAGATGCCCAAATTTCAAATCCGAAGCATATTTTAACTTTGATGGTTTTTGTAACTCTAAATGGTTGACAAAAGCAATAATTGATATGAGTAAAAGCAATCCAGAATTGAGAATAAGAAATTAGGTGGTTGTTGTCAGCGTTTGGATCAATTGGAGACACTTCTTTTCTCCTGTAGCTGTTCAGACTTTAAATCCAATATGTCCGGAACATACTGCTGATTTTATTAGTGTAAGTGGCTGTGAATTTGAGGTCATTTTTTTTATTAATGTAATTCAGGTTTAAATTGACAAATTGAGAATTTAAGGATGTGCTCCAATGGTTAATTAGGAAGGTTTTTGGTCCATTGATTAGGTGGGGATGTTTGGTCTTCATAGTTCTTGTGGTCTAATCCTAGTAAATACTATGTATACTTTACAGCTGCTCTAGGCACCATTTCTTCAAGTTGAAAACAAAAATTAATGGACCTACCCTAAGCTAAATAAATTATCTTTATAATAGTTTAATTTAATTAATAAAAAAATTAAAACAATTATTTTTTTAAATAATTTATTTTAAAATGAATTATTTTTATAATAATTTAATTTCATTAATAAAAAAATAAAACAATTGTTTTTTAAATAATTTATCTTCAAATTTATTCAAAATTTTTAAGAATTATAAATTTGAATAGTTTAATTCGTATAGTTAAAGTAAAGAGTTTTTTAATGTGAATAATTAATTCATGCATTAGAAATGTATTTTAAATATCAAATAATAACAATCTGATCAAAATTGTTTATTCTAACCGACAAAATAATTTTATGGGCCTTTAAAGTTAAGTGCTTTTGTTATATTTTTTTATAATATTTATATTTTTTTAGTTAACCATTCATTGTTAACTTAATATACACCTTTACTTCAATTGATTTTGTTATATTTTTCTATAACATTTAGATTTTTTTTGTTGAGTTCACAATTCATTGTTAACCTAATAAGTATATTTAACATTGGATTGTTTTGCTAGATTTTTTATATGAATTTTATATTCATTTTGGAGTAAAATTAATGTATTTGCCATATTTGTTTGATCATTTTTCTATAAAATACATTGTTTTAAGAATAATTTGGATTCTTGAAAAGTTAAATTTAGATATAAAATTTTTATATTTTTTATTACTTAGATTTTAAATAAAAAATAATAAAGAAATATGGTAACATAAATTTGTAAAAAAAATAAATAAATTGATTTGAATGTAAATTTTTATAGCTATTCATATTTTACATAGACTTTGTTAAAAAAATTGAGAGATACACACAAAGGAACAATTCTATTATATTTTTTAAATCACAAGGATACAATGCATATTTATGGTGTTTGTGAGATGCAACCAATTCCAAATATAAATAGGGAGGTTGAGATATTCTTTCAACATCCACCTATAAATCTGCGAATAATTCTAAATTATACATGGAAGAAATATCTTCCAACACTCCCCCTTAATTCTTACACACACAATTACAACACATATTATAACAATAAAAATAATATTTGTCTCACTGGTCTTCATCAACAACTCTACCCACTTTGTAGTCATCTGGTCGCTCTTTCTTTCTCCACATCTTCAATCTTACCTTATGAATCATTTAAAGTACACCTCCTTCTGCTCATAGATGATGAAATTTGCAAGATCAACAATATTGACAACTCGCCTGGATTCCGTGATAAGAGCTCTCAAGTGATGAACCATCCTATGGAGCAATCACCATCTGTCAGATATTTCACTTTCGGTTATCCATCAGTTGCTAGGAAAATGGTTTGAATATTGAATTTCTAGGCAAATGGTTTGAATATTGAATGTGTTCAAGAGTTGATCTAACAACTTGACCTGCTTCACACAAATGGATCTCATAGTGTAACCCGTAGTTGTTGTTCAAGGGTTTCCGACCGCCAAGAACAACAAACCATAACATTATAAACACAATCAAACTAGTGATGTGTTCAAGGGTTTACGAGCGCCAAGAACCACTAATTTTAATTATGCAACACTATTTAATAGTTGTTTCTGCACCAAATATAATTTACGAATAAACTGCTTAACAAAAGACAACAAAACCAATAGCACTCCATAACTATTGTCCTCTATTCCACCCTACACAATGTGAACAAAGCTCTTCAAAGCTGGTTCATTGGTGAAGATTAATTGAAACAAATAGTCTAGATCTTCAGCGGCTTCAGCTTAATTTCCCTATTAACGAGTATCACAACAAACTAGATTTCATCAAAATTTACGATCCTTTTGCAGATTTGAATTAACCATCTTCGCACGAGGAAAAAAATATCCCTTCTTCTACAAAGACTCCAATTATGACACTGCATGCCCATCTCTGTTGGGACTCTGGACACCACATATCTCCATAATGGTATGATATTGTCCACTTTGGGCCTAAGCCCTCATGGATTTGTTCTTGGGCTTTACCCCAAAAGGCCTCATACCAATGGAGATATTTGTCCATCCTTATATACCCATGATCTTCCCCACTTCTAGTCAATGTGGGACTATTGGTCGTATACCCAACAATCCTCCCCTCGAACAAAGGACCATCGAGCCTCCCCTCAAACGATTATCCATCCGTCCACTCTCTACCAACCAGGATTCTCTGCTCCAATGCGTTGGAAGCAGACGCCTTACATGGAAGCACCACCTGCCTCGAGAGCTTGCTCTTTCCAGGTCAACTCCTCTTCACCGTGTTGGGACCAGGACACGTCCATGAAGAATCCGGAGCACACCGCCTGTCTAACCGAGCTCATCCACGGATCCCATCATCATATTACCGGGACCCACCACCTTCGTTCGACATTCCGAGGATTCATCCACTTTGGCTAACTTCGGGGCATGGCTCCGATACCACTTGTTAGAACTCTGGACACCACATATCTCCACAATGGTATGATATTGTCCACTTTGGGCCTAAGCCCTCATGGATTTGCTTTTGGACTTACCCCAAAAGGCCTCATACCAATGGAGATATTTGTCCATCCTTATATACCCATGATCTTCCCCACTTCTAGTCAATGTGGGACTATTGGTCATATACCCAACAATCTCGAGACTCCAATTGTGACACCTACATGCCTAGCTCGAGGGGTCGGAAAAATACCTTGTATTTTTGGCCAGGACCATTCCATACTCATGGTTATGGAGGCGTACAACATCCCAAGTCATCGTTTCCAAGTCGAGAATATTCAGGTCTTTTGGAAGATTCCTCCTTAGTCCTAACTGCCAAAGATAATTAAACTGGACCCTACGAGAGTGATAGATAGATTGACCTCCGCGTGCAATCAGAGTTTTTCCATATGACTTTAGTACACACCATGTATAGGATTCTGTTTCTGTGTCAAAATATCGAACTGTCACAACGTCAGAAGGATCCTTGGTATGTCCAGCAACAACTAGAATCTTGTTGTCCCATTGAATCAGGCAATGGCTGGCACAAGGAGATAAAATTTCTTGAGAAGAGTCCGATGCCATCTTTGTATCCACTTTGGACCAATGGAAATGTCAGCAGATTTGACAGTGACACGTTCACCGCTTCCTTTTCACACACAGAGCACTATTGGTCAAATGGCATGTTTCCCTGCAATTTCTTAACCTTTAACCTTGCCTCTTTTCCGATCTTCATCCAATATTCAATGAAAGTCGTTTGTGTGGTATCGTCATCTGGCATCGACATGAGTGCCTTGATTCCTCTGCAATAGTTGTGGCCAGGCCTGGAATTTCAAATATCTTTTGCCTGTCAAATGAAAATTTGGAGACGGGTGTTGGTTTTCCATGCCCGTTAATTTAAGGTTTCATTAAATTGATGACAGTCAAATTTTTTGGTGTTACATGTTAAAAAAATTAGCAAGAATTCTTGCAGATTGACATTTTCGTAGTGAAAAAATCTTCCATCATGGCCACCAGAACACCAAATTTCTCCCTGTTTGGCAGTTTGTGTCTCATGCTCATCCTTACAGTCCTGAGCCCAGTGTTAAGTTGCAACAACTACATCCATCAATCTAAACTCGCCTATCATGCTTACTCAGAGCTGCTCTGACAATGGTATTGTAGAATCGATCAGACTAAATTGGAACACTATTTTAATAGTGGTAATAAAATTATCCTTTCAGTGGCGTAATTACTTTGTTCAGTTTTATTATTGCAGTTAAATTGGAATACTATTTTAACACCGGTAATAAAATTATCCTGTCTGTGGCGTAATTACCTTGTTTGGTATTATTATCGCAGTTGGGCTGCACACTAGTCATTTGCAGCAAAACTCTATGCTGGGAATGTGGGAGCTGCTAGTTTCGATCTTTACCGGAATGGCGGAATGGCGTTGGTTGTAGCATATTAGGTGCTTTGGCATATTTGCAGTCTAGATGGTTTGAGATGTACAGAAAAACCATAGAGAGAACATTTTCGTATATTAAAAATAAAATTGTTTAAAATTTGAGTTGCTATGATCTTGTTACAGAGTTAGTAGTAATAATATTTTATAATCAATTAATTTTCAATTCAATAAAAATCCCATAATTGCATTTAAATGGTCTTTGTTGTGATGGTTCATATTGAATATTATTTCTTTCTTAAAATGTGCTATTTACGAAAATACTAGTCTCAAAAAAATCATATACTTCTCTAGATTGAGTCATTTAATAAGATAGTCGATCAGAGTCGAGGAAACTTATTTCTTCCAGTCGCATTATCTTCTTATACAGAGTGACAGGTTGAGAGTCAGGCCTGCAGTTGGGCAGAGTTAAAGAAGAGTCTGTGTGGAATAAGAATTAATGAAAGACTATTGTTTTGTTTTCTAACACTATTACTTAATACTATTCTAAGCATACAGGAAAAACCAGCCTAGACCGCATCCAGAGTTCCACGGATTCATTCAAACCCTTTATTTATTTGAATTCCCATAATACCAGGGGGAAATACCACGAAAAAGCCACTACCCTTTCACCAATTCATGAGCCATTAGAATTTTAATCCCCTCATTAGATTCCCTCTCTTCCATTTAAAGTTTTCCCCTCATTATTTAATGTTACCCCTATGCTTTTCCTGGCTTTGTTTTTCAAAATATTTATCCCAATCACATCTAAACCTTACCCCTTCCAAAAATTACAACTATCACTAAAGACAGGTGTGCCACATGCCGGAATGCAACTTAATACTCATGAGTCAAAATATGCAATTCATGACAGATGTATTCGAGGAATTTTACAGGAAAAAACTGGTGTGCAACCATAAAGAGAAAGCAAAATTGTGGTTTTTAGTTTACGTCAAAGATGAAGGGCATAGTTGAAAGTATCTGTTATGAAGAAATCAAACAGGAAGGGCATAGTTGAAAGTATCTGTTATGAAGAAATCAAACAGGTGTACCTGGAAAGTACCAGATTATATTAAACGAGCCGGTGACTCAAATCCAGGCTTGCTCGCAAGTTCCAATCCAACACTTTCAATCCGCCAGGGAGGACAAAGTCGCATGCCCAGAACTCAGATTACACTTGATTTGTTGCGGGGCTGCAATAGTCCGGTTTTAAATAGCTTTTAAGTTCAAACTATGTTATACACTGGTTTCTAAGTCCTGACTCTTACGAAATAGGGTATTATATATTTTTACGTTTTACATCTGGAATTAGACGTCATTTTGACGGGTTAGAGAGGTATATCGCACGTCAGGTTTGACGTGGAACATTTTTCCCCTGTCGTCAAATACGTTCTGAAATAAAAAATACGTCCTCTGGGACGTCAAATTCCAGGCCTGGTTGTGGCCCATCACAATTATATGCTCCATCTTGAGATGCAGAACAACATATTCTACAACAACACTCATTCCTGGATATTTATTCTTCTCGTAAGGAGAAACCATGTTGGAAATTGACCCACGATATCAGTGCTCTGTCAAAGCTTTCAAATCGAGCACCTGAATATCATTTAGGTAGCATCTATTGTGGTTTCCACCAGAGACATATGTTTTCTCTTGCACTACTGTCGCTGCACAGATTGATGATGGAGGAGATGACCCTCTTCGAGGACATCGAATCATATTCGTTTGCAACGAAGCATAATTTTCACCTCCCAAGTCCAATGTTGCGGGCGCTCGAGGCATAAAATGAATTAGCTCCATTAGCTGACTGAGAACTAAGACTTAAACCACTGCGAGACTTCCACATTGTTTTGCATTCGTGAGATTCACTTCCTGAGTAATTGGATCCCCACAGCTGTATATTTAGGCCAACGTACTCCACAATTAATCAAACAAATCTCACCACAGGGATCTCGAGTGGGTATTATAATAAAATTTACAGGAAAAAAACTCAATGAAAAACTAATCTGATCTCACACACCTACATATTTACAGGAATCAACTATCACTGCTCTCACATATTTCTAGACTCTCCCTTAAGGGAGTCAAGCTCAAACAGGCTTTGATACCGTGTTAAATAACCGAGAGATGCACACACAAATGAATAATTCTATTATATTTTTTAAATCACAAGGATACAATATATATTTATGGTGTTTGTGAGATCCAACTAATTCCAAATATAACTAGGGAGGTTGAGATATTCTCTCAACATCCACCTACAAATCTGCAACTCAATCTAAATTATACATGGAAGAATTATCTTCCAACGGACTTTTGGTGTTAAATTGTGTAAGTAAGTAAATATTTTTCTGACCAACATTCTCCTTTGAGACAAAAGAATTTTTTTGAATAATGATAGAGTGTTAAGTAAAAAAAATTTGGAGCAACACTCTTCTCCGGGATAATTTTTTTTTAAAATAATAAAGAAGAGACAAGATTAATGAGGGAAAGAAAAAATATTGAATTAAGATTTAAATTAACAATGGTGATGATGCTAATAATAATAATATATTATTGGTCAAAATTAGCCATTGGTATTAACTAAAAAATGTAACTCTATCATTCCTAATCATATGCCCTAAACCCCATCATTCCTAATCATATGCCCTAACTAGAGCATCTCTATCATGCTAAAATCACACTTAGAATATTTTTCACATAGTTCTTGTTCTTCCAGAATCCCCAATACCACATCCAAGTCTGCTAGATGGTCCTCATAAATATTGTTTTCGACAATTATATCATCAAAGAAAACCAGAAAGTACTTCTACAACTATTTGTTGAACATATGGTTCATGCATCACTAAAAAGTTTCGGGGGGATTAGTTATCCCAAAAGGCATAACCAAGAACTCATAGTGCCCATAATGGCACCTGAAATATGTCTTCAGGATGTCCTACTCTCGAACTTGAATCTGATGGTAACCTGAATGAAATTCTATCTTTAATAAATATTTTTCTCCCCATAGATTATCTATTAACTCATCTATCCTGAGGATATGATATTGTTTTGTTTATTTTCATGTTATTAAGAGCTTAATAGTAAATACACATTTGTAAGGTATCATCCTTCTTCTATGCCATAGCTACTGAAGAAGCGAAAGGATTGGAACTAGCCTGAATGTGACCCAATCTCAAAAATTCATTAATGGCCTTCTCAATTTCATATTTTTAAGCCCTTAGAAGTTGATAGGGGCTATTAATGATAGCCTTCACTCCTTCCTCTAACTCTATAACATTTTCAAAGCCTTTGTGTTTTGGTCTACCTGGAGGAATGTTAAATTTTTTTTGGTGTTTAAGGAGAAATACCTGAATTTCATCTAGATGTTGTCACAAATGTTCTCGATATTTGTTTTCTATAATGAAGCACTCAGCCATCCATTTACTGTCACCCTGCCTCAATTTTTCTTTTCTGTTCTTATATGATACTATCTTTGGTGGATATTGATGCATGGACCTCATGACTACCTTCTTTCTATCCAATGTATCTTTGAACTTGATCTCCATAACCCACTCATCTGTAGCATACCTCCCAATGTAATAGAGCCACTGAACTCCTAGTACCACATTGGTGTTTGGTATGTCTGCCACGAAGAATTCATTTTTCATTGTATAAATCCCCATGGTTACCTTCAATTTCGGGACATATGGCTGCAGTCCATATCATGGCCACCTAGTATGGCTACTGTGAAGCCATCAAACTCCTCGATTGGAATCTCTCTCCAACCAACCATTGTTACATCTATGAAGTTATGGGAAGCCCCATCATCAATCAATATTCTCACCTTATGCCTTGTCATAACCTCTCTAACTCTAAAAGTATGATACCTGTGTAACCCTAACATGCATGAAATATTAATGGAATAACTAGCTAAGTAGAGGTTCAGGTAATCCCTCCACAAATAGCATTACCAATCTAGCCTCTAAAATAGCTGTGATCGTAACTATCTCATGTTCTTCCATTCCAGACTCCTCACCTACTTTGAACAAGGATCAAGTTTTTGACAGAGTTGGTGTTATGCATCCAAACTCCACCATCATTCATGATGAGTGTGTGTGGGAATCTAAAGAAGAAACCACAGTGAAGGATGACTCCCTTCCATCTGTGCCTCACCCTCTCTATCTTGACATCCCTTGTGGTTCTGCCACTGTTGATTTCCCCTATGAAAACTCATTTCTCGATGTTTCTGCTTCTGATCGTTCACAGGACATGTCGGATGTCAGTTTGTCATTACATTGCAGAGAGGACACATATTCCTCTGAAAATCCATCCAATCTATAATCTGTCATTTCTAAAAACATGAAGGATGAAAATCCTTGCTTTTCATCTACCCCTCTACACGATTCATCAAAACATGAGGATGTTGGCAAACATCCTAAATTTTCTAATCTTGGTTGTCGTTATATCTCTACTTCTTCATCTGATCATGATATTGATTCAATCATTGTTAATATGTCTAAGGAACTGGTCTACGATGATCTACTTGTCGACGAGGTCGAAACCCTGGAGACTGTCGAGGCACTTCAGCCCGAGCTGATGGTTACATTAGGTTGTCACTATCCTAAGGTGGGTTTCACTTCCGATCAGGAAATTTTTGAAACACGCAAGGCTCCTCATCACTCTTTGCTTTGCATTGAAGATCAACCAAACACCCAGATTTCACTTCCTCCACTCAAACCACACGACTCCATCGCTCTTGCATTGGAGGAATCTTACACAAAAAGCACACTTGCGCAATGCAAGCGGGCTACATTTCTCATGTTTTATTGCATGTCACAGTCAAGAAAATGCATATGCTTAACATTTTCACGCAGCGTAGCACAACACCATGTGAAGTCCATAGAGTGCAAGTCATGTGCTTTCACTCATTTATTTTCTGTGGACACACTTAAACCCGAGATGTGTTTGTCTTCATCATTATATCTTTCATGCTTGCTGGTTTGCACCACTACGTTGTTCGCGAACCATGCCTTCACCAACATGGGTCAACCAATGTTCCGATGGCTGCATTGGAAGTATCAATTTACATAAGAAGGCCCATGCATCACTAGCTTAGGAGTACAAGTAGTGTTTTCTTTTGGTTTGTTTTTTTGCATGCATTTTTTCTTCTTTCTTTGCATGTTTGTTTGTTTGGCTACTTGTTTGCTTACGCATTTACTTCTGCTTTTCCTTTTTATTCTTGTTTTCTTGTTCATTTACGTCTGTAGGTTAGTTTCACATAGAACCGTGTAAGACTCTTGAAACAAGGTGGGTAAAGTACAAGAGGACTTGTGCAGTTATGAATACTTGGTTATCTATTGTATTTCCTTTGTACGAAGAACTTTGTATCTTCAGTACATGATACGTCGATGGAAAATACATACTATTCAAAGTGAACCTTGGTGAAAACACAACGCTTGCGTGCTAACTAGTATCACCTACTCTAGTTGGTTGTTTTTGGGTTAATGCTTGTAAGATCAGTTAAGTAGATTAAGGTGATGGGGGAAACGTTAACAAGCACGTCAGAGGCATATATAAACTACTTCTCTGAAGGAACAAAATCTTCTTCTCTCAATAAATTGAGATCCCTCTTCCGCCTCTGAAATGAATAAATGTTATGCACAGTTACGAAAAATAAAAATGTGAAAAAATTTTGAAAAAATGAAAAATGAATAAGGAAAAAGAAGAGAAAGGCTTCCTGCATAGATAGGTGATCCAAGTAACTCTGCTGAGTTACTGGCGAGGCTCGCTACCAGTGGAGCAATGCTTGCGTTCCTGCGTAACTCCACTGGGGTAATTTCTAGGCATGCAGGCAGTGGAGCAACACTAGAGATGAAAATAAAACTATGACGACCATAAATATTATGCACGAATATACCCCTCATCCCCAATTGAAACAACTGTGTTGGGTTGGCTTGGAATGTGTGTCGACCGACCAAGAGCTTGGCAAATGCTACATCTTATAATCAAGCAAGTTTGGAAACCAAGATGAACAGAACAATACTTCCGCATGTGTTAGACTCGGTTTTCACAAACAAGGTCCTTAGCTTCCTTTTGGAGCCTCCCTACCAACCATCTTCGCAACATGTCTTGCACTGTCAAGTACATAGGCTTCATTGGTTTTTCAGTAGCTTGCCAGCCTGCGCATGTTAGTTTGCTTCACTCCCCTCATAAGCTACCACTCCAGACTTGGGCTAGTTACTAGATGAATAGCTCCCTCAAAAAATTGTGCAATCCTAGAGGGGAACCAACATTCCCTCCAGAAATTGTGCAAATCTATTGGGCAGCCTATTGGGCTCAGAAATTGTACAATGCAGTCAAATAGTCTTCCTTGGGAAAATTGCGCAATCTGGCCCAACACTGCAGCTCAGCCCAAAAATTGCGAAAATCAGTTGGGCAGACTGCTGAGCTCCAAAATTACGCATAGCATTCAGATAGCCTTCCTTGGAAAAACTACGCAATATAGGCAACACTACATCTCAACCCAGAAATTGTTCAATTCTGGGCAGTAGTCACCTGCTCCTCCCAGAAATTACGCAATCCATCTGGGACAGATAGTCCAGATCCTACCAGAAATTTTTATGAAAGCAACTCACAAAAAGATAGAAAAGAAAGATAACCGCCTTAGAATTCAGCCTCTTCGAGGGGGCAACCTCCTTTACATTACACAAATAAACAATTCTTGGATGATGCAAATGACAAGACCTCCTTTCTATATATAGGGGTCTAAGGGGTCATAATATAATCAGAGACGACATAACAATAATAATGTAAGTGAACAACAATAACAATAGTGGGCTTCTATGGGGCACAATAATAACAATATGGGGACTACACAGGCACAACAATATAATAAGGGGGTTACACTAATAACAATGAGGGGTTACACTAGTATTATAGGGACCTAACATGCCCCTCTCCTTCAAAAAGTGTTGTCCTCAACGCTTGAGTAGTTTTGGATGCTTATGTATAAAACCTCCCATGTGGAATCTTTAGCGGGTAAGTTCTTCCACTTAATGAGATACTCTAAAATTTATCGATTTTGTAGTTGTCAGGTTCTTGCTTCCGTGAATGCTTTAGGCTCCAATATTATTTTTCCTTCCTCGTCAAGTTCTAACAATATTATTTGAACTAGGAGCTTCTCACCTATAACCTTCTTTAAGCATGAAACATGGAAAACTTGGGACACTCCGGAAGATGCAGGAAGCTCCAATTTGTATGCCATAGTGCCAATATTTTGCAGCACCTTGTAAGGACCATAATACTTTGGTGATAATTGATTATCCTTCTTAGCTTGCTTGAGAGACATTTGTTTGTATGGTTTTATTTGTAAAAATACCCAATTGCCTACTTCAAAACTTCTTTCACTGCGATGTTGATTTGCCTATTGTTTCATTCGATTCTGCACCAAAGTGGAATTATCCTTTAAAAGTTGGAGAACTTGTTGTTGATCCTCGATGTGATCTTTCACTGCTTGAATCTTTTTCTTCTTGATATGTCCTTCTATATTGAGAGTTTGAGGAGTGGTAATTTCTTCCAATGCACTACAAGATATGGTCGGATTCATTTCTTGATGCTCGATGTGATCTTTCACTTCTTGAACATTTTTCTTCTTGATATGTCCTTCTATCTTGATAGTTTGAGGAGTGGTAATTCCAGCCAATGCATTACAAGATATGGTCAGATTCATTTCTTCTTTCTCTATGTGATCTTTCACTTCTTGAACCTTTTTCTTCTTGATATGTCCTTTTATCTTGAGAGTTTGAGGAGTGGTAATTCTTACCAATGCTTTACAAGATATGTTCGGATTCATTTCTTCTTTCTCTAGGGTTGGTTCTTGGTGTATATCCTCTTCTTTTGATTTTTCTTGATCATTTTCTTCCTCCTCTTCATAATCCATGTAAAATCATTTCTTCTCATCACACTTATGACCTTTAGTGTATTTTTTATCACAATTGTAAAAAAGCCCTTTTGCTTTTTTTTCTTCCAATTATTGTGGTGTCAACCTTGTAGATTGTGGAAGGATATGATAAAAAACACTTCCATCTTTATAGTTGTGTGGGGTAGGCTTCCTTGTTGCCATAATTTTTCTTTCCACTTTTCTTGCCAATCTGAATGCCTTCTCCAATGAATCAGGTTCCCAAAGATGAACCTCATGTTGAATGTTATCCTTTAAAGTACCTATGGAGACATCAATCCTTTGCTTCTTTGGAATATCATTTTCCCTTATATTCAATTTTTGAAAGTCCTCAATGCACTCTACCATTGAACACTTTTGTTTGAGATTTATCAATTGGCTAAAGAAGGTGTTTCTCTTTGTATCCTCATAATGTGCTATCATTTCCTCTGTGAAAATTGACCATGTAACAAGTGGTTTATGAGAACAAAGTCATTTATACCATTAAAATTGATCTAGTTCTAAATACGAAGATGAAATACGTACCTTTTGTAATAGTTGCACCTCATGTAGATCAAAATATTACTCCATCTGTAGTGTCCAATTTACCAGATCCTTGCCATCAAACTTTCTCATATCTCCTTTTCTTGATTTTAGGAGCTTGATCTTAAAAGGAATGTAAATCTGCGATTTCAGATCTCCAAGTTTTGAAATTGTGTCATGCAATAACCCTCTAAGTCCTCTTTCTAACCCCGCAAATCTAATAAAGATTCGATTCTGCAAGGAAGAGTTAAGTTGAATCTCCTAATATGACCTGATTATATAATGTTTCAGTAGAGCGAATGTGTATGATGTGCCACATGTCTCTTTTTCAATGTTGAGATCTAAAAAATATACACAGAAAGCTACAATCCGTCCTCTTTCTGTAACTTATTACTAAATTTCAATATGATGCTCAGAGAGAAAGTTATGATGCTTTTCCCAAGGTCACCTGTTTAGAATGTAATTCGGGAGTTTGCAAAAACCCTAACTTCCTCAGATTATATCTCCGAAAATATAGCGAGACAAGATCTGAAATTTGGACCCTAGCTTCACCAAGATTGCAACTCAAATGGGTTATAATTTCAGAGTCTGAACCTTCGTAGAAAAAAAATTGTAGTGAAACTTCCATGATGACCTGTTTAAGATGAAATTCTGGAGCTTGCAAAAACCCTAACTTCCTCAGCTCATATCTCTGAAAATATAGCGAGCCAAGATATGGAATTCAGACCCGGGGTTCAGACTTATTTCTTCTCAAATGGATTTTTTTTTTAGCATCTAAAACTTTGTATCAAAAAACTTATAGCAAAAATTCCACGATGACCTATTTGGAGCAGCGAAACCCTAGAATCCAAAGCTCTGATACCAAATGTTATGAAACAAGCTCACAAAAAGATAGAAAAGAAAGATCAACACCTTAGAATTTAGCCTCTTCAAGGGGGCATCCTCCTTTACATTACACAAATAAACAATTCTTGGATGATACAAATGACAAGACCTCCTTTCTATATATAGGGGTCTAAGGGGTCATAATATAATCAAAGCCGACATAACAATAATAATGTAAGGACACAACATTAACAATAGTGGGCTTCTATGGGGCACAATAATAACAATATGGGGACTACATGGGAACCACAATATAATAAGGGGTTTACACTAATAACAATGAGGGGTTACACTAGTATAATACGGACCTAACAAAAATTACTCAATTTTGGGCAGCAATCACCTGTTCCTCCAAAAAATTACACAAGCCCTCTAGGACATCCAGCTCAGTTCCTCTCACAAATTGCGCAAATCCCTCTCTCAATCAAGCAAGTTATTACATGTGCCTTCAGTTTGACCAGTTCCCTCTAGGACTGAGAAAAACTGATTTGCATGCATGGGATTCTCTTCCAGAAATAGCAAAAGGCAGCATGCAAAAGGAATCCCTAGATCTAGGGATCTATTCTTAGGAGCTGGAAGTTACATGCAAAGATCATTTTAAAAACCTCTTGCCAAGTGTCAGTTTTTCCTAAATTTGTGGCATGCGCGTCATAACCTCGATCTTATCAAAACTTATAAATTGGACATTGCAAAGCTCATTCCTCACATTGATCTTGTAGCTCTGACATCCCACATTGTGTCTAGCAGTCTCGGGCGCTTTTAGCTTAGCTATTTCAGGGTAAGTCTGTTTTTCATGTCTTGCGCTGTGTTTCTGTCGTTTTTTATGTTTTTCTTTGTGCAAGTGTTTTCTGCTTGATTTCAATGAGCACTTTTTTTCGTTTTAATGTATGTTATCTTATAGAAGCACCATTTCAATTTTCATTTGCATCTCACTGTTATCCCATGCATGACATTGTTTTGCACTGAGGTCTCCATTAGAGTGACCCGTTTCACACACATGCATGTTTTCCCATTTTCTAAATCTTGCACCAATCATTTCACATGCATGATGATTCATTCTTGTTTTCACTTAGTTTCACCATGCATTCATACTTCTCATGTTTTCATCTGTTTGTCGACGGGTCTAGGCTACCTCAGCTAGCACTTCACATTTCTGGAAGTGAATGATCTACCTTTACTCCAGAAATTATGAAATTCTGGCCCAACATTGACCTCCAGGCTTGCATTGTGCGATTCTGGGAGGCAGTGCCTTGCTGGCCCTAGAAATTGCGCAATGTAGTTTGCTGGTTTGCATGTCACTGCTGATTGAAATTACGCATTGCGCAGTTTCAGTCCTCAGCAAGCCATGATGAACTATGCATTGTGTAGTTCCAATATTCAGTCATCCTTCCAACAACTCAGACTATGCCTTGCCTTGTTTTGGCAGTCAGTATCCCAGCCTCCTGGTGAAAATTGTGTAATCTTCAAAGACAGTCACACAGGTATGTTGCATGTTAGTCCTCCAATTTGTTTTGGTTTTTGACTAATTGATTGCTTTTCATGATTGTTTCTATGCCTCTAGGTATCGCAGGTGTTTGTATTCCTCTGATAAGCACAGTTACAATGGCTTCCAAGAGAGTAGAGTCGAAGACACTATTCAGAGCATAATTAGGGATGCAGTCGATCAAGTGTCTATGAACTTGCTTATCTATGAAGACATGAAGTTGTTCATAGACAAGGATATCAGGATGAAATGGCAGCGACGTCACAATGATCAGCACCATCAGCAGTAGCAAAAGGTAGCACACATGCATGTGACAAATGCAAGAGGAAAGTTCTTGACAACATAAATGTAGAACAAAGTTGCAAGCTCAAGCAAATCCACCTGTGATGAAAGAAACTTTGGAGATTGAGGCTATGATCTGAAAATGCAAAAAGCGGATCGGGAAAAGGCAGAGAGAGAAACAGAGAAGGAGTTGCAGGTGCTGAAGCAGCAACTCAAGGAAGAACAGAAGCTACACAGACGAGAGAAGGAGTTGTAGCAGGAACATGTACAGTAGGAGGCACAACATCCATACACTGATGAAACTGCACCCATACAGGTTATTGATCCATTTAGTAGTCGACATGGAGTAGACAGGCTGAGCATTGTTATCCATCACATGCAAGGGTATTCAGGAGCATGGATGTCATTGTGTGCGCACATGCGACCCCACCTATTTGGCACACTCATCAAGGTGAAGAAAAGAAGCAAGTCTGACTAGAGACGAAAATGTATTTTAACAAGTTGATGTGCATGGTCACTAACACACACTCAGAGATCAACACAGACACTATGCATCAGTATTTTGTTGGTTCAACTGCACTCAAGACGATGATGCGCACGTTATCAGACGAGTTGGACATAGGAGCCATATAAGTGTTCCAAGATGCAATGGAGGGAAGATTTTTCTTTCAGCAAGATGCCACCATTTAAGTACATGGACACCATCATGGACAACCAAGCTTGGCATTAGTTTTCCACCTTTGATTATCGCAAGGATGTCGAAGAGTTGGTCTTACCACAATTATCGAAGTGTTAGTGATGTCTTGCATGGCTTGTTCAAGCCTATTTTTTCTCACATGGGTACATCTACAGATATTATGTAACATCTTGTCAAATGGAAGTTCAAGTGTCGATACTTGAATGTAATAGTCATAGAGTAGTTGAAGAGTCATGAGGGTAAGCGAACAGTCACAATGGGGAATGTCAAGGGTCACCCCTCCCTTTGCTATAAATATAACCTAATAACTAATTGTAGAGGCCTTTGGTCAGCCTATCTTCCGATAGGAGTATCTTATAGAAATATTGAAGAGTATTGTAACAAGCCTTGGCTTCTCCACAATGTAGAGCTAGTATATCTCTTTAGGGGAGCAGGTAGTAGTGACTGTCACGTTCCGCTATCGAGATTAGTGGTTGGTCATGGTTGTACTATATGATTGGAACTTTCACTTCTTAATATAATAGAGCCAGCATGTTTCATGCATATGTTGTTATTGTATTTAAGTTATCTTGTTTACTCTAATGATATATGTATCTATTTGTTTACGCATGCATGTATGGACTCTTTCTGTATAAGTATGTATGAATCCTACTGAGATGTGTTGTTGATTTAACCATCACTTTGGATTGCTAACTTACTTGCTTTCTAGTTTGTGATGCATCTTCGCTTGTGTGTTCCCTTCCAAGCTGCGTTCTTCCACAGGTTTCCAAGGGGCACACTCACCTCGCTTTCCGTGTGTCAGAACCACTCATGCACCTTCCTTGCCTTGTTGCACATGTCACACCCTTGCTACCAACAGGGACTTCTTACTTGCCTCTGCGTGTAACCGCAGTCAAGGTGATACGGTACAACCCACTGCTCCAAACAGTCCGAGGTCTAGTTTGGACTTCTTACCAGGGAGATCCCCTGACATGTTGGTGGATCCAACACCGTGAACATCTTCCTAGAATGTGCATTTCATAGTATCAACCCTCAAGCAATAACCCTTCCTCTTGGCAATGTGTAATGCATAACTCCTGGTTCTCAGAACTATGTACTACGCAGTCTCAGTGCTCAAGCCCATCCCCTAAGCTCCAAAATTGTGCAATCCTTCCCTCTAGCCAGGCTTGAATTGTGCATTGAGCAGTCTTAGTCTTGAAGCCAATCTCCTGAGCTCCTGAAATGTGCAATTACACAATCACTTGGCCTCGTTGTTCTTCATCTATTATTATATCATTATTTATAATTCCTCCATAGTATCACTCTCCATAATAAATAGGAGCCAACTCTAACAATAACATGGGGTTTCTCAATCAGACCTGACTCAGACAACAAATAACCTAACAATGTGGAAACTTCAACTCTTTTATCCACCTGACCTGACCTTAAGACTATCCATGTAGCTTCTTTAGTCACTTGACTTGAACCTATGACTATCTATAATATGGTCACCCAATCTCCCAGTCCCACAGACTCAAACCAATGCGAAAGCATCTAAAGTAGCATATTAATAAAACAAACCAGATAACCAAATAAAATTTCAAATATATTCCCTTACTCTCTTAACAGCACATAGACATAGCCATATAAAAATTTACATATATAAAAGCTTGATTTTGCTATGTTGAAGTATTCAAAAATATATAAATAATTTATTTTTTTTACAGGAAAGAGAAATTTTGGAGAATCTATCATTTTGATCACATTCTTTGCTACTATTACAATTATAACAGATATAACTATTTCATAAATTCCATAAACTTTCCAGTGGGAGTTGAACCCAAGTAGTTGGGAAACAACTTATTCAACAAAACACTAAAAGTAAGATCCTTTGACAAAAAAATATATAGAGGAATTTTACTGGAAAATTTTTCTCATTTAATAATTTATATCCTATCTTGTTACTAACTTTCCTATGGGATAAATGTTCATTCATTACCGATGAATAATTTATCAAGACCCCAGAATTTTGCTACACAACTAACAATAACCTAATAACGTAATAGAAAAATGCTAATGGGTCAATTAATTAATAAGAAAATGTAGAGGATTGTTGTAATTGTTTGCACAATTATTTGAAGTTCAAATACTTTTTTATTTTCCTGTACATAGTTGACATCATCCATTTATATATGATTTAAACATGTTACCTGAGCACGTAACATTATCTCTATTCGATGATTTTTCTTTTCAAACTATATGCACCTCAACAACCAACACGTCTAGCATAATTGAATGGATGTGAGCAGATTTGATCATCGACCTAAAGTTTGATGTGATAGATTGATATGAAGGCTCACAAATACATGTCTATTGTTTCAAATTTAGTTTGGCTTGATCAGGCGACTTTCTGTCATAAAATAAATATTTAGCGACCCATCAAATATCTATGTTGACAAGGGTTGAGATTATAGAAGTGGATAAAAGGAATAGTGGAATAATGAAAGAAAATTTAGTCTATATTCTTGTGGAATGTGTTAAAAATTGAAAAATGTGGAACAAAGTATCATTCTCGATATTATCAATAGTTAAATAGATTACATAGGAGACACATAGAAAACAACAATAATTAATGACTAGAGTGTGACTCAATTAAAACTCAATCGAACTAGATTGAACTCAAACTAATTATGACACCTGGATGACTGTTATGACTCATAACACGTGTTTGGAATTAGTTTCTCCAACACTCCCTCTTAATTACAACCACACAAATTTAAAATAAGATGTTTGTTGGTCTAAGTCTCAGCTAGGCTTACAATTAAAATAAATTGTCACAGTTGGATTTCCTTTTCTTTTCCTTCCATATCTTATATCCTTTGGATTGGTTCAGTTTTGTCTTTTCACTATAGGCTTCAAACTTTAGTTTTTTCATTTTCTAGTGAAACTTTTCCACTATTTGTTTAGGTTGTCCATGCATGTGGCCCACTTCAAAAATCTTCTTGTATGTGGGTTTCTCCCACATGCCATCTTCAATTGTGTGCTCTCATCACTATTTTTTTTTATCATCAATTTGGTGCAACATAAGATGAGAATAAAATTTTATGTCTTCAAGACTCCAATACCTAAAAATTTCATTGATGTTTTCATCATCCAAGATATCTTCAACATTCATTTCTGCAACTTCTATGCAAAATTTATCAAAACATGGTGTTGCAAGCCATGCTTCAAGGAACTTTAATTATTCTTCATAATCATCATGTTTATCTACACATTGGAAATAAATAGTAAGGTTAAAAGCATTTGCAGAATCATATTGATTATGTTCTTTTTTATCTGCAATGAGAGATTTCTCGTCTTGAACTTGCTTCTCTGACTCTATCACTTCCATTTCTTTATTAGCCTTTGCTGCTTCAAGGAGGTTGTTGTCCACTTGGTTTTTAGACCCAAGTGAGCTTTTTTCACCAAATAGCAGTGGGATTCACCAAACTCTTCATCTTCATCTTGAATATTCCCCCTTACACCAAAATTTCTCTGAAGGGTATCCCAAACCTCCTTGGTGGTTTTCGCATCTGCAATGAGGGGTTGTCATCTACGAAAGCATTCTTTTGTCTTTTGTCCTCCAACTTGTTCGAATAAATCTCAAACAACTCTTGTTGTTGCTTTGATTTTATCAGCCTCTTAGATTTTCCCATTTATGGAGCGTTTATTGAGTACGACTCAACAAGCATATTAATTTGCAATAAAAATATCTTTACGATAATTTTTCTATTACTTAACTACTACAAAATAAACAAGCATATTAATTTGCAATAAAAATATCTTTACGATAATTTTTCTATTACTTAACTTCTACAAAATAAACGAGTTTACAAACTTTCTATGAACAACATTTTCACTCAAAATTTTATAAACTCTTTTTTATTTAAATATTGATATTTTACAAACTCTTTTTTTTATTTAAATATTGCAATGCTCCCAATGGATTAGAACATCAACCCTTTGTTTTTTAAAACAAATTACATGAACCTTATGAGCCTTTTAAGAATTACACGAGCCTTTTAAAACAATGCCTTCAAAAACAAATTACATGAGCCTTACGAGCCTTTTTAAGAATTACACGAGCCTTTTAAAACAATGCCTTAAAAGCACTTTTTTTTAGTCCCTGCCCTCCAGGCATGGACTATAGTAATCGTTCGCGATGGATATAGCATTAGTTGACCTGCTTTTAGTCCCCGGTCATCAGCAATTAACCAAAGTTTTATTCTCGATCCTGATTTTTCATCTTATTTGGCCTCTTTCCAAAAAACCGAAGCTAGACGTCAAAAACCGAGGCGAAAAGAATAGGTTATATTTTTGTTTGTCCGATATTTTCAAATTGTCAGTCCCTGCAACCTAAACTAATGCTAGCATTACTGGACAGCATTAAATGTTATCTCAGCATCCACGGACACCTTGGTATATACCAAGCAGGTCTAAGCATATTGGCAGGTGTGCATGCAGGCGCAGCAGGTGTGCATGCATGGGGAGGTGTCATGTTTCGCTGGCCTGCCTTAGTTCTGGCGGTGGTCTTCCGTGTTTTAAACCTGATCTTCTGTTTACGAAGGGTTAATAAAAGCAATGATTCATCTCATCCCTTACTTGCGAACCAGAACTGTAAGCTCATGAAGGGCAAGCTAGTTTATGAAGCCAGTAACAGCCAGAACTGAAAGCAAAATGTAATAGCTCGAACAGCTTGGTACATGTTTCATACCCAATTCTATTTCTTTAGAAATTTTATCTTAGAGAAATTTTATCTTAGTTACGCAATTAGCATAGCTTTGATTGGAGGCCATGGTTTGCTCTGCTATCTGCCAAGCACTTATCACCTTGGTATCTTGCCAACCCAGATTTCCTTTGTAGTATAACTTTCTTTCTTTGTTATAATGCCTTGCGTCCATGCATCCTCTTGCAAAGCCAGATCCAAGGCACGTTGCTTGCATTCTGCAGATGTTTCAGGTAAAAAGTAGCATGGCCAGTGGGAGCGAACAGAACCTGTGAAAGGAGGAAGGCATCCATGTTATAGAATTGACTATGACAGAAATAAATGTGAAAATATATTTCAATCTCACAAATTTACTTGCGAACCAGAACTGTAAGCTCGTGAAGGGCAAGCCAGTTTATGAAGCCAGTAACAGCCAGAACTGAAAGCAGAATGTAATAGCTCGAACAGCTTGGTACATGTTTCATACCCAATTCTATTTCTTTAGAAATTTTATCTTAGAGAAATTTTATCTTAGTTACGCTATTAGCATAGCTTTGATTGGAGGCCATGGTTTGCTCTACTATCTGCCAAGCACTTATCACCTTGGTATCTTGCCAACCCAGATTTCCTTTGTAGTATAACTTTCTTTCTTTGTTATAATGCCTTGCGTCCATGCATCCTCTTGCAAAGCCAGATCCAAGGCACGTTGCTTGCATTCTGCAGATGTTTCAGGTAAAAAGTAGCATGACCAGTGGGAGCAAATAGAACCTGTGAAAGGAGGAAGGCATCCATGTTATAGAATTGACTATGACAGAAATAAATGTGAAAATATATTTCAATCTCACAAATTTACTTACGAACCAGAACTGTAAGCTCGTGAAGGGCAAGCTAGTTTATGAAGCCAGTAACAGCCAGAACTGAAAGCAGAATGTAATAGCTCGAACAGCTTGGTACATGTTTCATACCCAATTCTATTTCTTTAGAAATTTTATCTTAGAGAAATTTTATCTTAGTTATGCAATTAGCATAGCTTTGATTGGAGGCCATGGTTTGCTCTGCTATCTGCCAAGCACTTATCACCTTGGTATCTTGCCAACCCAGATTTCCTTTGTAGTATAACTTTCTTTCTTTGTTATAATGCCTTGCGTCCATGCATCCTCTTGCAAAGCCAGATCCAAGGCACGTTGCTTGCATTTTGCAGATGTTTCAGGTAAAAAGTAGCATGACCAGTGGGAGCGAACAGAACCTGTGAAAGGAGGAAGGCATCCATGTTATAGAATTGACTATGACAGAAATAAATGTGAAAATATATTTCAATCTCACAAATTTAGCTTATTGTCTATTTATACAAGTTTCTGATTTTCTCCTTAAAATCTAGTTTAATGAAAAGCTTAGAACTTGGCCTCAGAACTAAAAATAATAGGCTCTAACATCAAAAGCATGGCACCAATCCCAAATTAATTAGTTGCATATTCTAAAACAAACCATGAATTCAGAGCTAAGAATGAAATTCTGATTGTCTTCTACATTACCCATATGGAACAATGTTCCCTTTGAGAGAAAAGATGGTAGTTTGAACCGCCTGCAACCTCCTGCGAAGCCTATTGGTGTCTCGGCTCACAAAGGAGGACTCGGAGTCTCCTCCTTCATTACCATCTGCTGCTGGATATTTGGGGTGCAGACGGTATACGTAGGCCTGTTTGGACGAACGAAACGAAAGCAGCCCAAAATACCTTGGCTGCTTGACACCTGCAATGCAGAAGACACCTGTCATTCATGCAAAAATCGCATGTAAGGGACTTCGTAATCAAGGAGTCTGCATGGCTATTATTATGCCTATGTTTCTCATGTACTGCCCTTGATACACCCAGGACCTCTACTTTGTCTGTCTCGGTATAGGACTTCTACTTTGTCTGTCTCGGTATGCAGTGAAGAAAAACTTTTACTGTTAGAGCTTTTAAAAACGAATAAAGACAATTTACCTCTGTTGTTCATCACGAATTTATTGCAGCGACAACCATTCAACAACCTCTGTCTCGGTATGCAGTGAAGAAAAACTTTTACTGTTAGAGATTTTAAAAACGAATAAAGACAATTTACCTCTGTTGTTCATCACGAATTTATTGCAGCGACAACCATTACCGAATTTAAGCTCAATTCAACAACCTCTGCAACACATTCTTCTATATCTTATTCAAAACAACCTCTGCAACACATTCTTCCATATCTCATTCAAAACATTGATTTTCAGAAATATAACTGAATTTTGCAAAGCAAGTGACTTTGAATACACGCAAAATCTAAATGGCAAGGATTTGCAAGTACTTCGGTATCTTGTTAACTTCGAATTCCACGGCTTCACCATTGCGCAGATAGAGCTCGTTCTCCAACAACTCCAGTATTCGACAGTGAAGGCGATAATGGCAATGTATTCGACAGTGAAGGCCATAATGACAATGGTTATAGCGAAGGCGATAATGGCAATGCCACGGACAACTCGTTAGTCTTGCTGAAGCCGATACCTGGGCATAGTGATGACGGAGTTAAAGAGAATTTGACATGTTACATTAACCATGCATGCAGCCAATGGTTTATGTGCACGGTGTTATGCTCTGGAAAAACATGCGGCCAATGAATTATCTGCACAGGTGTTATGAGCTGTGTCATGCCAAAACCTAAATTGAGATGGTTTTAGTAATGACTGGCCCAAGCAAAGCGTGAACCGAAGGAAAAAAAGGTCTAATCAAACGACCCCACGAGAAGCATAATGTTTCATTAACAAAATACCATCGAATCGTGCACCAGCTCATGTTTGGCCTTATTATTCTTTATCCACATGACAGGAAATTAAAACGAACAGAGTGCGGTTACGTAATTCAAATTACTTTTTCGATCACTTCCAATCACAACGAGTGTTACACCGGGACTTCACACACACCTTCCTTACTTTCTAATCGTAATGAATACTTTAACTATTCTTTACTCGTATCTACTTTAACATAGGCAAATCCTATTTCCAACCCCATTGAAACATAAATGCTTCTAACATGCAAGGGAAATAACAGTTTTCTTGCTGCTAAAACGTCAAAGTCAATTTTGAAGGAAATATAAATGCAAAGAAACTGCTATACTCCCTGCATGTCAGACTGCATTTATGTTTCAATGGGGTTGGAAATAGGATTCGCCCTTTAACATACGTGGGCCTTTACTAGGTAAATATAGTAAATACCATTTTTATAGTGATTATGAAACACCGTTTTCGTTGTGATTATTGAGTAATTTTATATCCATGGAACCCCATTTTGTGATAGGGAAGGACAACGGGCCCATCATTGTTTGACTATACAGTGACGATTAGATTACCAGAATCTAGAAAGACCGTATTTGGTTTATTTCTGTCGTTGTCTGCGGAAAAACTTCCAACCTATATACTAAATCAATCAATAAAACAAATCACAGACCATATACGCGTACCTAGAATTAGCATAGTTGATTATGGATTTGCATTGCCTTCAAACCTGAGAAAATATCATACATGTTATCGTTTCATAATTCTAAGCCGTTTGACTGTTGCAGTCCGTGGAGGGCTAAAATAACATATTCTTATTGGCCGTCTCATTCATGGGTTACATAATTCAACTCACTTTTTCCAGGAAAAGCAGTAGTGGTTCAGTGAAAATAAACCGTGCGAATATTCCTTTTCTCAGCAACCAATGTTAAATGATCTTAACGTGCCCGCAGGAACAAGTTCAGGCAGATTTTGGGGACGTACGGGATGCTCCTTCGATGCCTCTGGTAAAGGACCAATCACACTTGCTAGCAAGCACCAGTACTTTGCCGAGTTTATATATTAGGCTGCTCATGCGGAGTTAAGAGCTTGTGGCACCTGCTCTGGCAAATGCAATTGTGTTCCGCCTGGAACATCTGGAAACGACATCGCAATAAACATAAGTGCCCATGAATATGACACGTGCCCATTGCATCCAAGCTGGTCGTTCAACTATGGATTATGGCAGGGACTAGCTGCCTCGCAGCCCTCCTTGTTTAATAAAAAATTCATTTTTTTTTGTTTATAACTTTGAATAAAAAAACCCCTTTTTTTCGATAACCAACCCCTCTCTTTTTTAAAAACCTATGAATAAATCCCCTTTTAAAAGTCTTGGACGAGAGCCTTTTTAATAGAACCTCTTTTTAAAAAGTTTTGAACATCGGTCTTTTCTTATGATACCTCATATTAGCCACACAAGTACTTCACTTGTATTCCAGATTTCAAACACTCCACAGACCATTTGCGTGGCGCCTCTTTGTTTTTTATATTACAGTGACGCGCCGTCGGCAGAAGTTTTTCGTTTTTATGTGGTGCATTATAGCGTAGCTTGGTAAACCCTTTTCACTGCTGCCTCACCAACCTTCTTCACAACTGCCTTCTACCTTTTTCATAACCGACTTCTTTGTGATGGGAGTGGTTTATTCACAACTGCTTTTTTCTCCTCCTCAATTTCAATTGATCTTTAGTGCTCTGAAGGAGTTTTATGCAAGCTAAGCCCTCATACCATATCAGAGATTGAAAAATATAGAGCAAAATACTTTTCTCAATATTAACAACAATTAAATAGATTATTTTAATATATATAGAAGATAACTAAAATAAGATTCAACTAAAACTCAATTGAACTCAATCAAATTAAATTGAAGTGAAACTAAATATGACATCTGCAATAACTATTATAACTTTTATCAAGCGATTAAATTAAACTAAAGTGAAACTAAATAAATTAAACTAAAGTGAAACTAAATATGTCACTTGGAATAACTATTATAACTCCTAATACATGATTAAATTAATTGAATTAAACTGAAGTAAAACTAAATATCACACCTGAAATAAGTATTAGTTTTTCCAACAAAATACAACTATCTTTCCTCTTCAAATTAATCGATAATTTCCTTACAACAAATGTCTCCTCCAACTGTAAGATTACCCAAACTGTCGATCCCCTCGACTAATTGGATCTGCGATCTGAAACAGTGTTCTAAGAGTAAACACTCAAATCACATTATTTTCAAAATTAAAAATTATAATGGGTTTGCCTACTTTTGAACAGCATAGGGCTCTTAAAATACAATACATGAATGACAAATTATGAAATGGATTGTTTTTACCCAATGCAAGATCAACATCAAAAAAGAAACACAGGAAAAAAAAAGAAGCAAATGTTGGGTGAAAGTATAAGGGTAGGGTGGTGACAGGTAAATTTTGATGAGGATTATTTGCATTTTGTTTATATTTTTAAATATTGGTTATTTTAAAATTTATAAAATATTGTTATGTGAATTTAATATAATTTTTATAAGGTGTGATAATCATAATATTCAGATTTTAAGAAGAAACTCAAGATAATTGTAAAATGTTGTTTTATGCATACAAAATTCCAACATAGAAATACAGTCACAAGTAGTGATTGGGTTTTGGACATGTTAAAAAACTTGTGTTTCTCTCCAATCACATCATACACTATACAATTCTACATTGTGTACATTTAAACTACTCATGCAGTATGCCCATACTAATAGGTTTTACTGAAATAAAACTTTATTCACTCATGATTCACAATAATTTGTAAATTTTTTAAAATTGTATAACCATTATATAAATTACATATCTTTAAATTATATATATATATATATATATATATATATATATATATATATATATTTATTTTAAATTAATTATATACATTTATAATAAGAGTATAGTAACTAGTATCTGTTGCCCAACTTAAATATAGTTTAATTTAATTAAAAATAAGAAAAAGTTTCATCATAAATATAAAACAAATAATAAAATGTTGTATTGTTGAACCCTTTCACCAAAAATTAAAAAATATAATTGACTAATATTATGTGTATTAATATATATACTTTAATATGTGTGTGTGTTTTTATGTATATATAATTAAGTTTATTAAAATATATTTTTAATATAATAATAATTCAGGAAAATAGAAATAATAGAAAAAGAAAAAAATCAAAATAAAAAATAAAAAATTAGTTACCATAAAAATCCAAGTGACTAAAATACTCCACAAATAAATAAATTTAAATAATAACAAAAATTGAATTCCCAATATTAAACTATAAATAAGTAATAATTCTTTTTTATAAAAATAAACTAATGCATAATTAAAACAAAATTAAATAAATAATACCACAAATATAATAAAATAATATGTACAATCCTATATGAATCAATATGGATTCTAGATTGGTTATAGTTTCGGGAGTCGCTCTGCAACTCAAACCCTAATGGCGGCAAAGTGGTGAAAACCTAAGGAAGTCGTGACGAAAGTGCGGACAACCGACACAGTCCAGTCCAGCAAAACTGTCAGCGGCCAAAGCAGAAAAGGAATGACAGAAAATGTCAGGAGGGGAGAGATCCCCTCCTACAGAGAAGTGGCGGCAGGAGACGAACAAAGCAGCGAGGAGTCAAAGGAACGGAAGAGCACGAGCCCGGTGCTAGGAGTGGCCTGGCAATCAGGCCGCAGAGGAAAGTGCCTGCCATGTACAATAAAGAAACCCAGATATGTGATCCCAGTGAACAAGCTGGAAAAGTACCGAAGTTACATGAGGGACCATGCCCTTATCTGCAAGTTTGTCGGAGTCTGGCCGTCGGAAAGGGACCTCACCAAGTGGATACAGCAAAAATGGCAGCCTCAAGGCCACATCGAGCTCAAGCTGGGAGCGAAAGGCTTCTTTACGGTAATCTTCTTAAACCTGAAAGATAGAGAACAGGTTTTTGATAATGGCCCATATTTTTATAATAATGTCTGTCTGTTCTTACGTTTCTGGGAAGACTGCTATAACCCTCAAAAAGAAACCTTTCTGGCTGCTCCTGTCTGGGTCCGTCTTTTTGGGCTCCCCACAGACTTTTGGGACCCAGATATCCTGGAAGGAATAGGCAACTCAATAGGAAGCTTCGTGAAAATAGCAGATACTACAAAGAAAGGTAGATACACCTCGTATGCCAGGATTTGTGTCTACATGAACCTAGCAAACCCCATCCCCGACACTATAGAGCTTGAATACCATGAAGAGATCTGGCAGCAGAGCATAGACTATGAACACATCCCGTTTAGGTGTCGTAGATGCCATACCCATGGCCATCTAGCAAAGGAATGCCCAATAACCTGGGAGGAAGAAGAAAACAGAAGGCCCCAAAGAAACAAGAGAGAGTCGGACCAGGAGGAATTCCAAGAGGTGAGAAACAAAAAGAAAGCCAACAAGGAACCCCCCCAAAGAGATAGGAAAGGCAAACAACCTGACACAACGAAACCAAACAGTTTCGCAATACTGCAGGTAGAAGAGGATGAGGAAGATCAGCACATGGAAAAGCAGGAGGATAAAGGCTCAGACTGCAGTGAAACCAGTGAAAGGATCCTAGCTAAAAGAAAAGCCCCGAGTGAGACACAAGAACAGGAGAAGGAAACAGAGGAACAAACAGATCAGATGGAAACAGACCAGGAGTCCAGTAGGGAGGACCGAAGCTAGGAAGAGGAAGTGTTGGAAAATCTGCTGCACGAATGGTAGAACCTAGATGAGAGGTTTATCCCCGAAGAGCAAAAGAAGTTGTATACTGAAACCTTCCAACAATACAAAACCAAATTAGAAAAAGGCAAAGCCCCAACAGCAGAAAACCAAGAGACTCAAAAAGAAACCAGATCAGACCAGACTGGACAAAATAAAGGGGGGAAAAAGAGGAAGAAGAAACATCAAGGACTCCATACAGCTCATGGGAGAAACCCTAATCAACACTCGAAAAGTAGTCCCGCTATCAGCGGTGTTCCAAACCCTCTCTCAAGTTAATCAATGATCTTGACCTCATGGAATACCAGAGGCTTAAATAGTAAAGGAAAACAGAGACATCTGGCAACACGACTCAAACAAGACAAACCTTAGATCATGCTTCTCCAAGAAACCAAAATCCCAGGACAGAAAATGGAGGAAATCCTCAATAAAATAAAACCAAGATATGAACATGTCACTATAGATCCCAAAGGCAGTGCAGGAGGGATAGCTATTCTCTAGAACCCAGCTGAAGTCCTCGCTGACTGGTGGATAGGAATGCCAAGAATCCTCTCTGGGCGATTCAGACTAATAGGACAAAGTGAATGGGTTGTAATCTCAGCTGTATATGGGCCCCACACCCGAGTAGACAGAGACATGTTCCTCACTCAGCTAACTAAGCTCTGAAGTTTACACCAGGAATAGAGATGGATCTTGGCTGGAGATTTCAACTTAATCGCTTCTCGAGAAGAGAAAAAAGGTGGAATAAGCAGGGAAGACACAGAAATGGAAAGATTCAGAGAAGTGCAGATAGAATTAAGAGTAGTGGATATCCCAACCATCAACGGGAAATTCACATGGAACAATAGAAGAGGCGGTTCCAAACAGATTGCTTCAAGACTGGACAGATTCCTCGTCTCAAAAAACATAATCAAGCTGGATATCTTTTATGAAGCCTCTATCCTACCCTCAGCAGGGTCGGATCACTGGCCAATAAAGTTGGAAATAGCCTTAAATAATCAGAGCAAAAAGAGACCCTTCCAGTTCGAGTCCTTTTGGCTCCGAGCCCCTGACTTCCTAGACAAAGTAAGAGGCTGGTGGCAGGACAACAAAAGTGGAAAGGAGGGCCTCAGCAAAATGCGCTCATTTCAGCAAAGGCTCAAAGAAATTAAAAGCAAAATTAAAAAGTGGAACAAGGAAGAATTTGGCAATATCCAGCAGGAGCAGGGCAAACTCCAATCCAGAATGGAAAGAATCCAGCAACAAATCATCTTGGAAGGCCGAAGTCAAGCTCTGGCAGAGGAGGAAGGTAGAGTAATCACCCAATTAGAGGAAAGGCGAAAATAGGAGCAAATCCTGTGGAAACAAAAATCCCAAATCCAATGTCTCAAAGAAGGTGACAAAAACTCCAAATTCTTCCACAAAGCCATGATAAACCATCACCAACACAACATAATTTTCTCCTTGAAAGACAAGGAAGGGAACAGAGTGACTCAGCAAGATGAAATTGAACATCTATTGGTGGAGCATTTCAAAGGTATTCTCTCCGAACCAAATATCAATAGAGCCGAGGACATAGACAAAATCAGCCACCATATTCCTAAGAAAGTCTCTAGAGATCAAAACCTGGCCCTTATTTGGATAATCTCCAAGGATGAACTGGAGGAAGCAATAAACAAAATGGCTAAAAATAAGGCCCCAGGACCTGATGGCTTCACCATAGAATTTTATCAGGCGACTTGGAGCTTCATGGGAAATGATCTACTCGATCTAGTGGAGGAATCCAGGTGCTCCAAACGCATGCACCAAGGTTTGAACGCCACCTTCCTGGCGTTAATTCCAAAGTCTGGCTGCTCAGATGAACCGCAGGGTTTCAGGCCCATCTCCCTATGTAATGTTGTTTACAAAATCCTTGCAACTATCATAGTCAACAGGCTTAAGCCGATCCTGCCGGATCTCATTGCCCCGGAGCAAACTGGCTTTGTCAAAGGAAGGCAGATCACAGATGGCATCATAGTAGCCCAGGAAGTGATCCATTCCCTAAAAAGCTCCCGAGCCCCAGGCATGCTTATCAAACTGGACCTGGCCAAGGCGTTTGACAAGCTTAGCTGGATCTATCTGGAAGGTGTCCTAAAAGCCTATGGATTTGATCAATGATGGATAAATTGGATCCTGTCTATGGTTAGCTCCCTCGTCCTGTCAATTCTCCTAAACGGCTCCCCATCTGAAGCTTTCACTCCTTCCCATGGGCTAAGGCAGGGTGACCCCCTATCTCCTTTCCTCTTCATCCTGGCTGCAGATGGCCTAGGCAGATTGGTTAAGGCTCAGGTTTCCAAGGAACAGATAAAAGGCCTCCGCATCTGCGGAGAAGATACTCTGGTCTCCCACCAAAAATTTGTGGATGACGTAATGCTTTACGGTCAGGCCACCCTAAAGGAGGCCCAAAGAATTATCAAATCCCTATCTCAATTTAGCAAAGCCTCCGGGATGGAAATCAATAAAGATAAATCGGAAGTGTTTTTCTTTAACACCTCCTTGGCAGTCCAAAGGTTCCTGGCTCGTACTCTAGGCTTCAACAGAGGATCCTTCCCTTCCAAATACCTGGGTATCATGTTACATGAGCACCAATTCCGGTCGGCCAACTGGAATCTGCTTATCAAGAAAATCCGAAATAAAATGGAGAACTGGACCCACCGCTCGCTGAATGCCCCAAGTTGGGTAACCTTATTGAAATCTGTTCTGCAGGCCATCCCAAATTACCAACTCTCATGCCAAGCAATTCCTAAGGCTGCGAGCCAAAAGCTGGTCTCCCTGTTCAAAAATTTCCTCTGGCAAGGGACTAGCAAAACTAGAAAGTGGGCCCTTATCTCATGGGAGTGGCTCTGCCGGCACCCTAAAGATGGCGGTCTTGGACTCCGCAACCCCTTTGTCCTCAATCAAGTAATGGGTGCGAAGCTCTGGTGGTGGTGGCTTCACGGGGGCCCTGACCTATGGAAGATACTTTGGGAAAGAAAATACGACGAGACAGGGGAAATTGAAGACAAACTGAGAAGCATGACAGAGACCACAGGTTCTGCAATATGGAACCTGGCTAGAGGCAACAAGGATCTGATAAGGGAGCACAGTTTCTGGGAAATCTGGGAAGGAGACAAAGCCAGATTCTGGGAGGAATCCTGGCAGCAAAGAGACCGTCTCATTCAAAAATACAACCTCCATATCATCCTTACCTTTTCGTCCCAGGCCGGGGCTTCAACTGTCGGCAACTTCTGGAAGCCCGACGAGGCTGGATACTGGTGAAATTGGAAATTTAAAGAAGACTGGGTAGGAGCACCAGAAACCGACAGATGGCAAGATTACTATACAGAGATGGCTTCTCAGAAAATAGCAAAGAAAACAGGGTCTGACATTCTCAGATGGGGCAAGCACATACAAGGAAATTTCACTCTAGCAAAAGCCTACCACCTTCATAGCAACATCAACCATCATCCAGAAAATAAACAATGGAAAAATATTTGGGAAACTAAGCATTGGCCTAAAATTTATTTTTTCATTTGGACCATTCTACACGGTAGAGCGCTCACCTGGGACCAAATTCTGCGGAAAGGAAGCCAAGGCCCGTCCTGATGCACCCTATGCCTCTCCCAAGAGGAAACCATGGAGCACTTGATGAACCGCTGCTCCGTAACTCCTCCCTGTGGAACAACCATTGCAATTTGTTTGAGCGGCAGCACCGAAACCAACAAAATATCGTAAGCACAATTATCAATTGGCCAAAAAAGCCTTACCTGAACCCGGTCGTTAACCGTGCCTAGCTCCTCTCCGCCAGATTCCTCCTCTGGAATATCTGGAAAGCTCGGAATGGGGCCATCTTCAAAGCAGAAACCAGAACTACCGTAGCAATCTGGGAGCAAGTCATCAGAAACCTTCGGGAAACAATCCTTTCAGAATGCTAGAAGGACGAGGACTGGAAAGTCTCGACTACGGAAGAAACTATCCTGAATAAACTAGAGATCAGACAGAGTATGGTCAACCGCGGGGATTCTCGAGCATATATGGCCAAAGAGGTGGCTGAAAGCAATGAGTACAGATGCCCTCCACATGGATTCACAAAATTAAACTTCGACGGCTCTGCAAAGAACAACCCAGGCGAGGCCGGCATTGGCGGAGTCTTTAGAGACGCAGAGGGAAACACTCTCAGAACTTTTGCAATGGATTGTGGGGAAGCTTCGAACAATGAAGCAAAGCTGCACGCCCTGAAAAGAGGCCTGGAAATAGCTCTCCAGGCAAACTTCAAACGACTCCAAATCGAGGGGGACTCAAAGCTGGTAATTGACATGGTCAGGAAGCTCCAGCAGCAAATTCCAGTGGAAAGAATCAGCAAAAGCTGGAGAACCGCTTGGCTGGTCAGCGAAATTGGGAAGCTCATTCGGAAAATTGACTATCTCCTCCCGACTCACACCAGGTGCACAGGTAACAAGCCGGCAGATTGGCTTGCGAATTGGGGTTGCCGGAACCGGGGCAAGGAAATCGATAGCGTGGGTCTGCCTCATCTGCATCAGGAGGAGAAAAACCAACTCCAGCAACTGCTAAACGTTGATGCAGGAAGGAAAAGCATGGGAAAAACGAACGGCCAAGATCAGCCGGCATGCAGTGGAGGCGGAGATAATCTACATCAGCAAGGCTCGGACAGCTCCTACGTGGGAAAGGGCAGAGGGGTAAGGCAGGCACATGACGGGCAGGTGACGGGGCATGGCCAGAATGGCCGAACAAACAGAGGGGACGTGCGAGCTGAGGCATCATTAAAGAAAGATCTAGAACCAGCTCCGGAACTCGAGATAATGGGCAGGGGAAGGACGACAGGTGGCAACAGGAGTCAAGTTAGGCTACGGCAAGAGCAGCCGGACGGAGAAAGGAATGATGAAGCATGAAGTGGAAAGGACAATCCACGCCACTTTCCGAGATGGAAAAACCGGTTTGCATGACGGAAAAATAAATGGACAAGCGGAGGCCGGAATTTCTATAAGCCAAGTGGTGGCATGCTCGACACGACATCGAGTTAATAAACCCGAGAAAACAGATGGCAGGCTCATTCCGCTCGGCAAGAAGAATGACAAAGAACGGAAAGACGCCTGCTCACCTCTGCGACCAGCCCTCCTCATCGGCCTCAGCAAGAAAAGGTGGTATGTTTCCTTTTGTCCTCGTCCCTCAGACATGTATGCTTGTTTCTCTGGTCTCTTGGTCTGGCTGGATATGCTTTGGCCCAGTATGCAGACCCCCTGTCGCTGCGATGATAAGGGTCCCACGGGCTCCTTTTGGTTTCTCCTTTCCCAGTCCCAGGATGGGGAAGATTTGATTTATGGTAGTGCTACGTCCTGCCCTGAGAGTCAGGCAGTTTGGGGGGCTTTTCCATGCTACTGGAGGGTCCTAGCACCCCTGTTATTCTCTTCTCTCAGGATTTCTACCATGGTTGGCTCCAATTCTGTTCTTCCCCTTCGCTGACCAAGGCTGTCTGGTTTCTTCGCTCTGTTGGTTGGGGGGTTCTCTGGACTCCTGTAAGAAGGTGGCAGGTCTTTAACTGCTGTGCCCATAATGGCACTGTTCCAATGTCACGTGAGACTACTCATGCTAAGATCGTTGTCAAAATGGAACATACCCCGATCAGGATCTATATCTCTTACACTGACTCTTGGCTTTTTGCTGTAACAGGTAGGCCCAAAGGAAAAATGGCTCCAAGAAAGACCACTTCTAAACAGAAGAAGGAAGCCGACACCAGTAGTCATTCAAATAAAAGAGGCGGGAAGCCGGACTTCGACAAACTCCTTCACCTGATTGATGGTTACATGACTGGTATTTCTCCTGAGGTCTGCGCTCTTATCCATGAATGGGAATGCGAGCTGAGGGAAATAAGCGCGAACCAAGAGATTCCCCGTGAGGACTGGGCTATAATCTCTGACCCGGGCACTTCCAGAGGTAGAAACTCATTATTCAATAGAACGTTACAATTCTACTGGATCATGAAGCATGTGGTTGGCAGGGCCATGGAGGTTAACCAAGCGGTGCGCAAAGAGGAGGATGAAGAGCGCAAGCAAGCGGAAGAACTCCTCAAACGCCAACTGACGGAAGAATCAGCCTCCATAAAGAACATTCTCTTAAAAGAACTTGCGGTTGTCCAAGTGCAAGTTTCCAGAAACCATCTGCTGCTAAAAAACAGGGAGCAAATGATGCTGGAGCTCAAATGGACCATTGAGCAGAAGATCCTGAAGCCGGGTGCTAACGACTCTAAGCCTACCCCGGTGAATTTGTCGGATGAAGATTAGTGCTCTGTTTATTTTCTCTACTATTTTGTGATGAATCTGAACTATATATGGGCACCTTTCTCTGTTACAGTAGTTAGCCTCACTTTGAATAAGCAGAACAATGGTTACGATAGGAAGAAGGATTTAAACATTTTTAAATTTTGGTCTGGCTTTCAGGCCAAAAGGTGGTGGTCTGGTTTCCCTCGAGCAGGCCAGCCACCTGAACTCTAGTTTAATGTATTTTTGATGTTATATGGAATGAAGAATGCCTAACCTTACAAAAAAAAAAAAAAAAATGTACAAAATTTAAAATTTAATACAAAACTTATCCTTAAAAAAATGACTTTGATATTCAATATAAAAATAAATATCAAATTAATGAAATGGAAATTCCAAAAGAAAACTAGTCATATAAAGTTTAATTGACCAATAGGCATGTCAGTGGCAAATTCAATTAAACGGCTACTTGAAAGGAAAACTAATCCTATAAAATTTGATTGACTAGGAGTGTCCTTCAAGTTCTACGCTGGTGGTGGGAACCGTGGAAAGTATTTGAAATTTTGGACCCATGTCCCAACTCTTCCCAAAATCAGTGTTCCGATGAGCTCACCCTAATCTTTTGAGATTCCAACATTCTTGGGTTCTTTTGCTATTATTTCTCTCCTAAAGTTTGTCCCATTTATATTCCAACTTTAGGTATATATTTTCTTTTATACAACTTTGTTTCCTTTATTATTCAAACTTTAGGTTATTTTAATCAGAGATGGGCTTTGATGGGTAAATTGATTGTCATCTAGTGATTTGTCATCAAATATAGTCTATTTTATTTGTAAAACCATTGCGATTTTTTTGTTAAAATTATGAAATTAGATAAAAAAAAATGTGAAAACTGACCAATTTAATAAGTGAATCTGTTTTGATTGAATATTAAACCCAAGGGAGGTCCTCAACTTGAACGAGGATCGAAGTAGACGTTAAGGTTTTGAATTAGGGTTCCATGGCAGGACATGCAGGGGGAGCGTCGCTCCCTCCTACAATTAGGTAGTCACAAAAGGAGGCAAGGAAGCAGGAGGGAAGCATTTCGAAAAACCGTCGAGAAAGATTTCAGAAGCAAGAGACAAGGAGATAGTTGGAAGAAATGAATCCCAGGATCAGGAAGGGAATCAACAGTAAACAAGTAAAGAAAAGGAGAAGGGAGGCGGCAGCGGAAAAATAACTTCCACAAAAACTACAGGAGTTTGCAAACCCAAATCGAGCATCATTCCCCAGGTCGTATTGAGTGATCCTGCGATTCAAGTGCACAAGAACCATATGAAAGAACATGAAATCATTTGCAAGTTCATGGGGTTATGGCCAACAGAGAGGGCTTTACACATTTGGATTAGGAGCCATTAGAAGCCAAAGGGAGAAATACATTTACATTTGGGTTCTAAGGGCTTCTTCACAGAGGTGTTCACGAACCTAGAGGACAAAGATAGAGTGTTTGAAGTGGGGCCTTATTTCTATGCTGCGGCAGGACTTTACATGCAGCCATGGATGATGAAGTTTGTCTCGGAACGTGAAACATTTACATCTGTACCGGTTTGGATCAGACTATACTCACTACCTCTGGATTGCTGGCTCCCAAAATCTTTGAAAACCATAGGCAACAAGTTGGGGCATTTTCTTAAGATATCAGAGGCAACTCTCAAAGGTAAATATACCTCCTTTGCCCGAATATGTGTGGAAATGGATCTATCTAGAGCCCTTTCAGAAGCAATAATTTTAGAGGTATATGATGAATATTGGGTGCAAACGATGGACAATGAGCACATACCTTTCAGGTGCCGCAAATGTCATGAACATGGCCATCTGTTTAGAGACTGCCCAACAAACAATATGGAAGGCAATGGAAAAACACCTTTGGATAGAGATCACGAGGGTTTTACCAAGGTTGGGGCTAAAGGGAAAGGGGGTAAACGGCCACACAAGAAAAGTAGTGAAGACAGAAATACAAGACACAATAGTTTCAAAATCCTAGAGCAAGTAGAGGAGAATGTGGAGACAGTCCAGGATAGGGAGAACGCATCCAAGGAGTAGGAAACGGAAGCTGAAATGGAGGATATCACAGTAAACAACCAGTAGAAGGAGGATCTACCAAGCTACATGGAGTTCAATAAAGACTTTGAGATGACTCCATGTGAGGCAGGAACAGAGGACCATGAACTACAGGAGATTCTAGACAAGGAAAATTTGGATCTAGAATTATTTCTGAAACAAGGCAAGAACAAAGGAGTGGACTCCTTGACAAAAGAAGAATATGATCGAGTTCAACAGCTTTTTCTATGGAGGGAAAAATCGAAGGGAACTGGTGTCAAGAGAAACCACGAAAACTAGGAGCAAATTGGGGTCAAAACTATGGAGAACTCACAGGCACAATCTCCAAAGAACTCAAGAAGGAAAAGAGGAAGGAAAAGACAAAATGAACTGCTAAACAAATGTGGAAAACTACTGATTAGCTTAGGCAAGATGAAAGATCTTACCAGCTATTCCTTTACTAACCTTTCTTAATGAAGCTTACAACATGGAACATTAGAGGTTTAGGTAGTAGAAGGAAACAAAGGAATCTGAGTAACAGAATTAAAGAAGAAAAACTAGACATGGTCTTTATTCAGGAGACCAAATGTTCAATGGAGAAAATAAGAGAAATTCATAATAAATGGTTAATCAAGTATGAGTATTTAGAGGTCAAGGCAAATAACTCGGCAGGTGGGATTCTTACGCTGTGGGATCCATAGAAATTTGGAATCCTGGATGCTGAAGCATCTAGGAAACTCAGAAGCAAGTAGATAAACTCAAGCTTCTTACCTCCCTGGAACATCTAAGAGCACGATATCCCAATATGCCTTGGATAGTTGTAGGTGATTTCAATATGATAAGATATCTTTCAGAAAAAAAAGAGGCACTAGACAGCTAGGCAAAGATTCTAAAGCCTTCCAAGATTTCATCATGAACATGGGACTAGTGGACACCGATACAATAAATGGAACCTTCTCGTGGAACAACAAAATGGGAGGGGCCTCTCAAGTGGCTTCAAAAGTTGATAGATTTATTGTCTCTGAGGATCTCCTCCTCACAGGACCTGCCATCACAGTGTCCATTCTGCCCTTTGGAGGTTCGGATCATTGGCCAATTCAGTTGGAAGCCACCTTTATGGGCACTCCGAGGAACATGCCCTTCAGATTCGAGAATGCCTAGCTCTCACACCCCAAATTCATGAGTAACATTGACAAATGGTGGAAAGAGGATCTCAATATTCAGGGCACTAAAATGTACATGCTCCAGCAGAGACTGAAATATATTAAATCCAAACTTAAAGCTTGGAACAAAAAGGAATTTGGCGATATCCTCAAGGGTAAATTTGAGACTGAATAGAAACTCCAGGAAATCAATCATATCAATATCACAGAGGGCTTCAATGAAGAGAGGCAAAAGCTAACTAATTCTTTATAGAAAGAATGGGAGGATCAATGCTTACAAGAGGAAACTTTCTGGAGACAAAAATCTAGGATTCAATGGATCAAAGAGGGAGAAAGAAATACTAAATTCTTCTACAAATCCACTATGGCCCATAGGGCACATAATAGAATCACAAAGATTAAGGATTCTCAGGGTGTTGAGCTTGTCTCCCAAAAGGACATGGAATCAAATCTAGCACAACACTTCTCTAATATTGCAAAGGAGCCAATGGAGGATAGATCTAGGTTCATTAATCAGTTCACTGAATATATCCCCAAGCTTGTCACTAGAGAGGAAAACCGCAATCTCAATAGGCTAGTCTCGAAAGAGTAGGTCAATGAGGTGATCAAGGAAATGCAAAGTGGAAAAGCACCAGGCCTAGATGGATTCAACGTTGATTTCTTCAAAGCCTGTTGGGATACAGTCAAACAGGATATCATTGAAGTTGTGGAAGACTCTAGAAAATACAAAAAGGTTCTGAAAGCACTGAATGCTTCCTTCATAGCTTTAATCCCCAAAAAGGAAAATGCTATGACTCCGGATGGATTTAGACCCATAGCCTTCTGTAATGTGATGTATAAAATCATCTCCAAGGTAGTAGCCAATAGACTCAAGCCCCTACTACCTTCCCTTATCTCGGAAGAGCAAACAAGCTATGTGGAAGGACAACAACTTCTCAACAACATCATCCAAGCACATGAGGTGGTACACTCTCTCAAAAGCAACAAGCAAGCAGGAATGATTATTCAGTTGGACATTTCGAAAGCCTATGACAAACTCAATTGGTCTTATATCAAAGCTACTCTGAAAGCATATGGCTTTGATCAAAATTGGATAAGATGGGTTATGGCACTAGTCACCATGACCAACTTTTCCATTCTGCTTAATGGAGCCCCTTCAAATACATTCACACCTTCCAGAGGGCTCAGACAAGGTGATCCACTCTCCCCTTTCCTCTTTGTCCTCATGATGGAAGGGCTAGGCAAGGCAATCAGAATGGAAAATGTTGAAGGTCGAATTCAGGGGATCAAGCTCACCCCGAATGGAGAGGCTAATACTCATGAACAATTTGTGGATGATACTATGCTGCAAGGCATACCCACAGTTAGGAGAGCAAGGGAAATCAAAGATATCTTAAACGACTTTGCTATGGAAGCAGGCACAGAGGTAAGCCAAAATAAGTCCAAAGTTTTTTTCTTTAACACAAATATTGCTATACAAAGAAACATTACCAGAATTTTGGGTTTTCAAAGGGATCAGTACCTTCCAAATATCTTGGTATTCCTCTTACTGATAAAGCTCTCAGCAAGAAAATATGGGAACCAATTTTAAATAAACTTTGGGAAAAAATCACAAAATGGACATGCAGATCTTTAAACTTAGCAGGGCGACTTGTGCTCACATAGACGGTCTTGCAAGCCATTCCCATTTTCATGTTTGCAGCTATCCCTGCTCCTCAAGGTATTAAGCAACAGATAAGGAACATTCAAAGGGAATTTCTATGGGGTAGAGGGGAAGAGAAAAAAAAGTGGGCCTTATTTGTCTGGGACAAAATTTGCAAGCCCAAAAGCCATGGTGGCTTAGGGTTGCATGATCCAGAAACTCTCAGTAAAGTTTCGGGAGCTAAGCTTTGGTGGCAATGGATCAAGGAGCCGAATGCCCCTTAGGCCAAGCTTTGGAAACAAAAGTACGCCAAGCATTGGCAGGAAAAGGATCTTATTAGAATGGCAGGACAAATCAGAAGATCACACATATGGAACCTTGCTTGGGAGAACAAAAGCATTGTTCAGCAGCATTTTTTTTGGGAAATCCGAGTAGGGAACCAAGCTCGATTCTGGCAGGACAGCTGGCAAAAGGAACCCATCCTCAACAGGATTGACTTGGCAGCCCTCAAGATAGACACAGATAACAAAGGCCTATTAATGATAAAAGATTTTTGGGACCAGGGAAGGAACAATAAAAAATGGAGAAAGTGGAAGGAACTAAGTTACAGTGATGAGAATCCTTTGAAGGCCATGGTAGAGGCTCTCACCATGGACTTAAAGCACAGACGGATTCTGGTTTCCTCCTCACATGACCAATTAAGATGGGGGAAGAATAACGAAGGTAACTTTAACCTCAAAGAGGCAAAACAAGCAATCATAGGATTCAACTTTGTAAATGTTGATAAAGTCTGGAAGGAACTTTGGCAAACTCCTCACTGGATGAAAATAAAGCTATTTATCTGGCTTGTGCATCAAAGGAAGATCCTAACTTGGGAAAACCTCCTAAAGAAAGGTTTCATTGGCCCTTCCAAATGTCACCTATGTGGCTCACATGAGGAAACGATTGAACACCTACTCAACCTCTGCTCTTTTTCTGCTAAGGTATGGGACTGGGTGGCATCAAGCTTCCGACAAACCGACAGGGACAATCTCAGCATATCCAACACTCTGAAAAACTGGAGGAAGAACTTCTCAGAGAATGAGATCATCAACAAAGCTTGGATGCTAGTACCAGGCTTTGTTATCTGGAATGTTTAGAAAGAACACAATAGGTGGATCTTCACAAACAAAACTAGCGAACCCAGCATATAATCAATCAAATTCTAATACAACTTAAAGAAACAGTTAAGAGCCTTTTGAGGTCAATTCCCACGAATCCTCCTTTGCCTCATGAGGAGATTATTATTCTTGATCTGGGTCTTCAATCCATCAATCCTCAAGGAATAAGGAAGTGAGAACAATTAGCATAGGGGCTAGTAGATGACAGCCCCCTCCTTAGGGCTTCTTCAAAGTAAACATTGATGGAGCTTCTAAGGGCAATCCGGGGGAAGCTGGCTTTGGGGGTGCTATAAGAGATGCTCAGGGGCACACAAAATACATCTTCCATGGCCACTTGGAAAAGGGTACCAATAACATGGCTGAACTTCTGGCTTTAGATCAATGCTTGGAAATCCTGGTGGAGGCAAATTTACAGAATGTTATCATTGAAGCAGATTCAGATTTAATCATTAGAGCAGCCAAGAAGATTCACAATGGAACTTCGCCAGATAAAGTGTCGAAGCACTGGAAGCTACTGCAGATTTTTCACCGTATCCACTCTCACTTGCAAACCCTTAAAACAATTAGATTTGTTCATGTTAGAAGGAAGGCAAATATGCTTGCAGATTGATTGGCCAATGAAGGTGTGGCCAATAAGGACAGGGATTCTCGGCATGCATGGGAGTTGTTACCTGAAGGGAAACTGCAAGAGGATTGTTTCATCCTGGCAACCAAAGATTGGGATTTATGGATGAACAGTGCTGATCGAAGGGATTCGAGAGATAGGAGTGAGGATGATATCACCTAATTTGTCTACAATTTTGGGATATGGTTTCTCTCCACAATTTTTTTAACTTTTGGATGAATGATGAAGGTTTCAAGTCGAGCAATGACGCAGAACAGAGTACCTGGGTGTATTTGATGTAGCGGTTTTCTGTTGGCAACTCCAGGCGGAAGGCTCAGCAAGGTCTACAACACTGTTTTGGCTTTTTCGCGAAACCACGATCTCAATACCATAAGTGATATTTCGCGCGGGACTCAGATGGTATCTGGTATTTTGGTAGGTGCATGCGATTCCACTCCGTGGGTAACACGTGGCATCGAGAGGTGAGAGAAAACCGCTTTCATCACGTGGTTAACCTCCGCGCTTCTCATCTGTGCGATATCCCCGATGACCGTTGGATCGGGATTATGTATTCAATGGCTAAGATGGGTCGTGCTTGTCACCTTAGAGTTCCGGATCTGTTGCTATTTATTGGACCCAGTTTAGAGTTGCGTCGGATCCGTGTGCAAGGGGCAGTGGGGTCCACTGTGGGTCCTTGTATGGGCCCCAGGCTTTCCGCGAAACCATGAACACAAAACCCCAAAACCTTATGTGGTATATCGTGCGAGACATGGCTGGTATCTGGTATTGTGGAAGATGCATGCGATTCCACTCAGGGGGTAACACGTGGCAACAAGAGGTGAGAGAAAACCGCTCTCATCGCGCGGTTAACCTCCGTGCTTCTCGTCTGTGCGATATCCCTACTGGCCATTGGTTCGGGACTTTGCTTTCAATGGCTGGGATTGGTTATGCTTGTTGCACGATTGTGGGTCCCTTTGATTGTTGGCCGTTGGATCGGGGTTATGTATTCAACGGCGAGGATTCAGTTTTGTGGACTTTTTATTGTTGCCTCCGGGTCCGTCTAGTGGACTATTTAAATATATGTTTTAACCAAGAAACAAATTGAGCTAACCATTAAAACTATTATAAATTATATAATATGATATTCAATAAAAATTAAATTTCTATACAAATTTCATATTACAAAACGTACTCATTTCATATTATCATAAATTTTATATTTAAATATAGTCAAATATTTTTTCAAAATTTAAATTGTTAATTAATAATTAACAAAAAAAAATCAAATTCCTTTTATTTAACTTAAATAAATATATCTCTCACAAATACTTACAATATAATTTATAAATTAAAAATCTAAAATATATCAATATTATATTTTACAAACATCCATTTTCTGGTAGCTTTTCGCTATATCTCATAATTCTTAACCTATTTATACATCATAAGCCGTAAGTTAATATATATATCATAATCCCTAGCCTATTTATACTAACGAATTTGGTCAAAACCTTTGCCATATAAATCATAACCGATACTTTGATATGTATCACTCCCCATTTCATTAAAAACTTGCCATCTAATTTACGCTTCAAAAATTCATTGCAATCGGCACTGTTCTCCCCGTACCGAACTTCGAATCAGCGAACTATTCGACGAACCGAATCGAACCACCGAATTCTCGAATTTTTTCGACCAGTAAGACCGAATTTGGTAACTATGTTACAAGTTTGATCATGGGCTTGCAGACTCGGACATGTAAAAACCTGAGACAAGCTATGATTGATGTGAGTAAACGTAAGCAAAAGCTGGGAACTAAGAAATTAGTTGATTGTTAATAGGGTTCAGATAAATTGGAAACACAATATTTTGCTCGAGTACCTGTTGATTCTTTAAATCCAATACGTCCTGAACACATGAGTGCTCATTTTCTTTAGTGGCCAGTACATTAAAGATGTTATAGAGTGACTGTAGGTACCCTTCAGACATGACGTCCAACGGCTTGGCAGAGTGAAGCAACGTATAAGCATCATGAGCATTGGCAGACACTGAGTTGTTATTGCAGGTATCGCCTGATTGCGAGGGCATACTAAATTCTGTGAAATTTTTGCCGTTGGATTCAGTGGAGGATGAAAGAGGTACCATGGAGTGTTCTGGTTTGAGGTTCTTCTTGATGTAAGAGTTCCTATAATTCTTGATCTCATTGTCCGTACGACCAGCCAAATGGGCAGCAATTTGAGACCACCTGCATTGTCAATGTCATTAACTCCAACATGTGAAGGACTAGAACTAGACCAACATTCAAGGAATAGAGAGCACAATTAGGGGTGTGGGAAAAGAGAAAAACGTAAACCTGTTACCCAGAATGGAGTGTAGGTGTATGATCAATTGCTCTTCTTGGGGTGAAATGGCAGTGTTTTTAAGGCCAGGCCGTAAGTAGTTGATCCATCTTAGCCTGCAGCTCTTTCTGCATCTTTCCAGACCTGGATACAGATTCGAGGCCATATTATAAGTAGTTTAGGTCACAACAGTGGGTGGGAACGATGTATATTCCTTTTATCAGAGACCTTGTATATCTAAAGTTTAAATCTAAAAGGACATCAATAAAAATGTGAATCTAAATGGGCATAAATAAACAAAACGTGTGCAATTCTCTACGGATGAACTTCGGGAAAAAATTAAAAAATAAATATTAAATTAAATAATTTTTGGAGTAATAAATCGGATTAGGTTATAAATTAGTTTATTCTTGTAAATGATGATATTAATTATAAGAATAAATATTAATTTATAGTAAGTGTTATAATGGTAAATAATAATGTTAGATTTCATATTTTTGTTATTCATATTGATATGGAAATTGGTTTTTAGATTAATCTTTGATTAAAATTTGGAACTATTTAATATAATTACAAAAGTAAATAAGAATATTAATATAATAATAATAAAGACAATTTCACTAACAATAAATTATAATATTAATATAATACCAGATATAGTAATTTATAATGACAAATATTAATATATAATAAAAATTAATTTGATTGTAATTTAATATAAAATATTATTAATAATATTAATTTAGAAAAAATTAATAAATATTAATATTTAAATTTAATTTGATTGTAATTTAATATTATATTAATATATTAATAGAAAAAATTAATAAATTAATATTTAAATTTGTATTTTTTTAATATCTTTATAAAAAAATATTAATTAAATCAAATATTTTTTTATTTAAAATAAATTGATTTATTAAATTATATTGAACAATGTAATAATACATTTAACCATTTTTCAATTTAAATATACTACCGGTGCGTAATCCATTTATATTAGATTAATAATAATACATTGGATTTATTAAAATTATAAATTATATTGTTATTTTAATAATACTTTATAAAATATTTAATGTTATATTATTATATTAAATATAAATTAAATTTATATTAACTATATATAAAATGTAAAATTTAATTACTATAAAGAGTCTTAAGTTTATTATTATGCATTTTTAAGTTTAAATTTTATGTTTTATAATTTATTAAAATATATCATACAATATCTAAATTTTAGTTTAAAAAAATTAATGATTATAAAGCAAAATTAATATTTGATAATTCTAGTTATGAAGTCATGATATTCAAGTTTTTGGAAAAGGGAATATATATATATATATATATATATATATATATAAAGTTGTGTTTGGTGTAATTTTTTGGATTTTTTAGATGTAATTTTTTTAAATTTTGTAAAAATTCGTTGAAATCACAAGTTTGATAGATAACCCGTGCATAATAAAAGTACCCTAGGGTTTTCTAAAATACTGAATCCATATATAATAAAAAATGTTAGTTTAAATAACACAAATCAAAATTTAACCATAAAATTTTCAGTCAAATTCAAAAAAATAAAAACAAAACCAAAACCAAAACACTCCAAAAAAATCACACCAAAAACAACTCATATATAATATTCCATTCACACCTATCCATTTCTTTCAATTTACTCTATTAACTTACATACTTATACCCTCTCTTGACCTTAATCACACCATACTATTCTGACTACATTGAATTTATGCTCTGCTAATATTCGCACAATATATTGATCATACTATAAAATAACCTAAACATCTATCTCTATACTGCTTCTAACACTTATACTATATGTATAAAAGGGACACCGCCGCAAATGCGGCTAGATTGCAGCATTGAAATGTTACGCTGATTCACATAAAGTAGAACAGAGCTGAGCAAAATTGAAATTAAAGAGCGGCAGGGAACATAATGAACTACCAGCTTGCTTGGCCACATAGTTCCAGGAGCAGACTGCAATGTTGTTCTTCATCATATAATTCTTGAGTTTCTCGTCTTCTTCAGGTGACCATAAACCTTTCCTCAACATTGGCGTGGAGGAAAACTGGGCACTCTGTCTTTGCCCTTTTGTGCACCTCATTTCTACCTGCGACTATCAAATCGCTTTTCTCTGCGGATTCTAATGCTGTGCTCTCACACCACTGCAGGTTGCAGGGGCTCACCTCGGCTTCGGAATCCTCTCGTCACATATATTTAAACACAAACCCTGCTTAGACACAAAGCCTGTTTAAAGATGGAACCCATCATCATCCAATTTTGAATCATTGACACATGGATTACCTACTACCCTTTTGATTTGACTCCCTATGATTGTTATTTTTTTAATTGAACGTATTATAATAATAAGAGGGACTTTGTTACGCAAGCCATTTTACTCCTTCCGTCGGATTACAGGATACCCATACCCATAATATTCTGTAAACTCCCACTGAAGAGGTCAATAAAATAACAGTGTCCAGCTAGCTTGGCCTCCAATATCACCGCAGACGTAGAGCGTTCATTCAATGAGTTGCAGTTGTGCGTGTTCCTTGGAGACTACTGTAGTTGGAAATGCTCTCCACATTAAAAAAAACAAAAAACGTAACCAGATATTACCCGCGCAAGTGATATAAAGTGACTTTTGAGCAGGTGGAAAGCGAAAGAAACTTTGAGATGAATGCAGAACGTAACACACATGCCCAAAGTTAAAAATCATCTATTGGAGCTCCGTAGGGTTCTATTTTTTTGTTTGACCCAAATCAGGTGTGTCATTGAGATTTATAATGACTCATTTGTGACGATTGCTTTTACGCAATGAAAAATCTTGAATCATAGACCTATAAACTAGCAATTGTCCCAAAAGTTGGGACAAAGAGAGGCCGATAGGATTATTAAATCGGAATTGTTGAATTTTTCTAGAAAAATTAAGGTGATTAATAACAAATAAAATAACCTTATTAATTTTTCTAGAAGAGTTAAAGTGATTAGTAACAAATAAAATAACTTTACTAATCACCAAACTAATCTAACTTCATTCCTATGCGTCCATCTCATTCCCAAATATTCCAAAACATTTCTAAAAATTCAATTGGAATTAAATTCAATTGGAATGATTATTTCTTTACATTTAAATACACTACTCCCGAATTCATAAATATGGCATGTCAGAAGGAGATAAAACTAATATTATATAAACATGTACATGGACTCAATTTTTTTAATATAATAAAAATTAAAAAATTAAAATATAACTAAAATCAATCATGTTATAATTTCATTTTAAATTAAAAATTGTATAAATTTTAATCTAAATTGATGATACCCTAATTTTAACGCTAATTATGATTTATCAGCAAAGAGGGTTATAGGTTTTGTACTTACCTGGAAAAATACGATGAATGCCTCTGACAACTGCACATACAAGTAAACACGTACGAATAAGACATCTCGGAATACTTATTGCCTATTCAATGCTCTCTCTGCTGTAAAAATAAAACACTAATTGCATGTCACAATCGCTTTTATTATGATTTTCATAGGAGCGTTCAATAGACAACCCCGAAAACTGTCGGGAAATGAGAATGTGAAGTGAATTTTCCTGAGAAAAGGAATTGAAGCATAAACGGGAGTTAACAAACATTTATAAAGGGTTTCTAGTCTACCTCAATTATTCTCTGCATCAGAATCAGTCATAAAAAGCTTCCATTATTATCGTGGAAATTCTCAGCGAGAATTGGAGCATGAGCGGGAGCCACCAAATACTTAAAGAGGTTTTCTCAGCTACCTCTACTCTGCATTACAAATCAATCACGAAAACCTTCAATATTACTCTTAAAAATTCTGATTACATGTTAAAAATTTTAACAGATCAAACCAGAATGAAAAGTATCCAGCCAAAAAGGACAGATCTGATGCTGCTTGAAAAACGGCCATTGATTTGAGGTTCAAAGGCGAGACAAAGTGTAAAGCCCGCGTGTTGAACACTTTCCACGATAATGAGCTCTATTGCTGTTTATCTGAGTCATCTCACAGAATATTCAGTGAGCAGAGTGGGACTACTCCACTTCAAACCCTTTGGTTCGGTTCTGGGAATGGTTTGTTGGTCACCTGCCAGGCCACTCTAAACCTATCAAGATAGTGGTCACGAGAAACGAGAATCTCACAAAATGAATAAGAAGAAGATTAGGAATAGGTGAGAATGACGATAAGAATGGGATTGATTGATATTGATCAATCCACTTGGAAATTCAAGCAGATTTGATTAAAAAACAAAAATGCTAGAGACCAAAAAGGCGTAAAAATGAAGATCCCAGAGACCAAGACCAGGGAAAATGATATGCAATCCATGTTAATGAGAAAGGGCATGTCAATGCGCTCTATAATGCTTGGAGGTGGAGTAAACACTGCTCATAACCCAGGATTCGAGGTTAACTATAAACGTCGAGGATCCTAGATATGATGACCTCAAGCTTTCTAATAATGGTTGCCAGCTTGACTTCAAGATTCTCAATTTTGGTTCCGAGCTTCCAAAATGCTTCAAGAAGAAGCCTGAATTGAAGGAAATTGATGAAGATGCTATTCTTCATGACGACGAGGCTAAAAATGCCTCAGTACAAGTGCACAAACCTGCAACAACCTTTTCATTTCTATTATGGAAGCAATTTCATTCCTATTAGGGAAAGCAAGACAGTTAAGCAATATGGCTAATAGAAAATAAAAAAATGTTAAACAGCCGTCCTAATTAACGATAAGCTAGTGCTTGCCAAAAGCGAGTGAAGATAGAAAAAACAGTGAAAATATCTTGTCATGTCAAAAAGTCAATTTAACTGATATTTGGAAAAAGCAGTAAAAATATCTTGCCATGTCAAGAAGGCAACTCAACTGATATTTGGAAAAAGCAGTCACACTTCAAATCAATGGTTGAAAGTGTCTCACTCGATCCAACGAGGAGGATGAAAGTGTTGACAATTTTTGATGCATAGGAAAGGCCTATCGGCCTAATTAGGATGGTAGATTAAACTCCGAATCTATTCGTACATCAATGAACACAAATTAATATAATCGTACACTACTTGTCCAACTAACGAGAGCGTAATGGAAGGCTTACTATTAGAGATGAAAATGACGTGGAAGGGTTATTATTACAGTTGAAAATAACAGGCTTGCCAATGGACAATAAATGGCCGAGGGTTGTATATTTTTATTTTTGGATTTTAGCACATTACTTATTTAAGTACAATTCCACGCATTCATTGCCTATTGACAAACCAGTTTTTTTTGTTCCCTATTATCTTACAAAGAATGGAAAACGAAAAAGTGGAGTAGAAATTGTTCTTCTCAATATTCAAAATAGCTAGATAGATTACATTGTAAATATCAATAATAAATGATTGGAGTATAAATAGACACCTATGGAGTATAATTGAAGTGAAACTCAACTCGCTATGACACCTAACAAACAACAAAATCAAATGTGATGATATTGTGAGATTAATATCTCAGCATCCCCTCCTAATCTCACATGTTACAAGTGGAGGCACTTTCAATGTCTAATTGCTCACTTTGAAATTCAAACACATTCTTGCCCAATGAATTTGTGAAAATATATGCAAGTTGATCTTTGGAACCACATAAAGCAAGTACTATGTCCCCATCATTCACAAATGAAATGAAAACGTGTGTCAATGTGCTTGCTCTTTTTGTGGAAAACATTATTTTTTGATTAAAAGATTGTTAAATTGTTGTCACAGTAAATTATAAATACGAGTTGGCTCCTTTTGAAAATTTGATAGATCTTTCAATAATCTTCTCAATCACATTGCTTGTCAAGCTGTTGAATTTGTTGCTAGATATTCTGCATCTGCAAAAGATATTGAAATGATTGGTTGTTTCTTGGATGCCCAAAGAATCAGATTGGTTCCGAGATAAAAAGCATACCCTAGGGTGCTTTTGCAACCATCTAACCTCTCTTCATAATCGTTGTCTGCATAACTTGAAAGTAAGAAATCTTCAAATGAGTGTAGAACAAACCATAGTCTAGGGTCCCCGCAATATACCTTAAGATCCTTTTTGCAACCTTCCAATGAGTAACCTTTGGTGATTGTATAAACCTAGAGACAAAACTTGATGCAAACATGATATCAGGTCTAGTTGCAGTAAGATACAACAAACTACCAACTAGACTTTTATACAATGTGGGATCAATTGGTGGAGCTACATTTTGTTTGCTCAGCATGGTGCCTTGAGATATTGATGTATCAGTTGGTTTGCAATTGTCATTTTGAACTTTTGGATGATGTAAGTGGCATATTTCTGTTGACAAATAGAAATTCCACTCACAGATTGGTGAATTTCAATGCCTAAGAAGTATTTCATGACCCCTATATCTGTGATATCAAACTCTTTTTGCATTGTTGCTTTGAAATATTCTAACATCATATTTCTTGTATAAATAAGATCATCTACGTAAAGGCATACAATAAGAATTTTACCTTCATGAGTTTTGGTATACAAAGTTGACTCATGGTTGCTTCTGCGAAAACCAATTTTGATGAGATGGGTGTCAATGCGATTGTACCAAGCTCTTCGAGCTTACTTCAAACCATACAAATATTTCTTCAATCTGTATACCTTATGCTCTTGTCCTGGAACTTCAAAACCAAGAGGTTTCTCTACATAAACTTCTTCCTGCAACATACCATTTAGGAAGGTAGATTTTACATCAAGCTAATAGACTTTCCATTTGTATTGAGCTGTTATGGATAAAATGGTTCTAATAGTGTCTAACATTGCTACTGGAGCAAAGGTTTCACCATAGTCGACAACAAATTGTTGTGAGAATCCTTTGAAAACCAACCCTACCTTATGTTTCTCAATCTCTCCTCTTTCATTTAGCTTGGTCTTATATCCATTGTGGAATTATCAAAATACTCACATACTTCAATCTCCCTTCTAATTCTTCAAAATAGTCAAATGGGTTTTCTCCCTCTCCATTGAAAAACCTACCAACATCAACCATTGGAGCTACCCACAATCACTCAATAACCTTTATCCAACCTCAATTGCAACTATATTTACTCTTCTTTTATAACTCTACTTACAAACTCAAATAGGGTGCTACAATTTCATCTCCTTTACAAGTCAACTACCAAATATAAAACAAATACTAATGTAGATAATTAGGACCTTGGATCACTATAGCAAAATTTCATAACAACCAATTCATAGAAGTAGAGTCTTGGTTATTTGAGCAAAGTAGAATTGCTAATATTTCATTATCTTAATGTTAGTATGGTCAATTTCAAAGATCAATGGGCCCTTCCATTCAAAATCGTAAAACAACACTATCATCTCTACATTCACATACGATAACAGTCTTTAAGCATGAGAAGACAAAATTCTCTAATAATTGAAAAAAATAAAACATAAATTCAATGAAATTAATCATTCATTCAACATAGGAAAGACTTAAAATGTTGGATTTATAGGCCTCTTCATCAACTTCAAGAATTAAGATAATAAAATATAATTACAAATTCCTCATTAGGCCTCAAAGGATTTCCCATTATTACGATTAATGCTAGCTTATTGGTGTTGGTCTTAGCTGGGCACCACATTACATAAATATTCCCACTATTACCAAAATCAAATTAACTCTTTTACTTGTAGGTGCTACATCCTTTTCTTCTTTAGTATATTATCTCTTCTGTATGTAAGCCCTCTTTTTATTTTCCTTATCTTACTTATTTATCTTATTGCCCTTGCTTCCATCTCCTGTTATTTCCCTGCTTCTTAATGTTTTATGTTATTTCTCCTTATTTCTTTCTTTTCAACTTATTCTCTTCTTCTTAGATCTATTCTCCATTCATGTAAATATTCCTTTCTTTATTTCCTTCCTTCTTGAAATTCTTACTCCACATTCTACCATTAATTATGCCAAGTAAATTCCTTATTGATAATCCCTTTAAGCGCTCTTCAAAAGAATTATTGGATTCATTAGAAATGGAAGGTATTACCTGCTTAAAAGGTGTTCAACATACTTTTTCATACTCACCATATTAATTTTAACTAAGGGATTTTATTTAAAAACTAGGTACAACACATTAATATGATAAGATAGATGCATGAATGTGTATACCAAAAACTCCCATCAATATTAAATGGCCCTATTTAAATTGTGTGAAATTAATGTAGGTTGTTTTCTTTCAATAGAAAAATCAACAATAATGTGGGATTACGAAGGTGGATCTCCAACAACATAATAGGGACTCCATTGCCTCCAAAATAAGCAGAATTTTGACCTTCTTGGGATTCAATCCCAGAGGCTCCAATAATTATGAATCCCAAATTTCTTCTTGGCATCACAATGAAGGCATGTCAATTATACCAATGACCCAGAAATATTGTGTAGGCCCCAACTACTCTAAATTGAAAGGATCTAATCTATTCCACAATTTGTTTATTGTTTCTTCAACATCATGCCAACACAAACATCCTTTGTAAGGGATTTTAGGCTTCAATTACGATAGGTTTTGACCACTATTATGAATCCTAAGGCCTATGAGTTGGAAATTAGGTCCATTAAGAGATTTCTCACGCCACCTATTGAGTTGAAGGTGTTCAACATGATTAGAGGAACACATGATTAGAGGAGCGTAGAATGCTAAGGCCATATTTGAATTTCTTAGGAGCAAGATTCATGTAATAGTCAAACAACCAAATAAAACCTATATATGAAATATTTGGTCTCTATAGGGGATATTTGGTACTATTGAGATATTTTCCATAATAAAACTGGGTTCTAGAATCTATACAATAGCTAGTAAGAGAGGAACATAAGGAACTTAGCCCCAAAATGAATTTTCTTGAGATCAAGGTCCATCAAATGGGTTTTGAAAAACCGCATTGATCCTTTCGAAAGGATAATTAGCGTATGGTGAGATTAGGTTATTTTTTGCAAAACATATTGGATTTAGGTTTGTACCATGGCTAGAGGATGAAAATGAGTGCTTGAGGCCTTAAAAAATGTATTCGCATCTTCAATTGCTATGGACAAGGTGTTTGAATATGAATATGAGATTTACTAGTATGTTCTGCACAATAAGAATGAGTCTGAAAACCTCAACCATGTGAAAGAGAGAAACACAAGGGCTTTAGATCCTAAACATAACTTGTGGAGCTTCTTGGACATGGAAAATGATGTCATGGGAACTATGAATAATGGATATGTTATATGATACCAAAGAAAGTGATCAAAATAATGCACTTTTCCATTTGCACATATGTTGATATTTGTGAATATTTACTCACAATAGCACATGCATGTTCTAAAATGTACATGCTTTTTTTTATAACATGTCCATGTTTCTTGATTTTAGAATTTTATAACTCCAAATTGAGTTCTGACTTGAAGGTTGTTTTAGATTTATGTTTGATATGAGTAATCTCATTGTTTCATCTACAAAAGAATCAAACCCTTTTATTTTTTTTTAAATCTCTCAATATCTTTATTCTTCTTATTATCCTTAATATTGAATTTTTAAAAATAATATTGTTTTCTAATTTTAATTTATTTTTGTCTTAGCATATATATGAGAATGTTAAAAATTGAGATTTGCATGAACACACTAATCACAATATATGTGTTGTGTTTTAAATAAAACATAATCTATAACTATTAGAAGAAAAGAAAGAATATAAAAAAAAAATGAATTTAAGGCTCATACAAAAATTCTATAGAATGTTTTGCAAACTAATTTTATTTTTTACATCTTATATATAATACCATATGTAACTTTATTGTGGAAGTATCTCAATTCACCTCTCCCTGTTAACTCTTTTTATTTTTCTATTTTGGAATAAGACTTTCATAATTTTAATTAAGTATAAATAATTATTAAGTGGATGGTAGAGATTTAACTTTCACAAAATATTCTAGAATATTATTACTAGTAGTAATAAATGAAATGTTGAAATTTATCTCAAAAGTAGGTATGTATTTCTTTCCATTTTAACTGATTGGATTAATTCAAAAAAAATTCATATGAGCATGAGTTATGGTTTTTTTGGCATGTGGTATTAGTAAATCATGGTATTAACCCATAATATTGTAACAAAGTTTATTAATTGATTAATTAAGAATGTTTATATATATATATATATATATAACGATTTAAAATAAAGTATAATTTATTTATTTTTTATATTTTTTAAAATCTGGACAATGTAAAATATAAATGTTTTGATGTCTCTTAAGATTTATCATCCATTTAATTTATATAATTGTGATAATTTATTTTATAAATAAACAATTTAACTTAACATTTTAAAACTATGTATATTAAAATTTATTAAAATGTAAAACTTAATTTAATAAACTAACTATTTCTTTAAAAATTAAAATAAATTATGTCTAAAATTTAAAATTGAATGATATATCCCATCAAACTAATTATTATAAAAGAAAATATTATCTAAATTATTTTTAAAATTTGAAATTCCAATATACTTTAATCATAAAAACATTTCTATTTATTAATATTTTGTTTTCATTAATACTTAATCTTTAAATTTTATTAATATCAATTTACTCTATTGCACTTACAATTTTTGAAAAAAAGTAAATGAATAAAAATATTAAAAAGCAATGGGGTACATAATAGCTAGTACATGTGGTTTAGCTTAAATATAGTTTAATTAAACTAGAAAATATTGAAGACAAAGATTACATCACACAAATAAAAAATCTAATAAAATAATACTATATTGTATAATATTATCACCAAAAATTAAGAAATATGATTAACTTATATATACATTGGCTTTTATGATCAGTATTTTTTTAATATATATATCTGTTTGATTTTTTATTAATATATATAATTTTTTATAATTAAAGTTATTAAAATATGTTTTTAATATAATAATAAGTCAACTTAAATTAAAAATATGGAATCAAAACTGAAATAATAAAAAAAACAAAAAAAACAAAAGAAAAGCTAAATAAAAATGAAATAAAACTAAAAAAAAGTACAAACTAATAGAATAGAAATGGAGGTTAATAAACAACCCATAATAATATCTCTACTAATCACCTTACAAAAAAAATAATAACAAATAACAAAAAAATCTCATTATTAAACTATAGATAAGCAGCAGAATTTTTTTGATAAAAACAAAGAAATACTGAATCAAATTCAAAAATACATCCCTAAATATAATGTCTAATTAAATTATTTTTAAAATTAAATTTATTTAATAATTTGAATTACAATTTAAACCATAAAAATTATTATTTAAATATGTTTTTCATCAATCAAATAACAAATATGAAAATGCATGATGTAAAGATCAGAAATATTACTCAAATCTAATTGATTTTGATGACTTAAATACTCATTAATCACAGCAAAATACTCTTCCACATATGCGTGAGCCTTTTAAAGATTCTTGTTTGATTTGATGATGTCTGGAGGGCAATTATAGGAGATGTTATGAAGGCGACCGTTCAACAGATGGCATATATTTGGTGCGCCTACCAAAATTAGATTCTTGTATTTAAAGGTCAGTTTCACGCAACGGGAAAACTTGTGAAAGCGACCGGTAAACAGACGAAATAGATTTGGCGGGCTCACGAAATTTTCAACGGACGGAAACGGGTGGCCTTGCATTGGAGTCCTTTACCAGCGGAGGAATTGCTTTTGATGATTAAAAGTGGTCAGAATTTGGATAAAAAATATTTCAAAATTTTTTGTAGAGGCAGTGTTTGAATTGTGTTTTTGACGGTGGCAATGGATTCAACACCATAAAAAATGTCTATGACACCTAAAATTGTGAAGTTTAACCACTATAACTTGAATTTACAAAAATCCTTGCAAGATTTTCTCTAAATATAACTAGAATTTCTATAACTTTCCAAAGAATTCCTCTGGCTAGTTAAACTACAACCCTTGTATTTCTTAACCAGGAAAAACAGAATTGCATTTCCTACTTTACTAAAATAGAATTGATAGAATTGATCTATATTGCACATATGCTCCACTTGCACCCAAACGTTACCATTATCTGCCTCACATTCACACTTCAAGTGAAACCTTCCGCTTCCTCCTAATATGGTCTCCTCGTCTATGTTTGGATTGGAATTGTCGATCTCATTGCCGGTACTACTGCGCAATTGGCCATCAATTTGAGGCTAGTTTTTTTGTCAATGTTATTTATTTTTAAGTTAATATAATTAATACGAGTATGTGTTCTAATGGTTAAATGGGGATGTTTAGCTACTCCAAGACATTTTTCTTTAGCTAAAACCAAATTTTTTAATCGAAAAAAAATATATTTATAATAGTTTAATTAATTAAACAAAAATTAAAATAATTATTTTTTTAATAAATATTGTAGCTAATTTTTTTTTTTAATTATAAGTTTGAATTATTTAATTTGTAAAAATTAAAATACTTGAAGAGTTTTTTAAAATGTATAATTGATTCATGTATTAAAACATGTATTTTAAATAACAAATAATAACAATCTTATTAAAATTGTTTATTCTAAATGACAAAATCATTTTATATGCCTTTACTTTGAATGATTTTGTTATATTTTTCTATAGTTTTTCCATTTTTTGGGTTCACAGTTCATTGTTAACGTAATAAACATATTTAACATTTGATGTTTTTGTTATATTTTTTTTTATGAACTTTATTTTCCTTTTGGAGTAAAATTAGTCTTTTTGCTCTGTATTTTATCATTTTTCTATAAAATCCCGTTCATTGTTTTAAGAATAATTCTGGATTTTTGAACACTTAGATCTATTTATTTTATCATTTTTCTATAAAATCTGGTACATTGTTTTAAGAATAATTTTGGAATTTTGAAGGATTAAATTTAGATATAAAAATTTAATATTTTTTATTATATAGATTTTAAATAAAAAATAATAAAGAAATATGGTAATATAAAATTGCAAAAAAAATAAATAAATAAGTTTGAATGTAATTTTTCATAGTTATTTATATTTACATAGATTTTCGGTGTTGAACTTTGTAGGTAGGTAAAACATTTTCTTTGGAGACAAAATAATGTTTTTGAATAATTATATTGTTATCATAATTTTAGTTGTTACATTTTAAAAGCACTGAATTTCAGTGTCAGCACTGATTCGTAAAACAAGTGTGAAAGCGCTAAGAACGGAGTGTCAGTGCTAATTTGTAATAAACAGGGTCAAACCGCTAACAACAAATGGAGTGTTAGCGTTATCATGTGTTTTGAAAATAAAAAAGGAAAATGCGCTAATAATAGGAGTAGTAGCCCATTTTTGTAAAAAAAATGGTCAGTTAAAACTCTATTTTTTCTTGTACAACACATTAATTTTGGGCACGGTTTTCAAAAAAACAGAGCAAATTTTACAAAACTTAATGATATTTTTGTCTGTAATGGACCCATTTAAAAAAATTTCTGTTTGTTTTCAAAAAACTATCACAGTTATTGAATTTCAAAAGGATCACTAGACCCTACTTTTCAGGTATTCGTGAGGAAAAAGCCCATGTGCATGTATTTCAGAGATACACTTTATCTCTTTTATTTTTAGTAGTTTGTAATTAAGTATGAAGGAGAGACTTGTTAGAGTTTGTAATTTTCTTATAAAACAAGGCTATGTAATGTCACAAAGGTTGGGTTCTGAAAATGACCATGCTTTGTATTCTTTAGATTTATATTAATTGAGACTATAAGATCATATGTACTTATCCTTTGATGCAAAGATTCTTGTGCCAATAATTTCATGTTTGTTTTTTCTTCTATGTGGTTTTTTACTTTCTTTGTTAATTCATTTAATGTTTCAACTTCAATATTTGAGTAGAAACAAATGAATTAGAATTATTCACTACTCTGTTTCAATTGTACTCAGATATTTATCACCCCTTTCCTCTAAAGTTGCATTTGGATTCATCTTGTATGCCCATCTGTAGTGCATTGTTTCCTTCCTTCAACTTTAGGCTACAATCATAAATTGGTGTCTACCTTTCCTTTGCCAATCATTGACCATATAACTTGCATCTTGTAGATCTTTTTATTTCATGTGCTTGACTCCATCGCCCCATGGATTGTCTTTATTTCCCAACCAAACTCTTTTTATGAAAACCCCTCACTCTACATACAATCTAGTTAATGTGGTGAATGCATAACCAATCATTTTGACTGAGTTATATAAGGGACCCCCCTTCGAACTAAAAGTGCTAGATTTCAGTCCAAAGGATTGGTTAGAGGCTACCTTAGAGTTTTTCCCGCAGCCATGGTTTTCTCTAAGTGATAACATTTTGGTGTCATTGCATAGGAGCGAAAATGAAATTTTCCCTAGGAGAACAATAAGATCTAGATCTGATTGCTGATGGTGAATAGAGTTCAGAAACCATTGAGTTGTACATCATTGACCTAACGACTCCATTGTCAGATTCCAGAAGTCAGAACTTTCATGGCAACTCCACAGTTTGAAGAATTCAGAGCTTTAACTACATGTCTAGTTGCCTAATCAATCAAGATGACAAGGTATGTCTCAAATCTTGTTCCTATTGAATGTTTTAAGGAATATTGGGACAATTTTGATGATGATTAGATTGATGCAACTTTTTCAAGGTTTTTACATATTTATTTACGTTCATGCAAATGTTCTTTCAAGGATAAGATTCACTTATTACAAGCATTTTTTGACAAAATTGAGAAAGAACTTGAAAATTTAGAGGCTCAAATTCAGTGCCACAATTTCACTGTCAAAATATGCCTTTTGAAAACCTTTTCCTAGCGAAACAAGAGGATATATTGCTTCCCTATGATTTTCTGATTGAAGAATGTTTCGTTTTTGAACAATAATTTGACAATTCACAGTTAGAACAATGGTTGGACATAAAGATGACACATTAATAGACCAACCATAAACCAACCATAATATTAAAATTATAGAGTGCCTTGAATTCAACAAACAAACTATGGCATTCATGTCATTTATGTTCCCGTAGCTGCCTATATGTAGGTTTTTTTAGCTTGTGTGTCCAGCCATGTTTTCACTGTGGAAACAAGATACATCATGAGCGACCATTTCCCTTACATTTTTCAGTTTTCATTTTGGTGAAGCATAATCAAGCAACCATATTATTTGATCACCTACTGTACTAGTTACATTGGAATTTTGGTATCATTTAATCCAACAATTATTTCAACAATTTAGAGTACATAGGTGTGATCAATAAGCTTATTGGACAAGCATCTCTTTCATCATGTGAATTATCAATTTGCCTCATTTTTTACTTTTAGCTTACAATGTAGTGTATACTTCAGTTTGGATTACAATTTGGTTTTCAATTGCAAAATAAGTGCAGGTTGCAAGTTGTAGTTGTTGAGTTGGTATCAACCCAATCGATCAGGCCTCTAGTCTATAGGGGTTCTTGCTTCAATTTACTGTATTAACTTACATACTTTACCATCTCTCGACCGTAATCACACCTTACTATTATGACTACAGTGAATTTATGCTCTGCTAATATTCGCACAATATATTTGTCATACTACAAAAAAACCTATATATGTATGTCTATATTGCTTCTCACGGTTGACATATGTATAAAAGAGACACACCTGCACCTAGATTGCAGCATTGAAAAGCTACTCTGAAACATATAAAGTAAAACGGAGCTGACCGAAATTGAAATTAAAGAGCGGCAAGGAACATAAGGAACTACCAGCTTGCTTGGTTGCATAGCTCCAGGAGCAGACGGTAATGTTGTTCTTCATCATATAATTGTTGAAGTTATCATCTTCCTCAGGTGACCATACACCTTTCCTAAACTTTGGCGTGGAGGAAAATAGGGCGCTGTCTTTGCCCTTTTGTGCGCCTCATTTTTACCTCTGCCTACCAAATCTCTCTTGTGCAGATTCTAATGGTGTGCTCTCACACCACTGCAGGTTGCAAGGGCTCACCTCTACTTCGGAATCGTCTCATTACATATATTTAAAGACAAACCCTAGTTAGACACAAAGCCAGGCTAAAGATGGTGCCCATCAACATCCAATTTTGAACCATTGGCACATGGATTACCACTACCCTTTTGATTTCACTCCCTCTGATTGTTATCTTTTTAATTGAACGTATTATAAAAATGAGATGGACTTTGTTATGCAAGGCATTTTACTCCTTCCTTCCAGGGATGGAATTTGATGGGCATTTTGACCGTATTTTGATGGTCAAAAATATTTAAAACCCGTTTTCTTAGATGTGTTTGGAATGGTTCAAGACGTATTTTTTGTAAATGTGTTAGAAAACCTGCACAGATGAATCTAGCTAGTAAAGGTTGAACACACAGCTTTGCAGAGAAAAAACACTAGAAGAAAATCGAAAGAACAAAAGAATGATTCATTAGAAAATAGGTTACAATGCTCATGATATAGCATTAATGGGTGAAGATCCCAAGGTAATGCACCATAGTGGTGATCAATGAGAAGACACAACACCTACAACAAGTTCCGAAGAGAACTAGCCAGTTGCGGAGTGAAAGAATGAGTAAATCAGGGAGTAAATCATGTAGAAGAACTAACCAGTTGCGGAGTTAAAGAAGGAGAAAATCAGGGAGTAAATCATGCAGAAGAACTAACCAGTTGCGGATTTAAAGAAGGAGCAAATCAAGGAGTAAATTATGCAGAAGGAATCTTGCATGTAGTCTCATGCTCTAACTAAGAGTTTGCATGTAGGTGTGTAGTACTTCCAACACCCCCCTGCACACCACTATGGGGAAAAATAGAAAATGGGCCCTGGCAACTAAGGCCAAAGGTCACCCAAAATACAGTGCAACTTGTACTAAAATTGAGGAAAGAGAGAAAACCTCATGGGAAAAACCCCCCCTCAAAATACAATGTAATCAAAAGAAAAGAGGAAGAAAAGACAGTTGCTAAGCAACTGTGTCCTTCACTCCAAGACGATCGCGCAAAGGGCGAAACTTTTGCTCAGTGAATATCTTGGTGAAGATGTCTGCAATTTGTTCTGCTGAAGGACAAAACTAAAAATCAATGACTCGATCATGTACTAAGTCTCTGATGTAGTGCATATGGATCTCTATGTGCTTCATCCGCTGACACTGTACTGGATCCCTACGAAATTTGAGAGTGCTCTGGTTGCCACACCAGATGTCAATGGGCTAGTGGAACTGGATGCCCAATTCAGTGAGGAAGTGCTATAGCCATAGAGCCTGAATGGTGATGTTGACTACCCCTCTGTACTCGGCCTCAGCTGAAGAGAGAGCAATAGCAGCCCGCTTCTTGCTCGACCAACAGATAGGGCCAGATCCTAGAGTGAGTGAATATCTGGAGGTGGACTTGTGATCAATGTTGTCTCCCACCCAATCAGAATCTATGAAGCCAAAGAGATTCAATGCAGTGTCTGCGGCATAGTGAATCCTGAAGGTGATGGTGCCCTGCACATATCGGAGGATGTGCTTGGCAGCATTCCAGTGTAGCTCATGCAGCTCCTGCATGTATCTGGAAACTGCCCCTACTGCATATGAGAGATGTGGTCTGGAGTGGGTGATGTACAATAAACTCTCCACTAGTTGTCGGTAGAGAGTGTTGTCAACTAATGGACTGTCACCTCCATCCTCAAGGCAGACCCCATACAAAAAAGGAGTTGGTGCTGGCTTGCAGTCAGTCATGCAAAATCTCTCAAGGAGATCCCGTGCATACCTAGCCTGAGAGAGTTTGATGCCTCTGGAATCCTGGCTGATCTCAAGACCAAGAAAGAAGTGTATTGGACCCATGTCCGTCATCAAGAACCTATCATGCAAGGCCCTCTCGACTGTAGCAATGGCTGAAGCCAAGCTGCCGGTGATTAGGAAATCATCCACATATAAAACTAGATAAGAAGAGAATCATGTGTCCCGAGCATGTAAACATTCGGATCAGACTTACATCTTTCAAATTTTTGTGATAAGAGAAAAGAATCCATCTTCGCATACCAAGCTCTCGGGGCCTGCTTAAGGCCGTAGAGAGATTTCTTCAGTCTGCAGACCAAAGATGAATCCTGAATGAAACCATGTGGCTGCTCCATGTAGATCTCCTCTGATAGGTCTCCGTGAAGAAAGGCGTTCTTCACATCCATCTGATGTACTTCCCACCCCTGGGCGGCTACAATGGAAAGTGTAGGTGTATGGAATCCATCTTTGCTATTGGAGCAAAGGTCTCGTCATAATCAATGCCATGCACTTGTTGGAAGCCTTTGGCTACTAGCCTTGCTTTCCGTCTGGTGATTTGCCCATTTGCAGCACTCTTGGTCCTGTAGACCCATTTGCATCGAATAAGTTTCCTTCCTGAAGGAAGGGGGACCAAATCCCAGGTTTGGTTCTCGAGGAGGGAGTTATACTCCTCCTCCATGGCGGACTCCCAAGATGGACGCCCAGTAGCCTCAGCATAAGACTGTGGATCAGAAGAATGAACCAAATGACAATGCCAGGATGGCAATGGTTTAGTGGCAGTGAGGGCAAGAGAAGGCTCAATAAAGTCTGAGCTAGTCCTCTGTAGATCAGAATTATCCCCCACAAGACCATTTCTAGCAGTTGGGTGGTCTTGTGCATATATCTCACGTATGCTCCTTGTTCTCTGATTTATGACAGGGGAATATGATTCACTGTTGGAAGCCCGATCTGGGCTTGGATGTGGATCATCATATGCATACACTAGATTTGTATCTGAAGACTCTGTCTTTGCATCTGCATGCTCTACCTCAGCATCTGCATGCTCTGTATCTGCATATGAGTGTACTGAGTCATCATCTCAGACATGAGGTAGATAAAAGGTGTCTGCATGCGGTAATTGAGGTGCATGCGAGAGACTTTCCTCAAATTTGACACTTCGTTCAATGATGAGTTTGTCCGTAGAGGAAATCAGGAGCTGGTATCTCTTCACACCATTAGGGTATCCAACAAAGATGCACTCAATGCTCTGTGGATCAAGAGCTTTCCTCTTTTCAGAGGGGATCTTGGCCCATGCTCGGGAGCCAAAAACACGGAAGTTGGTGACCTCTGGTTTAGTGCCACTCCAAGCCTCAAAGGGGGTCTGGTCCTTGACAGATCTATGAGGAGATCTGTTCTGGATGTAGTTAGCACAATTAAGTGCTTCAGCCCATAGCTTATGAGGCAGTGACTTAGCATGCAACATGCAAGAAGCCATCTCTTTGAGAGATCGATTCTTTCTCTTAGCAACTCCATTCTGCTGCGGAGTGTATGGAACTGTGTACTGCAACTGTATGTCGGACTGAAGGCAAAGGTTTCGAAGTGTTGTGTTAACATATTCCCCCCCATTCTCTGTATGGAGGGCTTTGATCTTTCTCTCTGACTGTCTCAACTAGTGCTTTGAAATCTTCAAAGTGCGCAAAAACTTCAGATTTGGCCCTAAGAAGATACACCCAAGTATACCGTGAGAAATCATCAATAAATGTAAGTACATACCTTGCTTTGTTGATAGAAGGACAAGGAAAAGGCCCCATGAGATCGCTATAGATCAGATCTAGAGGAGAGGATGCTTTGTGAGTCTTGCCGGTGTCAAACTTTTCTCTAGGATGTTTGCCAAGGACACACCCTTCACAAACTCCTTTGGAGAAACTGATATTTGGCAAGCCTTCCACCATCTCATTCTTGCTTAGCTGCTGCATATACCTGTAATTTAAGTGACCAAACCTCTCGTGCCAAAGCCTACTACTATCATCAGCATGTGTAAGCAATAAGGAGGATTCAGATTCAATAAATTTAGAAAATGTATACAGTCTGGCTCCATTGTTTACCTCACCAGTTGCAATTTTGGAGCTGCTATGTAGGTCATATATGTTCAATGCATCTGGAGTGAACTCAACTCTCTTTCCGGTGCCAGAATGAGTGTTCTGATAAACTGAAAGCAGGTTTACCGAAAGTTTTGCAACATGAAGCACATCTTCAAAGCTTCCGTGTAAAAGTTCCACTCTACCTTTTCTGGTGACCTCAATAGGTGAGTCATATCCCATGAGGATGGGAGGTCCTTTGCATGCATCTAAAGAGGAATAGACTTCCTTTGCAGCAGCCATATGAAGTGATGCACCAGAATCTATAATCCATGCATCAGGGGAAGAATTAGTTGCAATTAAAACATGAAAATTGTTACCTTTCCCATGTGGCAGATCCTCAGTTTTCTTCTTGGTAGCCCTAAGGGATGTGGTCCCCAAGGTTGTGCTTCTGAAGGATTTCTGCCATTTGGTCAATTTGTTTCTTCATGCAAGAGGATTCTGGATGGAATCCTCTTTGACAGTAGGTGCATCTGTTTCCTTTCTTCCCTTTCTCATTTCTCGAGCCGAAGGAGTCATTGAAGGGCTTGGTGTACCCTTCCTTCTTTGGATGGAAATGCGCTTTTCCCTTGTCTTTTTGCTACTGATTTTTCTAATTTGAATCAGATCTGTGATTTTTATTGTGGCTATCATCATGCACAGCAAGTGCATGCGCTTTTGGAGGTTTGATTTTCCCCATGCCAATGAGTTTATCTTGCTCAAAAGTAAGGGACTCCATGAACTCTTTGAGAGAAGGCATAGTGTAGGATTTACCTATTGCGAGCCTTACTGAATGAAATGTAGACACAAAGACGGAGTATTCCGGTCCGAGATTTGACATAATAGAGAGAATTTGGCGAATCTCCTCCTTGGATTTGTCAATTCCACAACCCTTGCGTTGCAACAATAGATCATTATATTTGGTGAAGAAGTCTTGAATTCTGTCATGGTTCCGTGGATCCAATGACAGTAGCTCCACTTCGAGCAGATGTCCTTTCAACTCATCCTATTTCCCGTAAATTTCTTCAACCTTTTTCCAAATCTCATTGGGAGTATTACAGGTAGATAGATAAAACTGCAACTCTGGAGAGATGCACATGCATATGGATCCGTGGTCCTCATCCATACAGTTGAGGTACTTGGATTTCTCTATGGCTGAAGAGGGTTCCACTTCTGCAGCCATGGTAATCTTGTACAACCCTTTTTGACAAAGGTATCGAGCCATTTGGTCCTTCCATTCGTGATAGTTGTACGGTGTTAGGATCGATGCTTTGGAAAACTCCATTTTTTTGTCGATCTTTGATCTCCAAGCTGTAATATCTGCAAAATAAAGTACTTGTGTGCCTTTTATCTAGCAACCTGTGGGCTCTGATACCATGTAAATGTGTTAGAAAACCTGCACAGATGAATCTAGCTAGTAAAGGTTGAACACACAGCTTTGCAGAGCAAAAACACTAAAAGAAAATCGAAAGGAAAAAAGAATGATTCATTAGAAAATAGGTTACAATGCTCATGATATAGCATTACTGGGTGAAGATCCCAAGGTAATGCACCATAGTGGTGATCAATGAGAAGACTCAACACCTACAACAAGTTCCGAAGAGAACTAGCCAGTTGCGAAGTGAAAGAAGGAGCAAATCAGGGAGTAAATCATGTAGAAGAATTAACCAGTTGCGGAGTTAAAGAAGGAGAAAATCAGGGAGTAAATCATGCAGAAGAACTAACCAGTTGTGGAGTTAAAGAAAGAGAAAATCAAGGAGTAAATCATGTAGAAGGAATCTTGCATGTAGTCTCATTCTCTAACTAAGAGTCCTTATGTAGGTGTGTAGTACTTCCAACATTTTTTACGGTTAACTTTTTGTTGAAACTGTCATTAATACCCATTCACAAAAGAAAGAGGAAGAAAAGGTAGTAGACTGAGTTTCCGGGTGCTTGTTCTCCTTGATATGGGCACTTGTCTGACCTCTGGCAAGCCATCGTGTCTCCGGCAACATTTGACTCACACCTTTCAACGACTTCCGTTTGGTGTCTGTGTTTGTAATGGTCTTGTTGTAAGTGATAATGCTTATGACATTTACATCAACTCCATGTTTCAAATTAAGCGCGCAACAATGAAATTTTGAAATCTTGGAAAGGCCATAAAAAAAACCCAAAGGAAATCCACCCTTGCTTTTATCTTTGTTTATGCACATTACTTTGTCAGCCAAAGAGCAGATCTGGATTTTGGTGGATGGGTGGTTGATGATTCTCTGCCATTTCTGAGGGTGTAAACTCAGAGTTGAATCAAATAAATGATTTGCTGCTGGCAGTTCATTTAACGCATCATTTGAAAATTTAAAGGGATTATATTTGTCTATTTTGTGATCATTTGCAAATTTAAAGGGATTATATTTGTCTATTTTGTGGAGGCCGCCACAAGTAACCCCCTCTGAAATCATCTTCATCTTTATGGGAAGTGAATTCCAAGAGGAAATGCACTGCCACTGATAGAAGAAATGACGAGTTTGAAGAAATCTTTCCTCTGTTGGAACAAATGGAGGCTTCCCAGGAGCACTGCAAGAAATCGCTGTAAAATGCATTGAGGTGAGGAAGGCCAGTGATGCCAAAGTTGTTACACCTGAGGCATCATGCCGACCTTCATTCAAATGGTCAAATTTTTTCAAATCATGGGAATATAACCTATTACATCCATGAGAAAGCCAACGGAAAAAAATGTAGTGTATAATGTTACTTTTTGGAGTCGACGTGACATGTTTATGGATAATGTTACATACATGGCATGGATGTATTTCGTCAACTTTCAGCAACCTCGATAAGCTAACAGTTTCATTTTCCGGCCATTATACAACTCTCCTGATTTCCAATCAATTCTTCCCTGATCTCCGCGGGCTAATTTCAATTTTAAATTTGTTGCCTCTGCGCTTCGAGTTGAATCGACTGCAAGTACAAGCTCCAAACACATTAATGATTATTCATTTGAGTTTTGAAAACTCACCCCGCCTAAGCATTGAAATTTGGATTTCAAATTTGGGGATGGCTAAATCAATTTCATTCCTTCAAGGCATAAGGAGTCGCGTTCCCTTATCAAGATGTGCTCAAGCGGAGATTGAAGAATATAGTTCCCATCCCACAGGAAGAAGTCACATCGTAGCTCTTCTGGTATAAGCCCACTGAGTTGATTTTCGTGGGGCCAAAGCTGGGCCAAGCTAAAGCAGTTTCCTAGCTCTACAGGAATCTATCAACTCAAATTGTTGCATTGCGTTGTGACTATAATCTGGTGATTGATTTTATACAACCATAATTGTTGGGTATACTTCCTATGAGTGAATTGTCTCATAGTTTCATTCATTGGACGTTGGTAATATTGTCGAATTCAGGTGGAAGGGAGATTGTGAGGAAATTGGATTGTGCCAGTCAGAGAGTTATGGTAAAGGGCGAACACTTTGAGTTTCGTAATGTCACAAAAATGCTAAGAAACATTGTAAGTCTATCGAAATTGTAATTGTCATGGACAAGAACGCGATGAGTGATTGTGTCATGAGTGCTCTAAGAGGTGGTGGAGGAGGAAACTTGTGCATAGTGATTGCCTGGAAAATAAAACTGGTGAGTGTTCCCCCCATTCTCACGGCCTTTCAATTCTCAAGAATCGGGCGAGACGTGGTGACAAAAACCATCCACCGATGGCAACAGAATATGCCTTTCGTGGAAGAGGATCTGTTCATGCGTGTTCAGTTCTTTTGCATTAACGTGGAAGGAGGGAAGAAAAAGGATATGAATGCATTGTTCCAAGGAATGAATTTGAAAGTATCTAGGATGTAAGGAGAAGTTCTTGAACATTATGAGTTAAAAATAATAATATTATTTTTTATTAATGGAGAAAATGGTTACATTGTTGTAACGTTCTCCCTAGTTTAGGATTAGTTTCTAAAGTTTAGGGGTTTGGGTGCAACTTCCTAATTCCTAGTATTGTATTCAATGATGTAATCTTTCATTGATGAATATAGAGTGTACAAGAGTGATCTCTCTGTTTTGTGAGTGTCGTCTCCAGGTGCAGGTCACACCTGAGAGCTACATCTCTTTCTTTTCAATTCTGTTCACATTTTATCTTGGTATCAGAGCTCAGATTGGGTGAGCCTGATCTTTTGTCACCTTTGTAGCTGAAGTGGCTTTGTAGCTAGCTTGCCTGTGTGGTAGAATTTCCTGTGTGGCTTGAAGTGCCTTTGTGGCCACGTGTACACAAGAGCTCTGTGCTCAATTGAGCAGGTGGACTGCAGAACACCTGGCTCGGACTTGGATATTTTTTTTTCTGAGTAGAAAGGATATTGACGTGCTTGTCACGCTGATAGAAGCGCCAGGAGGGGAATTGGCGTGATTGTTTGGGGATTAATCACACCAGAGCGTCAGAACACCAGATTGGCGCGGAATTTTACGAATTAATCGCGCCAACAAAATTACTCTAACCGATTTTTAATTGGCGCGGATTTTTCGCTCGGGAAAGCGCCGATACACAGGAGGACACGCCAATCTTCCTTCAAGGGGATCTGCGGGAAGCCTCAACTTCGTTTGGCAGTTTGCAAGGGGTGCAAATCGGCGAAGTTGCAGATCTATCCAGGAGAGGCAGATCGGATCAATTTTGATCAGATCAATTCTTTGGCTGTATTGAAAACACCGAATTTGCTCATTGGAGCGGGATTTCCAGACACTGTAGATCGGTGGCAGAGGTGACAGATCGATCTGACAGGTATTGTTTTTTGTTGTTGGGTAGATTCATTTTGTAGATCTGGTCAGAATGAGTAATACGATGGAATCTTACCTTAACGAGTCTGGTAAACTTAATGGATCTAACTTCACGAATTGGAAGTTTAAGATCCAGACCTTGCTTGAGGGTGTGAATGCTTGGTCCATAGTTATAGGCGATGAGCAGAAGCCGAACGCAGGGCCACAGGAGCAAGATTGGGAAAAACGAGAAAACAAGGCCAAAGTCTTGTTGAAGATGTCTCTGAAGGATAACGTTATTGCACACATCAGAGACTGTAAAACGTTCACGGACATCTGGACGAAAATCAAAAATCTGTATCAGACCCAGAACACAAGCCGAGTCTTGGCACTTAAAAGCAAGCTATTTTCAATGAGGATGGATGAAAGGGAGACTGCTACTGCATTTGTTGCGTGAATTAAAGATGTGAAAGACGGATTGGGGGCCATCGGAGTGACGGTGTCTGATGAAGATCTTGTCGCAATCACAATGAACGGGATGCGAGATGATTTTCAAACGTTCATCACTGGATTGTCGGCAAGGGAGAAAGCGCCCACATTTGATGATCTCATAGGGATCTTGCAGCAAGAGGAGGAGTGGCGGCAGAACTTGAACCCCCAGAGTGATGATCTTGTGCTGATGGCGAAACGACGATCATTCAAAGAAAAGCAGTCACAGTAGCAATCAAAGCAGAAAGGAGGAACATCACATAAGAATTCACATTCTCATAAAGGTATGCTTTCAAATCATTCTGAAAAGAAATTTTATTATTGTGGAAAGAAGGGTCATATACAGAGTGAATGTTATAAGAAGCAGTCTGATGATGCAAAGAGGAGGCAGGCAAATGCAAAGCACAGAGGATACTTTGCTGAAGAAGAAGACTTTAGTCATGAATTTCGATTGATCACAGTTGACTGTGCCCTTTCAGCATCTAATGAGGACGATATTTGGTATGTTGATTCCGGAGCGTCCTCTCACATGACAGGTAAAAAGGAATTTTTTGATAATCTTGAAGAAAGTATAAATGGATCAAAAATATATCTAGGAGATGATAGTGGATACGAGATTAAAGGTTATGGGGTGATTTCAGTTAAGTTACCAAATGGAAAAATTAGTCACCTTACAAATGTTTTATATGTACCTGGAATTAAGAAAAATCTGATATCTGTATCCATGATGGCTGATCAAGATATGCAAGTCGAGTTCTTCAAGACTCATTGTGTGATAAATGATTGCAGGAATGAAATAGTTGCAACAGGCATGCCAGTTGGAAGCCTATACAGACTGGATGCAAAAAGTATACCAAAGCAAGCCATGGTTGCAGGAGGATCGACAGTCGAACAACTCTGGCATCGGAGTTTCAATCATTTGAATTTGCAGGACCTCATGTTATTTCAGAAGAAAGGTATGGTTGAGGGAATCCCTATCTTTCGTAATATTCAGTTAAATTGTGATGGTTGTGCCTTAGGAAAAATGCATAGAGAACAGTTTCATGTGCATGATAGGAGGAAGGAAACAAATATTTTAGAACTAGTGCACACTGATGTATGCTGACCTATGCAGACAAGGTCGCCAGGAGGAGAATATTATTTTCTGTTATTTACTGATGACTTCACTAGATATTCATGGGTTTATTTTTTTAACAAGAAAAGTCAGACTTTCCAGTGCTTTATAGAATTTAAAACCTTGGTGGAAAAACAGCTTGGTAAGAGTATAAAAATTCTCCGATCTGATCAAGGGGGAGAATACAAGCTAAAGGAATTCATGAAATTCTGCAAATCTCATGGGATTGTTCAGCAGTATACAGTGCCACACACACCACAGCAGAATGGAGTTGCAGAGCGCAAAAACAGAACCTTGGTGGAGTGCGCAAGGAGCATGCTACAAGGTAAGGGTCTGTCTAATAGTTTTTGGGCAGACGCTATCAACAGTGCTGTATATTTGAAGAACAGAAGTCCTACCACGTATCTTGGCTTCAAAACCCCTTTTGAAGCTCTATATGGATTTAAACCAACAGTAAACCATCTAAGAGTATTTGGGTCAAAAGCATTTGCCCATATACCCAAAGCTGATAGGAAGAAATTAGACCCTAAAGCAGTTAGATGCATCTTTGTTGGTTATGGCACAGAATTTAAAGCATATAAATTATTCAATCCCGAGTCTCGTAAGACATTTGCAAGCAGGGATGTAGTGCTTCATGAACAGGTACAGGAAGGAAAAGATGACGTTGGTGATGATTGGCACATTCCATTGTTGTTGGAGGAAAGCAGCGAGGATGAAAGAGAGCAGGAGTAGAAAGAAGAGCAAAAAAGAAGAATAGCAAGAAGGTGATAATGCAAGCCTAGTTATAGCAAAAGAAAACAAATTTGAGGTAAGTCCCCTACCAAGGAGATCAGGTAGGAAGACTCAATTACCATTAAAATTGAGAAACTATGCTTTGATGTCAAAGGTTTTGAACATTGTAGAACCCTCTAATTACAAAGAAGCTAGTCAATTTAAGGAATGGAGAGCTGCAATGAATGAAGAGATGGAATCAATTCTTAGAAATGATACTTGGGATTTAGTTGAGCTGCCTAAGAATAAAACACCCATAGGATGCAAATGGCTGTTTAAACCAAAAATGAATGCAGACGGAAGTATAGAGAAATTAAAAGCTAGGCTGGTTGCAAAAGGATATTCACAGTAGGAAGGTATAGATTTTGATGATACTTTTGCACCTGTAGCAAAGTTAAATACAATCAGAATGCTCATTTCTTTAGCTACTAAATGTAATTGGAAATTACACCAGCTTGATGTTAAATCTGCACTTTTAAATGGTGATTTAAAAGAGGAAATTTACTTAGTACAGCCAGAAGGATTTGTAAAGCAGGGGCAAGAACATCTTGTTTGCATATTGAAAAAGGCTTTATATGGTTTAAAGCAAGCACCCAGGCCTTGGTATGAAAAGGGTGATTCTTTCTTTGTAGAGCATGGCTTCCATAGAAGTTTAAATGACCCAAATTTGTATACCAAGTACAATAATCAGGGGCAGATTATTTTGATTTCTTTGTATGTGGATGACATGATTATAATAGGAAATGCATATAATTTAATCATAGGAATCAAAAGGCTTATGGAACAAGTTTTTGAGATGAAAGATCTTGGAAGCCTTCACTACTGTCTGGGATTAGAAGTATGCAGAGATACTGGGCAAACTTTTCTTACCCAAGGGAAGTATGCCAGAAATCTGTTGGAAAAGTTTGGTATGGATCAGTGTAGATCAGCAGCGACACCTTTGCAGCAAAATATGAAATTGAGCAGTGACAATGGCACTAAAGAGGTTAATGCCACAATGTACAGATAGCTGGTTGGCAACTTGATATAACTTACAACAACCAGACCTGACTTGGCATACTCTGTTAGTGTGTTGAGCCAATTCATGTCGAAACTGCTTGAAAGTCACTGGGTAGCAGCAAAGAGCATGTTGAGGTATCTTTGTGGTACTGTTAATTATGGTATTTTATACACTGATGTATCTGATGTTACTCTAGCAGGTTTTTCAGACTCAGACTGGGCAGGTAACTTGGATGATCAGAGGTCCATCACGGGTTACGCATTCAACATAGGATCCGGGGTCATAGCATGGAGCAGCAAGAAGCAGAGTACTGTAGCCTTGTCTTCGTGTGAAGCTGAGTATCAAGCATTCTGTGCAGCAACGTGTGAAGTGATCTGGTTGAGAAGGCTTCTCAAAGATGCAGGAAAAGAACAGAAGAATCCCACTTCCATCAAAAGCGACAACCAGAGCACCATTAAATTAGCATACAATCCAGTGTTTCACAAAACCACCAAACATATAGACACTTAGTTCCATTTTGTTAGAGAGAAAATACAGTCAAAAGAAATTGTTGTTGAATATTGTAAAACTTGTGACAATGTGGCTGATATTTTTACAAAGCCTCTTGCACGAGTGAAATTTGAATTGTTTAGAAGGATGCTAGGAGTCCAGGAGAACCCTTTCTCCATTAAGGGGGGGAGTTAAAAATAATTAATATTATTTTTTATTAATGGAGAAAATGGTTACATTGTTGTAACGTTCTCCCTAGTTTAGGATTAGTTCCTAAAGTTTAGGGGTTTGGGTGCAACTTCCTAATTCCTAGTATTGTATTTAATGATGTAATCTTTCATTGATGAATATAGAGTGTACGAGAGTGATCTCTCTATTTTGTGAGTGTAGTCTCTAGGTGCAGGCCACACCTGAGAGCTACATCTCTTTCTTTTCAATTCTGTTCACATTTTATCTTTATGAACACAACCTTCCTAGAGTTGAAGATGGCCAAGAACTTGTAGTGAAATGAACTGGATCGAGTCCACGTCCTTCATCGGAGGGACTGCTAACGTGAGTAAATTGACAGAAAGATACTATTCCAACAAAGTCCACTTCAAAATAAAGTCAGATATGGCAGTAACACCACTGCCCATATCAGGCCTCCAAGGATTGTTCGACATCCTCGAAGGAGTACGTACACATTTTTTTCTCCTCCGGGAGGGATAATGAATAGGATTCCTTCCTATGTGATGCCCTTCCCTCACAGAGCTGGAAAAATCTTTGACATACAAGACAAAGTGGTTTGGAAGAACAACATCAACCATGAGCACTACCTTAATTATATGCAAAAGCTTTATGTATACATGAATTATGTTAATTATTTGGATCTCGATCGGGGAAGAGTAGTCAATGGAACTGCTACAGTCCAAGAAGATGACAATTTAGACAGACTTGCGAAGGAATTTTGACACGTAATTGTAAGTTTCTTTGATTGCTAAGAGGAGTTGAGCATCATGTGGAACGTGTGTGCGCTTTTCTTTCATTACACATATCACACTGAAATCATTTTCAATGCCAAACACAAGAGTGGAGCATTCATATTCTTTTGGAACACAAATTTTATGAACAAATTTATATGTAGACAATATCAAATAGAGATGAAAATTTTTGCTGCAATTATCGAACGAGTGGCATAAGAAAAGAAAATGAGTAATTTGGTTAAAGAGATTATGAAGTTGATTAGGTTAAACAGATTAAGTTATATTGGATTTTGTTCTGTAAATCAATTTTAATGTAATAATCCTTATTACAATGGATTAATATTGATAATCTTCCATAATTTATTTTTCTTTATTTTGAATTTATGACTTAAAGAGATTAGGTTATTCATTCTCTATTTTTTATTTTGATTTTAAATCTATAATTAATAAAAATATTTTATTAGTGTAATTTAATTTTTTCATATATATTTTAAATTTGATAAAAAAAATAATATTTAAAATATGTTTTTAATTCAATTTAAATTCAATATTTTGACAAAATCTTTAAAGCAATAAAATGATACACATTCCCAATTAAAATATGTGATTTCGCTAGATTATATTCATTTTTGTTGGGAAAAATTCAACATATTAAGATTATGCACATTTCACAACTTAAATATGAGATTCCAACCAATTATATTAAGAAAAGGATGTAAGTTGTTGGGAAAAAATCAACATATATATACATTTAAAAACATGAAACAAGAAAATATAATAAAAACAATCGAAGTAATTAGAAGTGAACAATGTCATAAATTAAAATGAAATGAAAATTGACTTTCTCACATTCAAATTCTTAAATATAATAATAATATATATATATTTTTTAATTAAATTGAAAAAAAGGTATATCTACTTTTGAAATAAATTATAACTCTTTGTTGATGAATATTTTGTGGAAATTAAATCCTATCATTTACTAATAATTATTAATCATTAAATTAAAATTCTAGAACCTCTAAGATTAATAAGATTAATAATTATATTCTTATCAAAAATAAATTATAATGGCAACAACACCACAATGTTAAATTTAATGATCTATTATAAAGTTTGCATCTTAAAATGAATATGATAAGGTTTTATTGAATAGTTTATCTATATAAATCATTCTTTTTATCTTCATTTTCAATTTGTTATCTATTTTATTTAATTTATGTATACATAATTAGATTCTATTTCTTTCTTTTTTAAACTATAGTTAGGAAGTTTGTATTAGCATAAATCTTCATCCAAGGCACAAAAAAGTACTACAATTGTATCAAAATTACCCATTGACTTTGTGCATCTAGAAGAAATAAGATTCCATATATTATATAGTTGCAGCAAGGAAAAAGCTTAAGGGTTGCATATGCAAAGTGTGCAATTTAGGAAGGCTAGATGAGGCTAGGTTGCTAGGAATCCTCAGAATTTGGCTAAGTGTGGGATCAATGGAACCGACGCGAACAGTGATAGAACTTGACTATGAACACACACTTGGGCACTTAATGATACAACATAGATCATCTAGAACATATGAAAACAAAATTTTCCTAATGCAAAAACCTTTGTGGCAACTTACGATAAGTGCGAGTCCAACAATAAACTTTGTGAGGATAATGACGACACTTGTGTAATAGTGCGTGAAAATTTGGAAATGAGTGTGAAACATGTCTATATGATGAGAACAACTCATTTTCACAAAGGTTTCCCCTTGAAGTAAATCAGAACTCCCCTTTGCATGATATGCGATAATTCCCATGCCCGAAGACGACACTTGCTATATAAAGATAAAAGTGTGAATGACTGCTTGAGATCTAAGAAGGGAGCTTGAAATCATCAACTAAAAGATAAGTGACTAAGGAATGACCGATCACTGGATCCATAGTAGGCTCCAAAATTTGAATGTAGGCCAAAATTTTGGAGTGTGTTGCAGTCGCTACAATACTTGGCGACACACTAGTAGAATCCACCTTCTCTATTTTGGTTAACTCCTTTTTTGTAGGGCCTTGGTTCTTTAGGGAGTATTGACTCATCGTGCAGATTACCTTGGCCTTCCCACTTACCCCACAAACAAACATGGTCCCCTCTATACCTTCTTAGTTGAACACAACATAAGGTTCGGCATAATCACAATGTTTTGAGTTAGCAAGGGTAGTGTAGCTCGTGAGCTTAACATTTTCAAAATATAATTTTGATCTCTAGTGTTGCTCCGCTACCAGCAGGCCTGAATAGTACCCCGACGGAGTCATGCAAGAACAGAAACATTGCTCCGCTATCAACGAGTCTACAAACTACCCTAGTGCAGTTGTTTTCTTCACCTCTCTGCATAGGAAGCCTTTATCTTCTTTCACGTTTATTAATTTATTTAGAGAGAATTGTGCATTGGCACTTATTTATTTTAGGGTGAAAGAGGGATCCCAACTTATTGAGAGGAGAAGGGGTTATTCCTTCAGAGAAGCATATATAGACCTCTGATTTAAGTTTCCTCATTTAGATTTTCCCTTTCACCGTTTCTACTAGTTGGATAAGCTTGAGAAAACCAAAGTCGAAAAAACCGAGTATAGGCATGAGGTTTCCAAACTAGAAGTGGGTTCATGGTTGGACCAAAACTCTCCTTACAGATTGATCATATTTTCCGTCAGAACTTTATTTGCCAAAAGATGTAACCAACACAAGGAAGACGGACATAAGACTTGATCCAGGTGGATGTTGGTGGCCACCCACCTATCCCATTTGGACCCCCACAACTGTCTCTTTCAGTTTTTCTGTTTCCTTAATTATAGCACAGTTTACTATTTTTAGCAGTTTTTCGGGTCCTAAACTTCCAGAGCCGTTTTGAGGCCCTAAACGACGTTTTTTGGGAAATCCACTGCCAGCAATTTTTCTACCTAAAAATTGTCTTTTCCATCGTAGTCCTCGGAGAGATCTTTCCAACGGGCTATCATGCGCGTCAAACGGAGATAGTACGACCAATTCGTGACCCCGGGAAGTTGATGTACCAACTTACCCAAAAACGGGGCCCACAATTTGGCGTTTCATCTTCTAGGGTTAGGTTTTGGAATGTGAAGGGTTTTCCATTGTTTCTCAACAATAAATAGGCCCTCGAGCCTCATTGTAACACAGTTTTTGGAGAACAGTTCAGAGGCATGTAGCCACACATCTCTTCTCAGAGATAAGCTACCATCGCCCTAGCTGGTTTATTTCCATTTCTAGTTGTAAGCATATTTCAGTATTTTCCATTAATGAAATGAAGTATTATTTCCGCTGCATCTTTGTATTTATGGTTATCTCTGTATTTTATTGCGTTCCTGTTTAAATCCGGATCAAGGCTAGCCAAATGTTGAAGTGTCACAAGACTCTTTATAGTTTGACCACACACATATTAAGAAGCTAAAATAGGTCCAAGCACAACACTTATTCACATGATGAAGAAAAAGGAAGAACTCAACACGAAAGAAAAACAACACGAAAAGAAAGAAAGCACACAACAAGGAAACATAACCAGAAGACAAGAGAAAAAAATGGCTAAAGCAAACATGATATAGAATCAAAATAAGAAAACGAGGACATACAACAGGGAACGAGTGCAAGAAAGGGAAAATATGATGCAGCTAATCCTACTCCTAACCTAATAGCTAGAAGTTTGGGGTCACGTATATTAAAATTTCTAGTGAAGCCACCGTAGTCATTCCCGACCAGCAACCATAAAGATATGAACAATTAAAACAAATAAAAACTGATGTGCAACAAAAAATATAAAAACCTAAAAAAAAAATTGCACAAGAAAAAGGTCTCGCGTGTGGGAAGAAAGGTGTGTCACAATGCCTACTTTCATCCAATCCACACGTTTACCTTTTCGATGAATATCATTTTTCAACAAACCTTGGAATCTTCTTGTGGATGTGTGATCCAAAATTATGCACGAGTGTAATAAAATACAGATATACACATAAACACATACATGCAGTAGAAACAAAACTTCATTTCATTAATATCAAAGAAATGAAATATGCTTACATACAGAAATGGAAATAAACTAGCTCGAACGATGGTAGCTTATCTCTGAGAAGAGATGTGGCGGGTACATGCCTCTGAACTATGTTACAATGAGGCTCAAATGCCTATTTATTATTGAGAAACAATGGAAAACCCTAAACATCCAGAAACCTAACCCTAGGAGATGAAGCGTCAAAATTGTGGGCCCCGTTTGGGTAAATCAGTACATCAACTTCCCAAGGTCGTAACTTTGGCATACGATCTCCATTTGACTATCATAATACCTCGTTTCGAAGATGATGAAGAGGAGGCTGAAAAGAAAAAAAGCTAGAATGGTTTGAGACTTCTTCCGTCTCTTTGATTTCCCTAAGAATGTCTTTTAGTCCCTCAAAACGACTTCGGAAGTTTAGGACTCAAAAAACTGCCAGAAATAGTAAGTGTGTTATGATTAAGGAAATTGAAAGGAAACAACGATGGGGGTCCAAATGGAATAGGCAGGTGGCCACCAATATCCACCTCGACTAGTCCTCCCCCCTTAAGATGAAATCGTCCCCATTGTGTTTAGTGCCTCAATGAGAGGGGGAAACTTCTGCTAAACTTGGTCCCTAGTGGACCACTTGCCTTGGTGCAGGGGTCATCTTTGATAACCTAATATAGTTGGATCTTTTGCTGGCAGGTGTTCTTGATCTGTGTGTCCATGATCCGATCATTTGTGGCATATTCCAAGTAGTCTGGTTTTAACTCTGTTGGTATGATTTGCTCCGCAATGTATGATTTTTCCAGTAATGGTGGAAAGTATGGTCAAAGGCAGTCCACATTGAACACTAGGTGCAGGCCAAGGAATGGTGGAATGTTGGGCTCGAAAGAATTGTCCCCTACAACCTTAGTGATGGGGTAAGGCCCATATCGGAGTGGGCGAAGCTTGTAGTGGGGCTCAATAAGGCACTCCTTCTACAAATGTAACTAAAATTTGTAGTCCATATGGAACTTGTTGGCACCCGATGTTGATCATGAAATTGCTTGTATTTATCATTGGCTTTGTCCAATATGTCATGGACCTGGTGGAGGATCTGTTGAATGCACCCAATGAAGTCGTTAGCCCTATCAGCTTCGGACTTGACATGAGCCGAATCTGCTTGAGTAGCCGCAAATAGTATGGCCACATTAATGGGACATAGTGACTGGAATCCTAACCCCACCTGAAAGGGGTGTGGCTAGTTGAACTATGGAGAGCTCTGTTGTAGCAGTGTTAGACACAAGGGAGCCTTTCATCCCATGAGCATGGATTCTTTGAATTGCAGATACGCAGAATGTGTACAATCATCCTATTGACGACTTTTGTTTGGCGATCAGTTTGGCGGTGGAAAGTCGTGAACTTAGTGAGGTTGGTATACAACATCAACCACAGACTTGACCAAAATGTACTTAGGAAAATGTTGTCCCGATTTGAGATAATGGACTGCGGGATCCAAAATGTACCCACACTCATTCAAAGAAGAGCTTCGCAGTAGATTCTGCTGTGATACTCTTCTTGTAGGCTGCTAGAATGGCCATCTTAGAGAATTTATCGATGACCACGAAAACGTAGTCATTGCCATGCTTAGTAAAAGGAAGGCCTGACATGTAATCCATGGAGATGGATTCCCAAGGTTGACTAGGAGTAAGCAGAGGAGTATATAGGCCTTGCTTCTTGATGGTCAGTTTGGCAATGGCGCAAATAGTATAGGATTTGATGTACTTCCCAACATCATGTCGAAGGTTCGGCCAACAAAAATACTTTTGTAGCACTACCACTATTTTCTCTACCCCGAAATGTCCAGCGACCCAACTATAGTGCACCTCCCAAATCATCTTAGCACATTATGTTGAAGGAACATAGAGGTGTCCCAGGTGGCATAACTGTGCATCCTGGAGGTGAAAATTTGGAACTTCCTTTCCTTCCAGGAGCATCTGGTATGCATTTCTGAATTTTGGATCGCTCTTGTAAAGATGTGGCCACCTCACAGCTTCATTGCCACAAGAGTCAAGCATAGTGGTCAGCGCCATGACCGGTGGTCAATGTCTGTATGAATTGCAAGGGTCGGTGGTCTGTGTGGATGATTGTTTCCTTCCCCAGAATGTAATACTTACATTGTCGGCAGGCCTACACAATGGAATAAATCTCTTTGTCATAGGTGGGATACTTTCGAAATGTGTCTGAGAGTGTCTCACTATGATATGCCACTAGATGCCCCTGTTGGGTAAGAACTGCACCAATAGCATAGTCAAAGGCATTTGTCTCGATTTCAGAAGGTTGTTACAGGTCTGGTAATGTTAGCACTAGTGCAGAGCAGAGGCGATGCTTCAATTCGACAAACGCCTTCTGTTGGGATTCAAACCAAAATAAATTTTCTTTCGCTCCTACCTTGGTGACTTGACTCAAAGGCCAAGTTATATGAGAGAACCCAAACATGAACCTGTGGTAGACGTTGGCAAGACCTTGAAAGCTATGGAGCTCTATTAGAGTGGTTGGGGCTGGCCAATAATGAATGACTTGTATCTTGGCTGGGCCCATATGCACAACTTGCTCATAAATGATGTACCCCAAATATTAAACCTAAGTCATACCAAAAGTGCATTTCTCCAAATTGGCACACAACTTGTGTTGCCATGGGGTTTGGGGGACCTGTAGAATATGGTGGAGGTGTTCTTTCCAAATCTGGCTGAAGATCAAAATGTCATCCAAATACAACACCACGAATGAGTTGGTGAAGGGTCTCAAGATGTCGTCCATCATCCTCATGGAGGTTGTGGGAGAATTCGTCAACCCGAAATGCATGACCAACCATTTGAAAAAGACCTCCTTGGATTTGAAGTCAGTCTTCTACACATCAGAGGGTTCGATAGTACCTAGTGATAAATAGGCTTCAAGTCAATCTTGCTGAAATATTTGAACCCCTTACGTTGTTCCATAAGGTCATCAATCTATGGGATTGGATACCTATTCCGAACAATGATCTTGTTCAGTGTCTGATAATCAATACAGAGTCTCTAGGTCCCTTCCTTCTTTTGTACCCACATGATCAGGCTCCCACAGGGTCATGAACTTGGATTGATGTGCCCTTTTTGCAGCAACTCTTGAATCTGCCTCTTGATTTCATCGTTCTCCAAAACAAAGTGTCGATAGAGCAGTCCATTGGGTAGTGCCACACCTGGGGTTAGATCGACAGAGTGCTTGACCTGACAATGTAGAGGTACCCTTACGAGTGAGGTGAAGATGTCCCTATACTCGTCTACAACTTTTTCCATCTGTTGTTGTCATGCGGAGGAGCCCTGTCTAGAGTTCATGGCCACAATATTCTTCTTTCCTTGAGAGTGAATCATAAGGGAAAAAATCTTGGTTTGGGAAATAATCTTACTACGTTGCTTTGCAGTCATCAAAGAAACAGCGATAGGCGGTGCTACCTCTGGTATCATGTACAGTTTATTGCCCAAAGTAATAATAAAAGTGCAAGGCATATACTCATACACAACATGGCACTTCCACAAGTATGGTTGGACAAATAAAACATCACAAACTTCAAGAGGGGCAACATCACACAACACCTCATCTGTGAAGGGCTTGATGTTGTACGAAAGGTGGCACTGTTGGTTGATGCAAAGATCTCTCCCTTGATGAAGCCACCGGATGGTGTACGACTGCTGGTGTGGTGTGGTCGGTAGGCCCAACCACTTCATGACCTCTGCTAAAATGAGGTTCTTTTGGCTCCCGTTATCAACAATGAACTACAACAGAGAACCCTTCACCCACATTTGTGAGTGGAAGAGTCACTCCCCTTCCTCTGGATGTTCGAGCTCATCCTTCTGGATCTTGGTGGTGGCAAGGGTGGCACTAGGCTCCGCATCAATAATCTGCTTCCTTTTGTCATTCCCCTTCTCGATTTCTGACTCAGATTCGGAACATGCATCTGATTCGGAAGCCTTCAACTCAGCTACCAGTAACTGCTTGGCTCGACACTCACTTGTGTTGTGAGTGGGGCTCTTATGGAACTCACACCATTTCCCTGTGTCCTTCATTGTCTTCGTCATGTTGTTCTTTTTTTGCAGCTTTGGTGGGTTGTCTTGGGTCACCCCACCTTGGCTTTTTCCTTTGTTTTGCAGTTTAGGGGTGCCTTTCCCTTGCTTCAGATTCGCAGATCCAAAGTCTCGCTTCTTCCGTTTAAATTTATGCTTGATCTTGACAACATATCGATAGGCGGCACTAAGCAAGGATATTTCCAAGAACTCCATCTCGTCCTGGATATACTTGTGTAGACATTCACGATACTTGAGTACCAAATTCCGCTCAGAATCCTTGATACCCAATTTCATGCGAACGGTATGGAAAACATTTGTAAACTCTGACACATCTTGGTCTCTTCCCTGTTGTAGAGTGGTCCACTTCATGTATTTATCTTCATAGCTCCTAATAGGGTAATATTGTTCCTTGATGGCGTCTCAGAAATAATTGCAAGTGGGTCTGACTGAAAGGAGTGAGGATTCCCTCTCATCCTTTTGTTCACAGAAGGTTTCCCACTAGCCCTTTACACATGGGGTGACTTTGAGGAGTGCAAAAGTAATCTTTCCCTGATTGGAAAAGTCATGAACCAAAAAATATCCTTCCAATGGATATAACCATCTATCTACGGCATCTGCATCTATTTTTCCTTCAAATATGGGAACATTGCCCATTCACTCAGTTCCAGGCTATTACCTATGTTTTTGTCTGCCAATCCTAAGTCCTCTCTGTGTATTGTAAGCCTGTTATCCATTTTTTCACCACTGTCCTCAACTTATACAATCATGCCTCCAAAAGACAAGGGACCAGAAGAACCTGTCAGTCCTCTGATCCACCCTCCCATTGATTTTCACCACATCCCTTTGGCAGACAAAGACTATAAGATCCATGAAACTCTCTGCGAATTTGACCTTTTTGAGATGTATTGTTGGATCAAGGACAAATATATAGATAAATCCAATGACATTCAACTGTGGGAATCCAATTTTCCCCACTATATTTTTCCTCGTACCCACAGCACCCTAGAATTTGTTAGGAAGTGTCATGCATGTTATTTGCCAAGCCAAAGAGCCATCATTTCCCCCACTGGAGAAATTTTGTTCACTATCACTCCTCAAGCTATAGACCAGATGATGCAAGCTCCTACAGTAGAGAATTCCACTCCTTTTTCCCATGAAGCCCTTGTTGAATTGTATCATAAATTGGACTTTTCTAAGAGGGCCAAAACCCTTGAGATTTTCTTGACACAAGATGCCCCATTGCCAAAGAAAAATCCTCCCTATCCCTCCTCTATTTTCCCTGAGAGAGCCAAGCAAATTATCACAGTCATCTCCTACCTCCTTGGCTATTACTCAGATCAGTACGTAGATGAGGCCATCATAGGATTTATTTCCATTTTCTCTATTGATTCCAAGCCCTCCATCATGTTTAACTTTAGACAATTTCTTGCAGATTCTATTCATGAGCACTTTATCAAATTCCATACTGAGGAGGTATTCAAGTATGCTTCTGTGTTAGTTTATATGTTCTTATATTTTTAGGGAGATCAAGCTTGCTTTACAAAAGATGGATGAAGAAGGAAATCAACAGTCATTCATCTTCTCGACTACACTGGTGATGAAGGAACAAAAAGAATACTCTTACAAATAGTTCATAGAGATGTTTGTGCATCCAGTAATCAGTCTCTTAGGCAACAGGACATAGCCAAGGATCAGTGAGGAAATTAGAAAGGTTTTGCAGATATTAGACCAAGTCCAGATAGGGGATTGGTACCTCTATCACAATTATACAAAATTGAGAATATTTGGGTGTGAGCTTGCACCTTACAAGCTGCCTAAATTCCTCCCAGTGAGGATTTTTTCTCTAGAGTACATAAGGAAAATGCTCAATATGGATGAGATCCACTTTGTAGCTTCCAAGAAGAATTCCCAATTCAAAATTAAAACATAGATAGGGCACATCAAATCCTACACTGCCTGCGCCATTGCCAAATCAACCATCAAGAAGCAAGGCCTATATACTCCTCAGCCTACTCCTAGTCGAGCTTGGGAATCCATCTCCATGGATTACATGCTAGGCCTTCTTTTTACTAGGCATGGCAATGACTGTGTTTTCGTGGTTATCAAAAAATTCTCTAAGATGGCCTTCTCGCAGCCTGCAAGAAGAGTATCGCAACAGAATCCACTGCGAAGCTCTTCTTTGAATGAGTGTGGATACATTTTGGATCTCATAGTCCATTATCTCAAATCGGGACAACTTTTTCCTAAGTACATTTTGGTCGAGTCTATGGTTGATGTTGTATACCAAGCTCACTAAGTCCACGACTTTCCACCGCCAAACTGATGGCCAAACAAAAGTCATCAACATGATGATTGTACCCATTCTACGTATTTACAATTCAAAGAATCCATGCACATGGGATGAAAGGCTCCCCTGTTTCCAACACTACTACAACAGAGCTCTCTGTAGCTCAACTGGCCACAACCCCTTTCACCTGGGGTTGGGATTCCAGTCACTATGTCCCATTAATGTGGCCATACCATTTGCGGCTACTCAAGCAGATTCGACTCATGTCCAGTTCAAAGCTGACAGGGCTAACGACTTCATTGGGTGCATTCAGCGCATCCGCCAGCAGGTCCATGACATATTGGACAAAGCCAATGTTAAATACAAGCAATTTCATGATCAGCATCGGGTGCCACACAAGTTCCAAATGGGCGACAAATTTTAGTTACATTTGAAGGAGTGCCTTGTTGGGCCCCACCGCAAGCTTCACCCACTCCGATATGGGCCTTACACCATCACTAAGGTTGTAGGGGAAAATGTTTTGGAGCCAAACATTCCACCATTCCTTGGGCTGCACCTAGTGTTCAATGTGGACTGCCTTTGACCATACTTTCAACCATCACTGGACAAATCATACATTGCGGAGCAAATCATACCAACAAAGTTAAAACCAGACTACATGGAATAGGCGACAAATTATCAGATCATGGACACACAGATCAAGAACACCCGCTAGCAGAAGATCCAACTATATCAGGTTATCAAAGCTTACCAATTCCTGCACCAAGGCAAGTGGCTCACTAGGGACCAAGTTTAGCAGAAGTTTCCCCATCTCATGGAGGCACTGAACGCAATGGGGACCATTTCTTCCTAAGGGGGGAGGACTGGTCCAAGTGGATATTGGTGGCCACCTGCCTATTCCACTTGGACCCCCACCATTGTTTCCTTTCAATTTCCTTAATTGTAACACACTTACTATTTCTGGCAGTTTTTCGAGTCCTAAACTTCTAAAGTCGTTTTGAGGGACTAAAAGATGTTTTTAGGGAAAACAATGAAGCCAAGAAAGTCTCAAGCCACTCTAGCTTCTTCTTTTTTTTAGCCTCCTCTTCAACATCTTCGAAACGAGGTATTCTGATAGTCAAATGGAGATTGTATGCCAAAGTTACGACCCCAAGAAGTTGATGTACCGATTTACCCAAACTGGGCCCACAATTTTGGCGCTTCATCTCCTAGGGTTATGTTTATGAATGTTTAGGGTTTTCCATTGTTTCTCAATAATAAATATGCCTATGAGCCTCATTGTAACATAGTTCAGAGGCATGTACCTACCACGTCTCTTCTCAGAGATAAGCTACCATCGTTCGAGCTAGCTTATTTTCATTTATGTCTGTAAGCATATTTCATTTCTTTGATATTAATGAAATGAAATTTTGTTTCTGTTGCATGTATGTGTGTATGTGTGTATCTGTATTCCTGCATAATTATGGATCACACATCCACAAGAAGATTCCAAGGTTTGTTGAACAATGGTATTCATCGAAAAGGTAAACATGTGGATTGGATGAAAGTAGTGGATGTGACACACCTTTCTTCCCACACGCGAGACCTTCGTTTTCTTATGCAATTTTTTTCAAGTTTTTATATTTTTTGTTGCACATCAGTTTTTATCTGTTTAAATTGTTCATATCTTTATGGTTGTAGGTCAGGAATGAATACGGTGGCTTCACTAGAAATTTCATTATACGTGACCCTGACCTTCTAGCTGTTAGGTTAGGAGTAGGATTAGTTGCATCTTAGTTTCCCTTTCTTGCACTCATTATGCACTCGTTCCCTGTTATCTGTCCTTGTTTTCTTATTTTGATTCTATATCATGTTTTCTTTAGCCATTTTTTTCTCTTGTCTTCTAGTTATGTTTCCTTGTTGTGTGTTTTCTTTCTTTTCATGTTGTTTTTCTTTCTTGTTGAGTTATTCCTTTTTTTTCAACATGCGAATAAGTGTTGTGCTTGGACCTATTTCGGCTTCTTAATATGTGTGTGGCCGAACTATAAAGAGTCTTGTGACACTTCAACGTTTGGCTAGCCTTATGTCTGTCTTCCTTGTGTTGGTTACATATTTTGGTAAATGAAGTTTCGATGGAAAATACGATCCATCTATAAGGAGAGTTTTGGTCCAACCATGAACCCACTTCTAGTTTGAAAACCTCATGCCTATACTCGATTGTTTCTGCTTTGGTTTTCTCAAGCTTATCCAACTAGTAAAAATGGTGAAGGGGAAAATCTAAATGAGAAAACTTAAATTAGAGGTCTCTATATGCTTCTCTGAAGGAATAACCTCTTCTCCTCTCAATAAGCTGGGATCCCTCTTTCACCCGAAAATAAATAAGTGCCAATGCACAAATCTCTCTAAATAAATAAATAAATAAAGGTGAAAGAAGAGAAAGGCTTCCTGTGCAGAGAGGTGAAGCAAATAACTCCACAAGGGTACTTTCTAGGCTCGTTGATGGTGGAGCAATGTTTGTGTTCTTGCATGACTTCGCTGGGGTACTGTTCAAGCCTGCTGACAGCGGAGCAACACTAGAGATGAAAATTATACTTTGAAAATGTTAAGCTCACGAGCTACACTACCCTTCCTAACTCGAAACATTGTGATTATCCTAAATCTTATGTTGTGTTCTACTAATAAGGTATAAAGGGGACCATGTTTTCTCGTGGGGTAAGTGGGAAGGCCAAGGCAATCTACACGATGAATCAATACTCCATAAAGAAATAGGGCCATTCACTGAAGGAGTTAACCAAAATAGAGAAGTTGGATTCTACTAGTGTGTTGCCAAGTGTTGTAGCGACTGCAACACACTCCAAAATTTTGGCCTACATTCAAATTTTGGAACCTACTGTGTATCTTGTGATCGGTCGTTCCTTAGTCACTTATTGGTTAGTTGATGATTTCAAGCTCCCTTCTTAGATCTCATGTAGTCATTCACACTTTTATCTTTGTATAGAAAGTGTTGTCTTCGGGCATGAGAATTATCACATATCATGCAAAGGGAAGTTCTGATTTACTTCAAGGGGCAACCTTTGTGAAAATTATTTGTTCTCATAATATAGACATGTTTCACACTCATTTCCAAATTTTCACGCACTATTACACAAGTGTCGTCATTAGCCTCACTAAGTTTATTGTTGGACTCACACTTATCGTAATTTGCCACAAAGGTTTTTGCGTTAAGAAAAATATGTTTTCATATGTTCTAGATGATCTATGTTGTATCAATAAGTGCCCAAGTGTGTGGTCATAGTCAAGTTCTATCACTGTTCACATCGGTTCCATTGATCCCACACTTAGCCAAATTCTGAGGATTCCTAACAACCTAGCCTCATCTAGCCTTCCTAAATTGCGCACTTCGCATATGCAACCCTTAAGCTTTTTCCTTGCTGCAACTATATAATATATGGAATTTTATTTCTTCTAGATACACAAAGTCAATGGGTAATTTTGATACAATTCTTGTACTTTTTTGTGCCTTGGATGAAGATTTATGCTAATACAAACTTCCTAACTATAGTTTAAAAAAGAAAGAAAAAGAATCTAATTCCATATAAATAAATTAAATAAAATAGATAACAATTTGAAAACGAAGATTAAAAAATCATTTATATAGATAAACTATTCAATAAAACCTTATCATATTCATTTTAAAATGCAAACTTTATAATAGATCATTATGTTTACCACTGTGGTGTTGTTGTCATTATAATTTATTTTTGATAAGAATTTAATTATTAATCTTAGAGGTTCTAGAATTTTAATTTAATGGTTAATAATTATTAGTAAATGATATGATTTAATTTCCACAAAATATTCATCAACAAAGAGTTATACTTTTTTTTAAAAGTAGATATATATTTTTTTCAATTTAATTTTAAAAATATTATTATTATTATTATATTTAAGAATATGAATGTGAGAGAGTCAGTTTTCATTTCATTTTAATTTATGACATTGTTCACTTCTGATTACTTACGGTTATTTTTGTTATATTTTCTTGTTTCATGTATATATATATATATATAGATAGAGATATATATGTTTAATTCATATAGTTTTTGTTTTTAATTAATAATAATAATAATTTGAAATAAAATTCTAATTTAATTAATTTTTATGAGATCCAAATAATTAAGCTAAGCAATGTATACATAAATCTTTTGCATATAATTAAGGTAGTGCTCATGGTTGATGTTGTTCTTCCAAACCACTTCGTCTTGTATGTCAAAGATTTTTCCAGCTCTGTGAGGGAAGGGTATCACATAGGAAGGAATCCTACTCATTATGCCTCCCGAAGGAGAAAAAAATGTGTCTATACTCCTTCCAGGATGTCGAACAATCCTTGGAGGCCTGATATGGGCAGTGGGGTTACTGCCATATCTGACTTTATTTTGAAGTGGACTTTGTTGGAATAGTATCTTTCTGTCAATTTACTCACGTTAGCAGTCCCTCCGATGAAGGATGTGGACTCGATCCAGCTCATTTCACCACACGTTGCCCGCCATCTTAAACTCTAGGAAGGTTGCGTTCATAATCTTCAAGAACTTCTCCTTACGTCCTTGGAACAATGCATTCATATCCTTTTTCGTCCCTCCTTCCACGTTAATGCAAAAGAACTGAACACGCATGAACAGATCCTATCTTCTTGAGATTTGAAAGGCCGTGAGAATGGGGGGAACGCTCACCAGTTTTATTTTCCAGGCAATCACGACGCACAAGTTGCCTCCTCCACCGCCTCTTAGAGCAATCACGACACATCATCACTCACCGTGTTCTTGTCCATGACAATTACAATTTCGACAGACTTACAATGTTTCTTAGCGTTCTTGGGAACATTACGAAACTCAAAATGTTCACCCTTTACCGTAACTCTCTGACCGGCACAATGCCCAGATATCCAATGTTAATGATTTTGTGATAAGATCCAATTTCCTCATAAGCTCCCTTACCCCTGAACTCGATAATATTACCAACGTCCAATACATGTAACTACGAGACAACTCGCTCATAGGAAGTATACCCAACGATTATCGTTGTATAAAATCAGTCACCAGATTATAGTCACAATGCAACGAAACAATTTGAGCTGATAGATTCCTGCAGAGCTAGGAAACTGCTCTAGCTTGGCCCAGCTTTGGCTCCAGAAGAGCTAGGAGGCAACTTCTTCCTGTGGGATTGGAACTATATTCTTCAATCTCCACTTGAGCACATCTTGATAAGGGAACGCGGCTCCTTACGCCTTGAAGGAATGAAACTGATTTAGCCATCCCCAAATTTGAAATCCAAATTTCAGTGTTTAGGCGGGGCGAGTTTTCAAAATTCAAATGAACAATCATTAATGCGTTTGGAGCTTGTACTCAGTAGATTCAACTCGAAGCGCGGAGGCAGCAAATTTAAAATTCAAATTAGCCCGCGGAGATCAGGGAAGAATTGATTGCAAAGCAGGAGAGTTGTACAATGGCCAGAAAATGAAACTATCAGTTTATCGAGGTTGCGGAAAGTTGCCGAAATACATTCATGCCCTGTATGTAACATCATCCATAAACATGTCGCGTTGACTCCAAAAAGTCGCAATATAGGCTACTCCAAAAAAAATCAAGAGTAAGTCTGACTGGAGGTGAGCCTGGACAGAGAAAAAAGGCTAGCTCTGAATTTATCGTCAGAGTTAACATCCCTGTAATTAATTACAATTGGGTTAAAAAATATTTGTCGTGCCCAAACGGAAGACGAAAGACTCACACATTAAAGATATATTCACCATATAAATACAGCTTTACATCATATATTCACCATATATTCACCATGCAAACAGTCAACCTAACCAATTCATTGGAAAAAAAATCAATGACCATGTAAATGCACATGATGTCATATTTTATGCATTAATTTTTATTTTTATTTTTGTAAATGGGGTATTTTGGGTTTAAGACTAATGTGATTTATTTGAACCTAGTATTAGTATTTGCAAGTAGTAATGAATACTTGAGTGTGGAGATGTATCTAAATCAAGATTTTCATGCCGATGTTGCTCAGCGAGCATAATCTCAATTTTGAATACATTTAAATTAAAATATTTATATGAATATATTTAAATTAAAATATATATATAAATAGTGATGAAAATTAGTGTTTTTTAATTAATATAATAATATTTATTGGTTTTTATTTGAAATTATATACTAAAAATTTAATATTTATATTAAAAAATAATTATGGTTTTAATTAAATTTATTATAAGAGAATTTATTTTCTTTTAAATTGTAGATAAGAAAGGTGCACTTTAATTTATATATGAAAGGGCTTTTTTCACTATGCCATACAATTTCAAGTAAGATCGTGATTTTTTGTTTTTGTTTTTGTTTTTTTTTTTTTTTAATGTGTAAGTGGATTTAGTACTCTAAAACTTAAAAATCTCCCAAATTTCAATTAAAATTAACAAAAAAAAACCATGAAAAAAAGTCATTTCGTGGATAAGAAATAATTTGATTACTAATAATAATCATTCTAACATATTTAGATGGACTTCCCTAAACTAAATAATCAATAAAACAACATACTTCAATTAAATGGGGATATTTTTTTAATATTGTATTTAAGCAATGATTTTTTCATTTAATAAATTGGTTTCCATGTAAATACTATTTTTTATTACCATATATATATTATGAGAAAATGAGGATTTCCTTCTTTTCCAAAATATTTGTGAGCAAAGATGTCACGCCCCCAATTCTTTTTTTCTTAAATTGGCCGGATGCGGCACCACCTAAGTTAATAACTTTATCCATTGTAAATTAACTTTACGAACTACGCCTTCAACAATTCATAATAATCATGAATTAACATTATTAATGTGCGGAATCCATCCATAATATAAGAACAATAACAATCCAACAATATACAAGAAGTAATCTTTTTATTATAATTGAGAAGATTACAATGACCAGGAGCGAACGCTCCACCGGCGTTTATAAACAAGGTTGGGCGCTGCCCGTGCAAGAGCGCATGGCACGCTCACCGCAACCTTCAACCGAACAATATACAACACACAAATGTTTGCCAAACGGGCAGGCGCATCCGTGCACGACCCGCACCCCTTCACAACCCAACCATGTACCAAGTGGGCAGGCAAGTGCCCAACGCACCCTCCACCCGCACTTCGACCACACACCCAACCACCTTACCAACGCGTCTTGCCTTGCCCGACTCGGTGGGCGCATCCACATATGCGGGCTGTGATTCAAGTGCGACCTTCACACTTCTTCTTGTGCGCACCTCTATCTTGTGCGACCAACTTGTGCGAAGTTCATTGATGAGAAATGAGTGTATGCCTCCATGTGTTTATACGTTATATGCTTGGTGATCTCTCCTTTCGGCCGACCCTCCAAACATTAACATTTCCGCCCAACCGCCATGTATTTAAACGCTTCTTACCGTCGGCTTGCCCACATTTAATCCATGTCTTGGTCGGCTCCATGTGTGGGGTGAGCTGCCCAACTCGCACTATATATGTGTGAACACCCTCCCATACCCGCGTGCATAATATAACTGCACCTTCGCTATTTGAGTGCTCGCACATTTCATGCCTTGGTTTAATTTCACGATGGGAGGAGCGCGCGCGCCTGTGCATGCAATCGCAGGGCGTTACATCCTCCCCCACTGGAAATCATTGTCACCCTCGAAAATCCCGATCGTCTCAACAGCTTCCTGTTGTACTTCTCGATCTTATCCTTCCATCTCCAAAGTGAGTCCTCCGATTCCCAACTTTCTTCCTTCGGTGCATTCTTCCATCTGACAAGAAATTCCATTCTCATGTGGAAACCAATCCCTGTAGTTCTGATGCTCAAAATCTTCTCCAACTCCAATCCTGGCTTGTCCACAATCCCAGCTGGTCCTCTCAGCGGTTCAGCTCTCTCTGGATGGTCTAAATCAAGTCTACATCTCTTCAACTGACTCACATGAAAGACTGGATGCTTCATGTGCATATGGTGCGGAAGCTCCAGCTCATAAGCAACTTCACCCACTCTCTTCTTCACTCAGAATGGTCCCTCATACTACCGTGTCAGTTTGCTCACAATCCCCTTGGCTGGCTGAAACTGCTCCCCAATAATCCTGAGAAACACCATATCTCCCACACTGAAGTGTGTCTCCCGTCTCCCACGACCAGCATACTTTTTCATCCTCCTTGCAGCATCATGCAAGCGCAACCGTGCTAACTCCAAGGTCTCCTCCCAAGCCTTCATGAACTTCTTCGCATGAGGACTCCTCAACAAACCTCCTGTCACTATGATATGCGGTGCAACCGGCATCTGTCCATTCACCAACTCAAATGGACTATACCCCGTCGTAGAACTCTTTTGAATATTGTAGCTAAACTGAGCAATATCCAAGAGTTCAGGCCAATTCTTTTGATCAGCCGTCACATAATGTCTCAAGTAGTCCTCTAGCAATGCGTTGATCCTCTCGGTCTGCCCATATGTCTGTGGATGGTAACTCGAGCTCATCAACAACTCTGTCCCGACTAGCTTGAACAATGTGGTCCAAAATCTGCCTGTAAAACGCGGATCTCTATCCGACACAATGCTCAATGGCATCCCCCAATACTTCACTATGTTCTTAAAGAACAACTCAGCAATCCGCTCGGCTCCACAAGGTATCTTTGTAGGAACAAAGACAACATACTTGGAAAAACGATCAACCACGACCATAATCCCATTATACCCCTGAACCTGTGGCAACTGAGTGATGAAGTCCATCGAGAAACTCATGCATGGCCTCTCTAGAATCGGTAAAGGCTGCAACAGTCCTCCTTGCCTCTGAGTATCTGATTTGTCCTACTGACAAATGATGCACGTATGTACATACTCCTCTACATCCTCTCGCATCTTCTCCCAAAAGAATCCTCTTTCCAACAATGCGAAAGAACGACGCATCCCTGGGTGGCCAGCCCATGGCGAGTCGTGGCACTCCTTCAAAAGATGCCTCCTGAGTCCAGATGACTTTGGAACATAGAGTAGGTTTCCAAAGAACAAGAACCCATCTCGTAGAAAGCCCTCCTTTATCTGATTCACTATATTCTGCGCCAAAGTATCAGTTTCAATACTTTCTTTTATCTTATTCTGCATCTCTTTTGACATCTAAACTCGACTCCTACTCCTTGCTGCCTGGTTTTCTCCCTCCAATGTTGCAAGTTGTCCCTTCCTGCTAAGGGCATCTGCTACCACATTGTGTCTTCCCGGTCTATACTCGATAGTCATGTCGAATTCTGCCAAGAAGTCCTGCCAACGAGCTTGCTTCGCAGAAAGCTTCGGTTGTGATGCAAAATAACTTGCTGCAACGTTGTCAGTCTTGACAACAAACGGCTTCCCAATCAGGTAATGCCTCCACACATGAAGACAGTGGATGATGGCAGTCATCTCCTTCTCATGAACCAGATACCTCCGTTCTCTATCCTGCAACTTCCGACTCTCATACGCCACCGGATTCCCATCCTGCATAAGAACCCCTCCTATGGCAAAATCCGAAGCATCAGTGTGCACCTCAAATGGTCTCTCGAAGTCAGACAACTTCAGTATCAGTGCTGTAACCATCCTCTTCTTCAAATCATCAAATGCCTCTTGACATTTGTTCGTCCAAATCCACCTCTTGTCTTTCTTCAATAGGTCTATCAGTGTCGATGTCACCTTGGAGTACCCCTCTACAAACTTCCATTGGTAGTTGGTCATGCCCAAAAACACCCTCATCTCATGGACATTCTTCAGTTCAACCCAGTCCTCAATCGCCTTCACTCTGCTCGGCTCCATCCGTATGTACCCTTGACCCACAATATGCCCAAGGAACGAAATCTCTATCTGAGAAAACACACACTTAGACTTCTTCAAGAATAACTGATTTGCCCTCAGTGCCTCGAACACCATCGCCAAGTGCTTCTTATGATCCTCCATGTTGTCACTGAACACCACTATATCGTCCAAGTATACTACTATGAACGAATCCAAGTATGGTCGTAGGACATCATTCATCAAAGTGCAAAACGTAGCAGGAGCATTAAACAACCCGAATGGCATAACAAGGAACTCAAAGCTACCATACCCTATTACTATCGTGGTCTTCTTCTCGTCTCCTTCAGCTATCCACACCTGATAATACCCATGCCTCAAGTCCATCTTGGAAAACACTCAGGCTTTCGCAAGCTTGTCAAAGCAATCAGCAGCCAATGGCAAAGGATACCTATTCCTTACCGTCTGCTTGTTCAATGCATGGTAATCATAGCACATCCATATCTCATTCGAATCCTTCTTCCGTTGGAACAATACCGAAGTTCCATAAGGGGACCTTGAAGGTCTAATGAAACCTGCATCATCTAACTCCTTTAATTGTCGTTTCAACTCCTCCAACTCAGGCCCTGACAACCGATAAGGTGCTTTAGCCGGGGGTTGCTTTCCTGGCTCAAGCTCAATGCTATGGTCCACTGCAAGCCTTGGTGGAAGTTTCTTTGGTAGCTCATCAGGCATCAAATCTCCATATTTGGTCAGCACCTCGGAAATCTCAGCTGGAACAGGTGTCCCCACTCCATCACCTTCGACATCCTTGAACATCACCGCATATGTCTCCATATCTGATTCCTTCATAGCCTTCTCCAAACTCAGTGCCGAAACATGCTGCACCTTGACTTCCCTCCTTTGCCTATGAGTGGGAAAAGTCCAAGTTTGTGTTTGCCCAACTAGCACCACCTCATCACAGAAGGGGACAACAATAGCCTTGTTGCTCTTCAATAAATCATGTTCAAGTATCATATCAAAGTCGTTCATCTCCATCACTGTGAAGTCCAACTGACCCTTCCAGTCTTTTATCTGCACAGGTACTTCGTTTACTAACCCCGCCACTTTAGCTCTAGAGTTCACTGCCTTGACTTCCACATTCGATGGGAAGATCATCAGTCCAACCTCTTTTGCCAACCGCGTCGTCATGAAGTTATGAGTGGCCCCGCGTCCACCAGAGCTTGAATGGTCTTGCCATGAACCATCAAGTCCATGATACCCAGACTGTTCATCCACGCTTTTTCCATAACTTTTCCCTGCATACATGTCTGTTCTCTACGTTCATCCAGCAACGACTTCACCACCTGTGAACCTACTCTGATACCAACTGTCACGCCCCCAATTATTTTTTTCTTAAATTGGCTGCGTGCGGCACCACTTAAGTTAATAACTTTATCCATCGTTAATTAACTTTACGAACTACACCTTCAACAATTCATAATAATCATGAATTAACATTATTAATGTGCGGAATCCATCAATAATATAAGAACAATAACAATCCAACAATATACAAGAAGTAATCTTTTTATTATAATTGAGAAGATTACAATGACCGGGAGCGAACGCTCCGCCGGTGTTTATAAACAAGGTTGGGCGTTGCCTGTGTAAGAGCGCACGACACGCTCACCACAACCTTCAACCGAACAATATACAACACACAAATGTTTGCCAAACGAGCGAGCGCACCCGTGCACGACCCGCACCCGTTCACAACCCAACCGTGTACCAAGTGGGCGGGCGGGTGCCCAACGCACCCTCCACCCACACTTCGACCACACACCCAACCGCCTTACCAATGCGTCTTGCCTTGCCTGACTCGGCGGGCGCATCCACATATGTGAGCTGCGGTTCAAGTGCGACCTTCGCACTTCTTCTTGTGCGCACCTCTATCTTGTGCGACCAACTTGTGCGAAGTTCGTTGATGAGAAATGAGCGTATGCCTCCATGTGTTTATACGCTATATGCTTGGTGATCTCTGCTTTCGGCCGACCCTCCAAACATTAACATTTCCGCCCAACCGCCATGTCTTTAAACACTTCTTACTGTCGGCTTGCCCACGTTTAATCCATGTCTTGGTCGGCTCCATATGTGGGGCGAGCTGCCCAACTCGCCCTATATATGTGTGAACGCCCTCCCATACCCGCGCGCATAATATAACTGCGCCTTCGCTGTTTGAGTGCTCACACAATTCATGCCTTGGTTTAATTTCACGATGGGAGGAGCGCGCGCGCCTGTGCACGCAATCGTTTGGCGTTACAAAAGCACTCTCTAATATGATAGCTATGTTTTAATTTTCTTTATAACATTTCATTTAGTCAAAATAAAATAAAATAAATAATTAAATTAAATTAAAATTAAAAATATAAAGTTAACAACTAATTATAATCAATAATTAAACTAACTTGATCCATCTTAAATGGGGATATACCAATTGGCCAAAGAAATAAGATCTAAAAATTTGAAAGAATAACTTCGGCGTAAATCACATGTAGACAAACATTTGTCGACGCGTTTCGAACCAACTAGTGTGGTTCATCGTCAAGACAAGTTGAAGAAACAGATCCAGCTTCGCATGTTAAATAGTCTGAGCAGAGTCTCCAACAGCTAAATTGACTAAAGGCTAATTTTGACCTTAGGACCCAGGTCAAATTATTATTTATTAATTTAATATTATTATTATTATTTTTCTTATTATTATTTATGGAAATAATTTAAATAAGGTAAAAATACATAATTAAATAAAATAATTTTAATGGTTGGTTCAAAAAAGGAATTTATTTATTTATTTAAATTAATTATTAATATATATCTATATATATATATATATATATATATATATATATATATATATATATATAGATATAATATTAGGTTATTAAGATAAAAGTTAGGATTAATAAATAAAATAATTTCAATGGTTAGCTTAAAAAGATAATTTATTTATTTATTTAAATTATTTAATAATTATTATAAATATTATATATATATATATATATATATTTTTTTTAATTAAAATCATAATATTAGGTTGTTAAGTGATGAGTATTTTTAATGGTTAGTTTATTTTTATTATTATTATTTATGGAAATAAGTTAAATTAGGTAAAAATTTATTAAAAAAAAAATAATAATTTTAATGGTGGGTTAAAAAAGTAATTTATTTATTTATTTAAATTATTTATTAATAATATTATATATATATATATATATATATATATATATATATATATATATATTATAATTAAAGTTATAATATTTGGTTATTAAGATAAAAATTAGGATTAATAAATAAAATAATTTTAATGGTTAGATTAAAAAGATAATTTATTTATTTATTTAAATTATTTAATAATTATTATATATATATATATATATATATATATATATATATATATATATATATATATATATATATTAATTTAAAATCATAATATTAGGTCGAGAATTTTCATTTATTAATTTAATAATAATTTTTAATTGTTAGTTTAAATAAAATAATTTAATAATTTATTTATTAATAATCATATATATATAGATATATTATAATTAAAATTATAAAGTTAGGATAAAACACTATATAAATAAATAAATAAATATTTTGGTTAGTTTAAAAAGGTAATTTATTTATTTAATTAAATTATTTATTAAATATTGTTAATATTATATATATACATATATATTCTAACTAAAATTATAATATTAGGTTGTTAAGTTAAAAAAATAAAATAAATAAATAAACCAATCATAATAATAATAATAATAATAATAATAATAATAAATTATATATATAAAAAAGAGCTCAAAAACGAGGAGGGGGCAGAAAAACCGACTAAGAAGAGAGTGCTGGAATCCAACACCTACTGATTTTTCGGCCATCATCTCTATTGAGATTGCTCGGCCTCTTTTTAATCTCAATAGCTTCCCTCAATTTACGATGATGGAACTGAGCAACTTTTGCAACAACCTTGGCCTCCTCAATACACACCTGATGCTTGGTCTTTTCCACATGCTCAGCTAATGCTGAAGACTTGGATCTCTCATGTCTTAGGTCGGCCACGTGTTCGCAGATCCTTTGATGGATGGAGTGCCCTGTTTCCCCAATATAGGGGGTCCCACAAGAACAAGGGATCAAGTAGACACCCTTCATGTCCTTAGGGTTAACGGGATCTTTCACCGATCGGAGGGAATTGCAAATGGTGTTGAGGGGCCTAAAGGTTGAGGGAATATCATACCTTTTAAGGATCCGAGCAATCTTGTCCGTGGTTCCTTGAACATAGGGAAGATGGACACCTAGACGACGCTCTTTTGGCTCTTTCTTAATTAACGCATTTTTAGAGGCTTTACGGAAAGCCTTCTGACCCAGGCGTCTACTATATCCATTCTCCACAAAGACATTAAGGAGATGGGATCTCTCCTTATCAAAGCTCTCACAATCAAAGATCCTAAGGGCACGAGTAGTGAGGGTGTTAAGAACACCCAACTTCTGAGCAGGTGTTGGTGAGGTAAATCCCCTCTGCGGATAGAGGCGATCCCACTAGCTTAAAACAGAACTAGCCACAATCAATCCACGTTGCCACGCAAGTTCCTAGTTGTACATTAAAGGTGAATTAAGAAGACCAACCTGGAATCCAACGCTATAGTCAAAGCAGAGTTGGTGTTCCCACTCCCTCGCTCCGGCAGGTCACAATCCTTGCGATCCTTGCAAACGGACACCTGCACATGCAAAGGAAGAAACAGATACAAGCATAAAATCCACCAAGGCACAACTATATTTCAGTCAGAAAGGAAATAAATCAACATCACTATAATAGACAATGAGATTGGAACTATAATAACAGTCGTTCATTAATTAATAATAGACAGGAAAAGTTACAACCAAGGTTCTGACGTTGAACCTTTCCTCTGGCTGGGCGAGCAGCTATATGCCTTGCACTAGACTTCCTCTCTCTCGGACTCCCGGCAGCATAACCTCTCTAGCATTACTCCAACAACTCAAGAACTCAAAACTACAGCACTTCGGAACTCATAAACTTGGAACTAGCTTGTCTAATGCATGAGGACAGGCTTTTATAGATGAAGAAGGGAGAAAGATTCAATGCACCAGGACACCCATTGTGGAATGGAAACATCCATGAAAAGCTACTGCGGATAGATATGATGACTCTCGAGCTTTATCAGATGGATTTTTCCCTCAAAGGACTTCATGATCTGGGAGGAAAAATCATACAGTCGTGCTTTTGGCAAAAAACATTACTAAACTTGACTGGCGCGGGCATTGTTCTAAGACAGAGCGCCAATGGGCGCGCCCCTTTTTGAGGATCTGAGTTATTGGCGCGGGTCAGACATTGGGTACCTGCGCCAATGGGAAAAGGGCACTTTCCAGGGATAATTTGTAGAAGGTGTCTTGAGGGAACATGAAGTACATACTCAGGGGAACATAGTGCAAGTGTTTTTAGGCTATGTCACTGCTCACAGGTCCCGAAATGCATCCTCCAATGTACTGGAATCGGGGCGATAGGGACGGTGACCAACGGTGACAAATTACTGTGTAACAGATGCCCCCCAAAGCATGAGGCCCGAGCGAGAGAGAGGGGTGAAATGCTTTGCAAGAACACATATAGCTGTTGCCGAGAACCTGTATTGAGAGATACTATTGATAGCTCAAATACATGATGTACGTGGTATGGTCGCAGCCATCCATAAGAGAGTACATGATAATTTAGATCCATAGTATGGACACAGCCATCTGGGTAGGATCAATGAATTGACTCAGGTATGGTCGCAGCCATCCAGTGAATGAGTTATGTATCAAGAATCACGCCTGGATTACAACAGACACAATCCAGGGTCTTGTGCTCCATCTCGACCCGAACAAAAGTACAAGTTCAAGCATGCGAATATGTGAGCTGAAGTCGAACATGCATGAACATCGTCTGATTACCAGTCAATATTTGGAACTCTTAACAGACGCGAGAGGTACCACCAATAATGACAATGGCCCTGAAGGTACTATCGGTACAATCTACGACGTGCGAATTAGTGATCTGATGTCGAACACCCGTAGAATCATTCGATCGGAGGCTAATGATGAAAACCTCGCGTCGAACATGAAGAACCTGCCATTAAGGCATGCAGGCTCCAAGGCACCGGAAAGGAGTCTCTAGATCAGCTTCCTGGATAATGAGCTGAAGTCGACAGGAAGTGACCTTGATCGAAGGTGGGCCATAATGTTTCCCACATCATCGACACGAGACAGAGAGATAATATTGTGAATCAAGATTGTACGAACTATCAGAGGGAGGTTGTTTCTTTGCAGAGGTCAACTTCTCTTGAACATATCGGCGGCACATTAATGGAATTGGCAGTATTTGACATCGACGGATCAGAGGTCATAATGACGAGGCAATGAGCAGATGAGAGGTCAAATAGGATTACCCAATCCCACGGAGGCAAGTGAAAAATAAGATGAGATGTCCCCACCCTGGACACGAAAGCAGAAAAGTGCCATGTTCAAGAGCGACATACTGCCGACACGATAATAATTATGGTTCCAAAATTTTCTTTTCCCCCACCATTTCTGGCGAGTACCCCAGTTATTTTTAACAAGCTTGATGGGGATAGCATATGCTTGTGGTGCGTCATTTCGACAAAATCCGATGTCATCAGGTTTTAACGAGTCTGACAAAGGAAGAACTCGGCGTCTTTTCATGTTTAGAGAGTTTGAAAAGACAGCGAAAAGGAAACTCCAGGGGTGTCCTTTTTCGTCAAGTTGTGTCTCTCGGGCCTGAAAAAGTATAAAATAATGCCCGAAAGAACCGCCCGACCATTACGATCGAGGATTACTTTTCATAAATAGTAATTTCGACCTGAAAAAGTAAAAAAGCGATCAAAACCACGTCGTTTTGTAACCATTAACGAGTTTGAAACGACAAAAACCCGGTAATCTTTTTAAGTTTTAACGGTCGACAAAAAGAACTTAAAACGACCGCCCCTTATTTACTTTTAACGAGTCAAGGGGAGTAACTCGGCAATCTTTTCCTCTTTAAATGGTCAGAAAAAGAGCTGAAAGCGGACCTCCATTTTTATTCTCTTTAACGAGTCAAAAAGGAAAAAATACTCGGCAATCTTTTCATATTTTACGAGTTAGAAAAGAGCTTAAAGGTGACTCGTCCTAGAGGAACGAGTGGTATAAAGGGTAGCAACTGGTTCCGGTAATGGTGGAACTGCTCAAAACACGTAATGGTCAAGAGGCTGGCTAATACAAACCACTCATCGCTGCGGTTCCTCAGGAAAGGATAAACAACCAAGTGAAAGGATATGAAAGAGATGGTGGCGATGGAATGAAACAACCAAGGCTCAGCTAGCAGATAAAAGGCAATCACGGGATGTAAATCAGGTATGGGTTCATTTTTACACAAGCTTGAACCATGGAGAACTCTGCTTGGATTCGGTTTCATGTTTACACAAGCTTGAAACGAAAAAACCATGTTTGTTATAAATTTGCATGCCCCCAGCATGATAATACAAATCGAGGTACATGCCCCCCAAGCTTCATGGCATTCACGGAGTGGATGGAATGAAGGTTCACTTGGAAAGACTCGATTTTGAAAAGGAGGATGCATGCCGCCCAGGCTTCAGTCACGCGCCCGGGTGAGCTGCCGTCATCAGAATGACGGACTGGATGTTGAGGCATTTCCTGTGGAAATAAGACCATTTAGGAATGGTAGATGACTATATGTAAAGTGTGAACCGGGGAACGAAAGTTGGTCTACGATCTTGATCGTCCTTCCTTCGTGCGGAAAACACATCACTCTGAAGAGTGAGGACACAATTGCACGTATGCGATAAATATAGTCTCGCCCAAGGAGTAAATTGTAATCTAACGAGCCTTGGACTACCATGACGCCCATTTGAATGGTCTTCCCTTCTAATGTGATAGGTACATGGGGAAGAATTCCTAAAGGTCGACTGGTTTCTCGATGAAAACCTGTAAGGTTTCTCATCTCAGGCAGAAGCAGTGGCGAACCAAGTGCTTCCCAAGCTGTGGAAGAAAGGATGCTCACAGGAGATCCCTCATCAATAATGGTACCGGCCATAACCATTCGGTAGACTTGGACTATAATTTGAAATGGTCTGGAAGCTTGTAACCGGGAATTGCCTAGTTGATCCCAATTGAAGGAAACAACTAGGTCGCTTGGAGGTGGGACCGGATAAACGGCCGGGTAAGACTCTGATGGACTTCCTTCCTGCTGTGAAGGAATGAGGGGGATACTCACTTGATCATTAGAGTCTATGTTTATGTATAGAATTTGGACGGTGTGATCTTCATCCTTTACAGTGATAATATCATCTGAGGATGGAACTTCTGAAGGCAAAACCGGGTCAACTGTTATCTGGACCTTTGGAAAGACCGGGTCACTTGTCATCTGGACCTTTGGACTTTCATTTGGTTTGGATTCAGGTGGTTCATCTGTGATGACAAACGTTTCCGGAACAAAGTGGTGTGTAGACGAGGAAGGTAAATCAACAGCGTTTCCGACCAGGGACTGGTCTGGAACAGGCTGTAAATCAACACTCTTTCCGACCAGGGACTGGTCTGGAACAGGCTGAGCACAGCCAGGTTCGGGAAGAGAACGCTGGACCAAAGAGGAATCATGCTTGATTTCTTGGTCAGCAGAGGGACGTTCTGCAATTGCAGAGAGACGTTGATAACCAGCAGGAAGTTGAGTTGAGGGAACTGTAAGACTTTCCAATACAATAGAGGCTCTATCCATGAATGGACAAAGGTGAAGGGGATGATTGCCTTCACAAAGTCTACAGGGGATTCGAATCTTCCCTTTTCCCTTAACATTTCCAGCTGATAGGGTAGCATCACCATGATCTCCAGAGGACGATGCAGGGCAGTTCCGATCGTGAGCCCATACTTCTAAGACCCTGGGGATGCCAGGACAATCTCGAAGAAGATGGTCTTCCTTGCATAATCTACAAGGAAATTTAGCCTTCCGCGGCGGAGCAGGAGGAGATTTTACTTCAGGTATATTCGGGGTAGATGGGACCTTTCTTTTGGGAGACTTCTTCTTTTTGGTCTTCTTCTTCTTCTTCTTAGCCACCTGGTTACTTAAATCCAGAGTTTCACCAGGCGAAGTAGAAGATGAGGACGCAGCAGTAGGCGAAGAAGGGCAGGGGTCCACCTTGGAATCAAAATGATGTTGCTCGGGTGGAGGAGGTGGTGGTGGAACAGGAGTTATCACACTCGAGACCACCGAGTTTGAGAACACCCATACGGGTAAACCGATGGTGAACCCAGGTAAAGACAAAGTTGCTATATACTGAACACCAACATTTCCGACAGAAGGAATCGGACCAGCCGGGGGACCACCTTGGCCAGTGGGCTCAGGGAAGGATGCCATTTGAGCGAGAAAGAACCCTACGCAAGCAAAATTTAACCGGGGTATATGTGATCGTGGTCAAATAAATTTTAAGACACTGAACTTTGAACTTGACCTTTTCACTTTTTAAGAGTCGAGAAAAGGACGAAAAGATGACTCTAGTCTCCTTCGAATATTTAATGAGCATGAAGTGACAAGATGCTCACAGGCACCTTTTCGTTTAAGGAGTCCGAAAAGGATCAAAAGTGACTGCTCTGGAATTCTAGGTAGAGGGTGTGCCAAACTTTTCGCAAAACCACAGAATACTTTTTAGGGTACGGGTGGTCGATCTTCGTGAATGCTGTGTTCACTGCATTGCGAATCGTAGGGCGGCCGACACGGCTTCCTATGGATAAAAGCTTTATTCCTATAGGGGTCTCCCAATGTATACGCGATAGTACGTGGGAGCACAGTCCGTACTGGCACCTATCGTTTCACCGTGGAGGAATCACCCAACCACTCGACGGTAAGCTACCAGGTTTAACGACGCCGGAACACGTCTCTAACCTAGACCTCTAGAATGTTTGCGTTATGTTCCAATGCGTTGTTAGGTTCATTGAGTTTATTTTATAGTTTATCTTCAATTATGTTTCAGTTTTTTGGTCCTACCGTATGTGGTCTCTCCAAACTTCCTAAATGCAATCTATATGCCAAAATTATATCGTTGCATTCGATGAATTCTACCTACAGAAGAGCAGAGATTTTTTTTTTACACCAACAAAATGATCATCAAGCAAGTAACAAAGATCCTAATGCAGCTAATAACAAGAAATAAAAGTTTTTTTTTTCTTTTTAAAAGCGACAAATAGCAATAAATGCTAACTAATATAATGCAAAAAGCTCTTTTGTTTTTTGATTTTTTAAAATGGCATAATGCATGTAAACAAACCTTAAGAGATATCCATGAGTACAAACACAATTCACTCAATGGACATAGAACCAATTCAGAAACATGAAGATGAACCGTCAAAGCAAAGGAAAACACAAAGACGTTCAATGAACCATGTGATCTAAGTTCAAATGAAGTCAAGCAAGATCCAAGCAAGCTAGAAGTGAATCACTCGAAGCATAGAATACCAACTTTTAACAACCACTAGATGAGTGCGGAAAACAACCAACAAGCTGACTGGATAATCAAATCACAAGGTCCCACAGAAGGCTCGACATGCAAAGCCACTAGGTACTCTAGGGCTGGGATACAAAATCGATAGAAATAAGCAAACAACTGAAGGATGAAGGTAACAACCAGTCACACAGAGGTCCAACACACTCCCAGAAGCAGCAAAAGATATGAAAAAACAAAAAATCCGAGTTTAAGGAGCTTTCAAGTACCAAACTGGCAAAATTCACAGAGCTGGCGCGACTGTGAATCTGCAACTCGCGCTAACAGTCAATTGGCGCGGGTCTTTATGGAGCAACATGCGCCAACTGGCGCGACTGTCAAAAGAAAAAATGCGCCAGCCGCGTTTACTGACCCAAAAAATAAATATAACAACCCAGGGTCTGATTGACAGTGCCCAGCAGATAGCAATTTCAAAACTGACCCAGAAAGCGAGAGAAAACTAATCATGCAAGACAAACTCCAAATAGCTTCTCCCCAGTGGAGTCGCCAAATTGTTGGTGAGGTAAATCCCCTCTGCGGACAGAGGCGATCCCACTAGCTTAAAACAGAACTAGCCACAATCAATCCACGTTGCCACGCAAGTTCCTAGTTGTACATTAAAGGTGAATTAAGAAGACCAACCTGGAATCCAACGCTATAGTCGAAGCAGAGTTGGTGTTCCCACTCCCTCGCTCCGGCAGGTCACAATCCTTGTGATCCTTGCAAACGGACACCTGCACATGCAAAGGAAGAAACAGATACAAGCATAAAATCCACCAAGGCACAACTATATTTCAGTCAGAAAGGAAATAAATCAACATCACTATAATAGACAATGAGATTGGAACTATAATAACAGTCGTTCATTAATTAATAATAGACAGGAAAAGTTACAACCAAGGTTCTGACATTGAACCTTTCCTCTGGCTGGGCGAGCAACTATATGCCTTGCACTAGACTTCCTCTCTCTCGGACTCCTGGCAGCATAACCTCTCTAGCATTACTCCAACAACTCAAGAACTCAAAACTACAGCACTTCGGAACTCATAAACTTGGAACTAGCTTGTCTAATGCATGAGGACAGGCTTTTATAGATGAAGAAGGGAGAAAGATTCAATGCACCAGGACACCCATTGTGGAATGGCAACATCCATGAAAAGCTACTGCGGATAGATATGATGACTCTCGAGCTTTATCAGATGGATTTTTCCCTCAAAGGACTTCATGATCTGGGAGGAAAAATCATACAGTCGTGCTTTTGGCAAAAAACATTACTAAACTTGACTGGCGCGGGCATTGTTCTAAGACAGAGCGCCAATGGGCGCGCCCCTTTTTGAGGATCTGAGTTATTGGCGCGGGTCAGACATTGGGTACCTGCGCCAATGGGAAAAGGGCACTTTTCAGGGATAATTTGCAGAAGGTGTCTTGAGGGAACATGAAGTACATACTCAGGGGAACATAGTGCAAGTGTTTTTAGGCTATGTCACTGCTCACAGGTCCCGAAATGCATCCTCCAATGTACTGGAATCGGGGCGATAGGGACGGTGACCAACGGTGACAAATTACTGTGTAACAGTAGGGAAATGATGGGAATCAGCATGAAGATACTGCTCAGTATGCGTTTTCTTTTAGAACACAGAGTGGGAGAGAAAGTCATCCTTATTCCGAGATATAAGAATATCCAGGAAAGGGAGGCAACCATTGACCTCTTTTTCCATCGTGAACTTAATGGCAGAGGACCGACTATTGAGGTGATTAAAGAAACGATCCAGCTCCTCAGGGCCATGGGGCTAGATGAAATTAGTGTCATCCACATACCTTTTCCAAAGCTTAGGAAGAAGACGAGTTGAGGATAAAGCTTTGGCTTCGAAATCTTCCATAAAAAGATTTGCAACAATAGGGGAAAGAGGGGAACCCATGGCAACACCACAAGTCTGCTCAAAGAATTCACCCTCGAAACAGAAGAACGTGGAAGTGAGACAGATCTCCACTAGATGCGCGGTATCGGGATCTGTTAGGCGATAGATCACTTCCAAGGCCTCCTTTATAGGGATGCAAGTATAAAGGGAGACCACATCAAAGCTGACGAGAATGTCCTCAGGGCTAAGCTTAATATCCTTAAGCTCCTTAATGAAGGATGCAGAGTCTTTCACGAAGGACTCAGTGTGGCCAACCAGGGGCTTAAGTTTAAGGGCAAGGAACTTAGCCAGAAGATAGGTCAGACCGCCAATGGTGTTGACGATAGGCCTCAGAGGGGCCCCTTCCTTGTGAATCTTTGGTAACCCATAGATCCTAGGAGCAATGGGAATACTTTCAATGAGCTTGTGGCACAGGGAACTCACTGAATTATTAGATTTGATGGCGGGAGCCGCTGTCCTAGAAATCTTCTTCAGAGGGTTGTTGGGCAGTTTTTTATAATTGCCACTATTGTGGAGATGATCTAGCATCTTCCTCCAGTAATCATCCTTGTTAAGGATGACTGTAGCTCCTCCTTTGTCTGCCTTCAGAACGACAATATCTTCGTTCTGATTTAAGGATTTTAGGGCGGAGAATTCCTCATTGCTGAGGTTCTTCCGAGGGGGCTTAGCCTTCCTAAGGACGACATCACAATCCTGTCTAATAGTGTCCTTGATATTATCCGGAAGATCTCTAATCCAGTATTCCACGTCGCAAATAATGTCCTCCACCGGGATTTTTCTAGGGGCAATGGAAAAGTTTAGACCTTTGCCTAAAACACTAAAAACCGAAGGGGAAAAAGAAAAGCTAGAAAGATTAACAACCTTAGAATTGCGGGACATAACCTTGGCCAAATTCAAAACCTTTTGAATTTGGACAAGGTTATGTCCCGCAATTCTAAGGTTGTTAATCTTTCTAGCTTTTCTTTTTCCCCTTTGGTTTTTAGTGTTTTAGGCAAAGGTCTAAACTTTTCCCTTGCCCCTAGAAAAATCCCGGTGGAGGACATTATTTGCGACGTGGAATAAGGGATTAGAGATCTTTCGGATAATATCAAGGACACTATTAGACAGGATTGTGCTGTCGTCCTTAGGAAGGCTAAGCCCCCTCGGAAGAACCTCAGCAATGAGGAATTCTCCGCCCTAAAATCCTTAAATCAGAACGAAGATATTGTCGTTCTGAAGGCGGACAAAGGAGGAGCTACGGTCATCCTTAACAAGGATGATTACTGGAGGAAGATGCTAGATCATCTCCACAATAGTGGTAGCTATAAAAAACTGCCCAAGAACCCTCTGAAGAAGATTTCTAGGACAGTGGCTCTCGCCATCAAATCTAATAATTTAGTGAGTTCCCTGTGCCACAAGCTCATTGAAAGTAGTCCCATTGCTCCTAGGATCTATGGGTTACCGAAGATTCACAAGGAAGGGGACCCTCTGAGGCCTATCGTCAACACCATTGGCGGTCCGACCTATCTTCTGGCTAAGTTCCTTACCCTTAAACTTAAGCCCCTAGTTGGCCGCACTGAGTCCTTCGTGAAAGACTCTGCATGCTTCATTAAGGAGCTTAAGGATATTAATCTTAGCCCTGAGGACATTCTCGTCTACTTTCATGTGGTTTCCCTTTATACTTTCATCCCTATAAAGGAGGCCTTGGAAGTGATCTATCGCCTAACAGATCCCGATACCGCGCATCTGGTGGAGATCTGTCTCACTTCCACATTCTTCTGTTTCAAGGGTGAATTCTTTGAGCAGACTTATGGTGTTGCCATGGGTTCCCCTCTTTCCCCTATTGTTGCGAATCTTCTTATGGAAGATTTCGAAGCCAAAGCTTTATCCTCAGCTCGTCTTCTTCCTAAGCTTTGGAAAATGTATGTGGATGACACTAATGTCATCGGGCCCCATGGCCCTGAGGAGTTGGATCGTTTCTTTAATCACCTCAATAGCCGGTCCTCTGCCATTAAGTTCACCATCGAAAATGAGGTCAATGGTTGCCTCCCTTTCCTAGATATTCTTATATCTTGGAATAAGGATGGCTTTCTCTCCCACTCCGTGTTCCGAAAGAAAACGCATACTGAGTAGTATCTTCATGCCGATTCCCATCATTTCCCTGCTCAGAAGTTGGGTGTTCTTAACACCCTTGCTACTCGTGCCCTTAGGATCTCTGATTGTGAGAGCTTTGATAAGGAGAGATCCCATCTCCTTAATGTATTTGTGGAGAATGGATATAGTAGATGCCTGGGTCAGAAGGCTTTCTGTAAAGCCTCTAAAAATGCGTTAATTAAGAAAGAGCCAAAAGAGCGTCGTCTAGGTGTCCATCTTCCCTATGTTCAAGGAACCACGAACAAGATTGCTCGGATCATTAAAAGCTATGATATTCCCTCAACCTTTAGGCCCCTCAACACCATTTGCAATTCCCTCCGATTGGTGAAAGATCCCGTTAACCCTAAGGACGTGAAGGGTGTCTACTTGATCCCTTGTTCTTGTGGGACCCCCTATATTGGGGAAACAGGGCGCTCCATCCATCAAAGGATCTGCAAACATTCGGCCAACCTAAGACATGGGAGATCCAAGTCTTCAGCATTAGCTGAGCATGTGGAAAAGACCAAGCATCAGGGGTGTATTGAGCAGGCCAAGGTTGTTGTCAAAGTTGCTCAGTTCCATCATTGTAAATTGAGGGAAGCTATTGAGATTGAAAAGAGGCCGAGCAATCTCAATAGAGATGATGGCTGGTAAATTAGTAGGTGCTGGATTCCAGCACTCTCTTCTTAGTCGGTTTTTCTGCCCCCTCCTCGTTTTTTAGCTATTTTTTTATATATATAATTATTATTATTATTATTATTTATTTATTTTTATTTTTTTTAACTTAACAACCTAATATTATAATTTTCGTTAGAATATATATGTATATATAATATTAACAATATTTAATAAATAAACAAATTACCTTTTTAAACTAACCATTAAATTATTTTATTTATTTATATAGTGTTTTATCCTAACTTTATAATTTTAATTATAATATATATCTATATATATGAGATTATTAATAAATAAATTATTAAATTACTTTTTTAAACTAACCATTAAAAATTATTATTAAATTAATAAATGAAAATTCTCCACCTAATATTATGATTTTAATTTATATATATATATATATATATATATATATATATATATATATATATATAATATTAATAATAATTATTAGATAATTTAAATAAATAAATAAATTATCTTTTTAATCTAACCATTAAAATTATTTTATTTATTAATCCTAACTTTTATCTTAATAACCTAATATTATAACTTTAATTATATATATATATATATTTAAATAAATAAATAAATTACTTCTTTAATAAACCATTAAAATTATTTTTTTTTTTTTATATATTTTTACCTAATTTAACTTATTTCCATAAATAATAATAATAAAAATAAACTAACCATTAAAATTATTATTGAATGAAAATACTCGTCACTTAACAACCTAATATTATGATTTTAATTAAATATATATATATATATATATATATATATATATATATATATATTATATATATATCTATATCTATATCTATATCTATATCTATATCTATATCTATATCTATATATATATATATATATATATATATATATATATAATAATTATTAAATAATTTAAATAAATAAATAAATTATATATATATATATATATATATATATATATATATATATATATATATATATATATATAATTATAAATAATTTAAATAAATAAATAAATATCTTTTTAAACTAACTATTGTTTTATCTTAATAACCTAATATTATAACTTTAATATATATATATATATATAATTGTAATTAATTTAAATAAATAAATAAATTCCTTTTTTAAACCTACCATTAAAATTATTTTATTTAATTATGTAATTTTACCTAATTTAACTTATTTCCATAAATAATAATAGGAAAAATAATAATAAAAATAATAATAATATTAAATTAATAAATAATAATTTGACCTGGGTCCTAAGGTCAAAATTAGCCGTTAGTCAATTTAGCCGTTGGAGACTCTGCTCAGACTATTTAACATGCTAAGCTAGATCTGTTTCTTCAACTTGTCCTGACGATGAACCACACTAGTTGGTTCGAAACGCGTCAAATGTCTGTCTACATGTTATTTACGCCGAAGTTATTCTTTCAACTATTATGGATCACAGAAGCCTCAATTCATCTAAAAATTTTCTTATTATAATATTTGAAAGATAGATAATTCAATTATAAAAACAATGATTATTTATTATTTTGATATATTTGTTTTAATCTAAACTTATTTTATATATTTTTTTTAAGTTTATTAATGTTACATAATATAAACTAGTTACATTATGCTTAATCCATATTTGAGTATATTGTAGAGTGCACCTTGCTTTGTTTAGGTGCAAACAAGAGTATACAAATTCTTTCAAATCTTATTTCCCCAACATTTTAAAACGTATATATTTATTTTAATCCCAAACCTATTAAACATAGATAAGGATTAAAAATATAAAGAATCCAAAGCATAAACATTTGTATGACAAAACAAATTTGAAGATTAAGCTCAAAGTGTTAAATTTTTATGTCAAATTAATCTTAAAAGAATAAAGTTCTATAGTAGTGAAAGCCCCACTACACTACATATTGGAGAATGAGATGTTGATTATTTTTTTTGTCCACTTGCCTCTCATATAGGTAGGTGTCCCACATCTTACCAACCTTTTCAACAAAGGAGTAAAATATATGACACATTTAGATTGGAGAATTTTGCTACTATGACATAGCATCTCTCTTTATGCTTCTCAAGATGCATCTAAATATGAGCAGATTCTTTTTCACAGACATCAAATCCCCCTCTTTCTTTGGATGTAATGCATAGCTTCTGGACAACTTGAGACCAATGGAATTTGGACACTTGTATGTTGTGGCATCAATTTGGTGTAATTGGATTTTGGAGTAAACCGTTATTTAGAATAGTATGTATATGTATCAACTAATAATTTGTTTTCAAATGAATTTCTCTTATTAGATGGATCTAAAAATAGGACGTTGGCAATATGTTATTGTGTCTTTTTAGGGTGTCATATATTTCTATTTTGTATCAAACCTTATATTAGATAATGTCAGAAATTATCCCCTAATTTGCATGGAACTTAGTCATATTGGGAATCTAAATATTCTAGTGGTATAATATAAATTGTTGTTTTTAAATGACAGTTTAAAGATATGTAATGGATAACCATCAAGTGCTCTACCTAGGACTGATTATACACTTTCAATAAGCAAAATAAACATGTTTCAAATGTTCAACAATTTTTGTTGAAACCTCCACAATTGTAGTTGTCAAAGTAATTATAATTTAGAAATATTTAATTTTTAGTTGATATGTCTACAAGTTAGATTAAAGTGTATAGCCTCTAAATAATACACCAAGGTGAAAATTATTTTGAATTTTCAATAAAACTCTTTTGCCTAAAAATATAAACTAGTTAGATACGATATGGAGCCCTTTTAGAGTGAGTTTGTTATGATTGTATTCAATGTCACTTTAATACAAGTTTGTTTTTTTGTTTATATATATTGATTTCACTACATTTTGGTGATAAATAAAATGAAGGATTTGATCAGAGCATGCTTTTGCCACATTTAATACTTATAAGTGTTTGATCTCTAAGAATGTAATAATGGAGGAAATAATATAATATGATGTTAAGAGATCTACAATGTCCAATTATTATAATTTTAGTATTTTATTTTTTAAAGGTTCAAATACTATGCATTAAATCTTATTAACATTAGTGTATATCAAATGATCTAAAGCAGCGAAAATATAAGGTAAAATGTACTTTATCTTTATATCATCTAGTACATATTAGATTAAATAAATCATAACATAAATCATATTAATTAATCTACTTTCGACTTTTTATTGATAACATTCAATAGTTTTACTATTTTTGTCATCTTATATGTCCCATAAGATATCTTTAGTCATATGTCATATATACAAATGCTATGGCATGTTTAGGGCAAGGACATTTGATTTCAAGTTCCAAAATTTTTATTGTAAGTGTTCCATGCAATTCAAACCAAGATTCAAGATTTAATAAGTCATTTGTTTATTATGGTCTTTTTGTTTTATTCTTTATGGTAAATATGTGAAAAATTTAACGTAATTATATTATTTAAGGGTAATTTTTTAATAAAAACATTATTAATTAAAAGTTAATTTATTGTGAAAACATCAAATTTTAAACATAACATTTTTTGACGAAAGCATAAGAACCCAAAACATAAAAAAATATATATATATATAACAAGTAAAACAAAATCCAAATTCCAACCCTGCTTCCTTAGGATGACAGGATGCCCATACCCATAATATTCTCTAAACTCCCACTGACGAGGTCAAAAAAATAAGAGTGTCCAGCTTGCTTGGCCTCTGTAGTGTTCTAGCTAGGGTACTAGACTAGACTATATTAATTATCGACCAGGATGCGTAAGCTCAGAGGCATGCGTCTAAAATATATAGACATAAAGGATTGTTGGCTAAGTGGTTATGATGTAGGTCACAGGGCTTCTTTACGGAAGACTGGGATATGTCACCTATCATCAAACACTCAGGTCACTCTGCTAATATACCTGATTACAATGCTATCACTAAATGCATTTACCAAATCACACACTGAAACTAGACACTGTGTATCACTGCAACAATGATCTTAATCTCCTTACAAAAATATTACACATAAAACCCTTGTTCAGTAAACACCCAGTATTCACTAATGTTTATACAATATTAAAATATACAGAGATCATAAATGAATTGTGAAATGAAAACAAAGTTTATGATGGTGCTTTTAAAAGACACACAGGGATCGAATCCCTTACAGGACGCACTTCCAGATCTCAGTGATGGCTGTCCAACATTACCATAAACGCAAACCAACCATAAGCGCAAACCATATACATTCAATAGAAATCAAAAGCTATGGAAATCGAAACCAAAGTAATTGTAACTGCTATGCAAACCATTTAATATCTATTGAAATCGAAATCCAGTCAATCGTAACTACTGTGCAAACCACACGATAACCAAAATGCAAATAAATGAAAAGAACAGTATACCGGTTGAGCGCAGGGCCCGTCCGCACTCCAGAGGTACACTGGACTATAATCGACTGAAGATCAAATCAATGCACAAGACACAATCGGAACTGTAACTGGTTCTTAGTATTAAGTTTCAAAACAGAGTCTTTAGAACGATACAACGATTAACCTTCTATCCATTACTCAGACTGTATTTACATAACCATGTCATTAATGAATGTACATTCGGAATTTGGCTGTTGCCGCTTTTATTACATCGAGCTTTTCAAAATGTTTCTATCCTAACTGATCAAAAAGAACAAAAACTAAATCAAGATAGAATGAGCTGCTGTTTCTGCCTTTGTCGCCAGTGTGCCATGCTTTGACCTGAGTTGACCGCGCATGTAGGAGGGTCGATTCGGCTGCATGATAGGTGTTTGTCCATCCTTGGACATTCTATTTTTCATCCATGCCTTTCGCTCTAGTCCAGCTGCTGTGACACATGTCAAACAATGAGCTGATTACAGGATGTTGAAACTTCCTGTAATCATTTCACCAAAAACTTCTAATTCTTCAACATAAGATTCCTAAATCAATTTCTATGCATTTTAATAACTATAAGACTATTAATAATTAATTTTCAAGGATTCTAAGGGATATATGGTGAAAAGGAATGGGTTAATGTTTTTGGGATGATACCAACATCTCTCCCCGACTTAAGGAATTAGCATGTCCTCATGCTATCCCCGAAGTGCTTCCCTTGAACTCTATCCCTGACTGGATCTCTGCTGCCTTGAGCAATGTGTCCACATTCTTTTTCACCTGGTTTTCTTTCTGACCCTTGAGCTCCTGCTTTAACTTTTTGTATTTTTCTTTGAGGGTCTTCTTCTGATTGTACCACTTAGTGGCCCAGTTAGAAATCTCAGTTTGCTCAGCCTCCAATTCACTGATTCTCTCCTTCAACTTTTCATTCTTCTTCTGAGTTTCTTTACTCTGCGCCCGAAGCATTTCATTTTCCCTCTTGATAACTTTTTCTAACATATTAGCTTCCATGAGCTCTTCCTTTAATTCTTCAATTTGTTTTTCCAATTTCTTCTGTCTCTTAATGGGAGGTGGTGAACATTTTTCCTGCTTGTTATTGCTTTCTACCTCTACATCAATTTCTGGTCCTGGTAGTGAGTGGTCACCACTCTCAACATCCATTTGTGCAGGTGCATTGGATTCAAGCTGGTCTTCTTGCAACTGGGCTTTTGGTGTCCTCCTTGTTCTTCGTGAGTAAGTGGTGAAAATTTTATCTTTCTCGGCCCTCTTAGCATCTTCCTTTTTCATGTTCCTAGTCCTTATGCTGCCCACAGGTAGAGGTGCCTTGCTGGCTTTGGATACTGGGATTTCTTCATCAATGTCCTTCATGAACCCTGAGTCCTCTTGCACTTCTTCTTTATCTTCTTCATCTCTAATTTGATTAACAACAAGGAATTCTTTCCATGGTTTCCCTCTTCTGTGCAATTCATGCTCAATGAGGATTTTAATTAAGCCAAAATGATACAGGCTCTTGTCTTCATTCCCCTTCTGCTTCTGGATAGTCTTGGACATCTTGGTTAAACTTTGTAACAGAAAATATGGTATACTGATAACACATTGTTTCTTCAAGTGGAGGAGTAGTTTAATGTGGTATAGATAGACAATACTGTAGCGGCCTTCACAGGTTATGAATTTTTGAAGGATGTAAACCATCTCATCCCAAGGATGCATCAACCAACTTCTTGGAACACCCTTCTTCCAGTTCACTGATGAGACTCTAGATCTAGACATAAACTATGTCCAAGATTTCTCTTTAAATTGCTTGGTTTTAAAATACTTCTCCCCTTCTGGACTAATCCCTATTGCCTGAGCTATAGTATCCTCTGAAACCCTGAATGAGAAGTTACCTATCAGGGCTTTTTCTCCATTGAAGGTGAAAGCAAATTGCTTGGTAACTTCCTCATTGCTTCCATGAAATTTCTCTAGGAATGGTAACCACTGTATTTCTCTAAGAATTTCAATGCAATCCTCATAATATTGTGAACTGTCGAACACACTCGGTTCGACCCTATTAGTCATGGTGGCAGAGGGTCGTGCTTCTAACCCTTCTCTGTTTATGTTCTTACAATTTTAACAAAGAAATTTCAAACTGGTTACCTGGTGTATCGCTTCCCTTAGTCTTCAATATGATGCTCGGTCAGTCGACTGTATTATGACTGTGGTGGAAGTCGCAACAGGGTGGTTATACTTTCTTCTGTCAGCGCCCACTGCTCCCATTCCTCACTGAGTAAATCGGACCCAAATGATAGTAATCGAACCCAAATGATAATGCTTCTTCCGGCGCTCACTGCTCCCGATTATACTTTGAAAATTATGGGAATCAAGTGCGAGAATGACTGTGGAATAACCGGCTGTACTCACTTCACAGCATATTCATTCATTTTAAAACAGAGGAATGCTGTACGCTTACATATATATCACCACAAGAGCACTGGGAGCATGTATATATGATGCTAGGTATGGTTTTGGGAAGTCCCTTGAATCATTGGGTACGTCGGGTGGTGGAGTTATGATTTGGCTGTGTGGAATGAAATAGATAGGCCGCTTTACATTTGTCTCTTTCCCTTATATTTAAAAACATAATCCGCCACGTGTCCCATTCCAGTTGGTACTTGGTCGGATGGAGGATGTTGGTATGACTGTGGGATGTATGACAAGGTTGATGTGTTGATAATGGGTTTTAGAAATATGAATGGGTTGATGTATGAGAATGATGAGAATCGGTGGAATAAGGGATGATAGGAAATGTAGGTGTCCTTGAAATCAATCATAACAGTTCACAGTTATCAAAGTTACATTAAAAATCAATCTTAAGAAATCAAATGTTTAAGAACAAGAAACATATTACTCTTTTGTCGGTCATTGTTGTATTGACATGCTGAGTAGCTAGTCCCTTTTTGACTGTTCTTTTGCTTGTTGTAACAGGTCCTCTAAGGAAGATTGAATGCACAAGTCCTTTGAGAAAAATTTGAAGATATAACAGGTCCCTTGAGAAAAATTGAATGTAACAGGTCCCTTGAGAAAAATTGAAAATGTTCATGCAGCTCCTTATATTGATACAGGTTCACTGAGCTTGTGCCTTTGATGGAGTCTTGATGCCCAAATCCTTGTAGAAACTTGATGAAATTCTGTTGAAGTAGCCCTTGGTGTCAATTTCTTTAACAGGTCCCTTACTGCTGGTGTTGGTAGCATAGTTGTCTGGACAAAACAGGTCCCCCTGCATAATGTTTATAACCACGTCCCTCTGAGATAAAACAATGACAAAACAGCTTATTTATTGAAGTCTGGTATGCTGGAACAAGTTTCTTTGGAAATTTACAGTGAAGATATAGAATAAGAAATCTTTAAGAATTTACAATGGAGAGATAAAAGAACAAAGTGCTGATGCCTCTCTCCCCGACTAAAATTTTGACTTGTCCTCAAGTCATGATTCAGCTGATAAATCAAACAGTAAACAAAAGAAAGAGAATTCATACCCGCCAGAGACTGGTTTTCAAGTAGGAATTCGAGGTTAGACTGTGCCAGAGACTGGTTTTCACATCTAACCCATTATTATTTTTTTTATATTTTTTTTTTATATATTTTGTTTAGTTTTTGTTTTATATATATATTTTTTTTTATATTTTTTTTTTAACTCTGAAATTGAAAGGAAATGAAACTAAGGCAGTGATACTGCAGCTGAGGGCTGCAGTACCTCAACCTCTCTTTGCTGAGATAGTGTATGGAGAAAATCATGCTTGTTGATGGGCTTGGTGTAGAGTTTCAGGCGATGACCATTGACTGTGAAGGAGTGACCTTCTCCATCAATAGTTTTGAGCTTGACTGAACCATTGTCATAAGCCTGAACAATTTCATAGGGGCCCATCCAATGGGTGGTGAACTTAGCTTTATGATCTCTGAACTTTGAATCAAAAAGTAAAGCCCAGTCACCTTCCTTAAACTGCTTTGTCTTAATATGTGCATCATGCCACTGCTTCATATGTTTTTGCATGAGGATGGTGGTTTCTTCTGCTTACTGCCTCATCTCATCCAGCTGATTCAACTGCTGGATTCTTTCTTGTTGTGCTTGGTCCAAGTCAATTTGCAAATTAGCAACCAGTTTAAAAGTATGTATTTGGAATTCGATAGGAAGCAGTACCTCTTTTCCGTACACCAACTGGTATGGTGTAAATCCCGTGGTATCCTTCCATGTAATCCGGTAAGCCCAGAGTGCATCTTTCAGTTTCTCTTCCCAGTTTTTCCTGTTCATTGCAACAGTTTTAGTAATGATCCCTTCCAAAGTTTTGTTTGTGGATTCCACCTGCCCATTGGCCTGTGGATGGTAAGGGGTACTTTTCCTATGCTTGACTTGGTATTTGTCTATGATGTCCTTCACTAGTTTTGAGGTGAATTGAGTACCTTGATCAGTCACAATTTCCCTTGGTACTCCATACCTCACAAAAATCTCTTCAAAAAGAAAATTCACTACTGTGTGCTCGGTGGCTCTAACCAGTGCTTTTGCTTCAGCCCACTTTGTGACATAATCAGTACATACTAACATGTACTTCTTACCATTAGAGGTTGGGTTGATGGGTCCTATGAAGTCTAGAGCCCATTTTCCAAATGGCTCTAAATGAACTTGGGGCTGGAGGGGCATCTCATCGGTAGCTGTGGGTCTGCCCATTCTTTGGCAGCTGTCACAACTCTTTACATACTTCTTGGCATCCTTGAAAATGGATGGCCAGTAGTATCCAAGAGTAAGAAATTTGAATGTTGTCTGCTTAGCTGCAAAATGCCCACCACACGGTTCATCATGGCAAGATTTTAAAATATCAATGACCTCATCATTTCTTACACATCTCCTAATTATCATATCAAAACAAGTGTAAAATAAATTGCCATTAAGCCATGAATATCTAGCACTTTGTTTGACTAATCTCTTCCGTTCCTTTGCAGTAAAGTGTGGAGGTATCCTTCCTGTAGACAAATAATTAGCCAAATCAGCATACCAAGGAGTTACTATGGAAATTGCAAATAAGTTTTCATCTGGAAAAGAATCTTCAACTGGAACAACCTCACGTGGATTTTGAAATCTAGAGAGAAAATTTGCCACCTGGTTCTCTTTGCCTGGTCTATCTAACACTGTGATGTTAAATTCCTGTAACAATAGTAACCATCTGGTAACTCTGCCACTAGTTATTGGTTTATTCATTAAATGTCTAATGGCCGAATGATCAGTATGTACAAAGACTTCATAACCAGTTATGTAATGTCGGAATTTATTCACAGCATAAATGATGGCAAGTGTTTCCTTTTCTGTAACTGTGTAGTTTAGCTCTGCAGGTGTTAGATTTTTACTAATGAAATAAATGGCATAAGTACAAGATTCCTCTTTTTGGCCTAAGGATGCACCTACTGCAGTGTCGGATGCATCTGTAAAGATATGAAATGGTAGGCTCCAATTAGGCCCTCTCAAGACTGGTGCGGTGGATAGTTTCTTTTTGAGCTGTTCGAATGCTTGTTGGCAGTTCTCATTCCAGTTGAAAAGTACATCTTTGGTTAGAAGTTTAAACAAAGGTAAAGCTATCTTACTAAAATTTTCAATAAATCTGCGGTAATAGCTTGCATACCCAAGGAAACTTCTTACCTCTCTTTGATTCTGTGGAATTGGCAAATCAGCAATAATCTGGATCTTGGCTGGGTCAACCTGGATGCCTTGAAAAGAAATATAGTGGCCTAACACTATCCCTTCGTTTAACATCATAAAGCACTTTTCATTGCTGAGGGACAGGTTAGCTTCAATACATCTTTTCAAAACTCTCTCAAGATTTTCTAATGCATGTTCAAATGAATTGCCATATACTGAAAAATCATCCATGTAGACTTCAACACAATCATGAATTAAATCAGCGAAAATAGCTAACACAGCTCTCTGAAAGGTAGCTGGAGCGTTACAAAGTCCAAATGGCAAAACATTGTAGGCATAGGTGCCCCAAGGACAGGTGAATGTGGTTTTGTCCTGGTCTTCAGAGGCTATCCTGATCTGGTTGTAGCCACTGAAACCATCAAGAAAAGAAAATGATGATTTGCCAGCTAGGGTGTCTAACACTTGATCAATAAATGGCAGTGGGAAGTAATCTTTGAGCGTTGCTTTGTTCAGCTATTTGTAATCAACACAAATGCGGCACTTACCATTCTTCTTGGGCACTATCACCAATGGGGATACCCACTGACTGTCAGAAATAGGATATATAAAATTAACTCTCAAAAGTTTTTGCAACTCCTCTCTGACAATATCTTGGAGCATGGGGTTCATTCTTCTCTGTGGTTGCCTCACTGGTTTGATGGTGCTATCTGTATAGATGTGGTGAGTGCATGTGTCGGGGTGAATCCCATGCATATCGGTGTAGTCCCAAGCAAATGCTTTTTGGTATTTTCTCAAGAGTTTAATCAATTTCTCTTGTTGAGATGAGTCTAGGTGGTTGCCTATGTTCAGAGTTTTCCCTGGACTGAACTCTATGATCTGACTCTGTGTATTGGTAATGGATTGAACTGGAAAAATGTCGTGAAATGTAGTTTGCAATGATTGGATAGAGCATGTTTCTTGAAAATTTTGAGCCAAAAGTAAATCTGCAGCATGATATTGTTCATTTCTCAAATTTTCAGACATATCAGGTTGAGAAAGAAATAATTCTACCAAATCATTATTGTCTTCCTGGAAATCATAGATTTGGTCAATGCTAAAAACAGATTGTACTTCTTCTTTATCATTAAATTTATCATCAAGCCACAAGTTATGTGTTACTGCTGGTGATTGTGCAGATGGATAAAGGGTGAGTTGTTTTCTTTCGGTCCCCCTTGAAATGATCATGTTGCCTGATCGACATCCTATAAATGCATCAGCAGTCGCTAACCATGGTCTACCTAAGATGATAGGGTGTCCTCCTAAATTGGATTTGGGTTGAAGGACTAGGAAATCCACTGGATACTCCCAAGAGTCCAGTGAGACAATGATGTCTTCCAAAATCCCTTCAGGAATGACTTTGGACCTATCAGCCAGTTCTAGAACAATCGTGGTATGTTGCAAATTCATGAGCTGGAGTGTTCTCATGGTTTCAAGAGTCATGACATTAATTGCGGCTCCAAGATCTATCAAAGTGTTTGGAATCCGTATGTTGTTAATGATGGTGGTCACTTTGGGAATGCCAGGATCAACATACTTCTCCATGGAGATGGTATTGGTCATAAGGCCTGCTAAATTTCCTAAAACATGAATGGTTTGAGGATCAAGTCTTTTCCTAGCAGGCTTCTTGAGGCACATGTCTTTGATGGCTTTGGTATAGATAGGAATGTCTTTTATAGCTTGCAGCAGTGGGATTTTTATGTAGACATTTTTAAGTTCATCTAAGACATCAAATTGTGGTGTAGACAATGGTGGTTTTACTTGGACTAATCGGTCTGGAAAAGGTGGATGCAATGGTTGCATCTGTTTGTCTTTGATATCACTGTTTGGTTTTGTTTGATTTGTCATTTCATTTTCTTTTTCTGAGTTTTCTTCTTGCTTATCTGTTATTGGAGAATCCTTGTGGAGCACCCTACCAGACCTCAAATTAATGTTTTGCAAAGGTAGTGTGGAATATGAGGTTCCTTCCTCTACATTATAGGCTGGCCTCTCTGCTCTATTATTCGGATTTGGGACAGTTTGAGCAGGAATTTGAGTGGGTCTGGGAGGTTGTAAGTTAGTTGGAAATTGCAGTTGTGGTGCATTTATTGGTAGAGGAGCAGGCAGTGCTTGTTGAGGAGGTTGGGGCTGATAGACAACTTGCTGAGGATACTACTGATATGGTTGAGAATGTGATGGATACGGCTGTTGGTATTGCTGATATGGTTGTGAGTAAGGTGGGTATGATTGAGGATATGTATTATAAGATTGGGAGTACTGTTGAGACGGTCTCCATTGGTTTTGTGGTTGGTTTTGATGCTGCCATGGCATGGGTACATTCCATGAGTTTTGTGCATACATTTGATCATTCATAGGAAATTGCAGATTTTGATTTGGAAACATACCTTGGGTTGCTGGCCTTGGCTGCCATGGTCGCTTTGTGCCCATGTAATACACGTTTTCCATCTCTGTATTGGCTGCCATATTACAGTTCTGCAAAATTTTAACTTTAGGACAGTTAAACATATCATGATGTTCAGTACAGAAAGCACAAACTTGGATATTCTCTAGAGGGCAATCTTTTAATGCATGTTTCTTTCGGCATTTTGGGCAGAAGATAGCCATGATATGATCTTCATCTTCTTGTTTCTTTTTGGCTTTTAAAGTATCAATTTGGTTCCCTAGAGTGCTTAACAAATCTGTTTTAAACTCTTCTAAAAGATTCCCTATTTCGGCCCTTGTAACACTTGCAGAGGCAGATTTTATGACCCTTGATGACAGGCCTCTCTTTCCCATTTTAGCTTTACTCCTTGAATACTTTTCGCACAACTCAGCGATTTCTTCAAAGGGTAAGGCAGAAATGTCACCTTTGCCCATTAAGTTGAGATCATCGATGTATTCCTCTCGGATACCTTTCAAGAATATTGTGCGGACCAGATCAGGAGGCATAGTTCGGTGTTTAGATTTTTGTAAGTTGTAGACAAACCGTTCTAAATATTCCTCTAAGGTTTCATCCTCTTGCTGACTCATTCTAAAGATATCATCTTTAGAGTCTTTGGATCTGCAATAAGGCTGATATTTCCTTAGAAATATTCTCCTCATACCATCCCAATCAACTATAGCATGCTCACCAAGCCCCATGAACCATTTCAAGGCTGATGCCTTTAGTGTGGCTGGGAACAATCTAAGCCTATGGGCATCATCTGTATAGCCATAAGTTCGACATACAATGTCAAACTTGAACAAGAATGAGTCCGGATCCTCTGAGGCCATACCATAGAAATTTGGTAGGACGGATGGGGGTATGTTTTTCATTTTGATCTCCTCATCCTCCTGTGGTTCATGTATAGGGAACTTAAAAGTTGACTCTTCTTCATCTCCTTGGCGTGGGACTGATCCAGATCCTTCCTCAGCCATTCTAATTGGTCTCTCTATGTCAGTGTCACTTGGTGGAAAAAGGAGGAAGGAAGATTGTTCGGTAACTGTACTACTTTCTCCTTGTGTAGAAGGTCTAGGAAAGTGCTTCTTCGGCGATTTATGTGTGAATAAAGTTTCCCTCTCAATAAGAGTAAGTTTCTGTCCTGAATAAAAATTTTCTGCCAATGTCTGGATAACTTCCTCAGCTGGTGTTGTATTCCCTAGAGAGTCTGCTCCTGATGATGATGGGTTAGTTTTTAGATAGTGGGGGGTTTTTACAAATCTCCCTTGACTGTCTCTAAATCTAGGCATAAATGAACATGATTTCTAACTGTGTTTTTGTTTATTTTTGTGTGTTGAATTTTTTTTTTCTTTTTGTCTGAATCCTTTAAGTACGCCTCCCCGGCAACGGCGCCAAAATGTAGTGTTCTAGCTAGGGTACTAGACTAGACTATATTAATTATCGACCAGGATGCGTAAGCTTAGAGGCATGCGTCTAAAATATATAGACATAAAGGATTGTTGGCTAAGTGGTTATGATGTAGGTCACAGGGCTTCTTTACGGAAGACTGGGATATGTCACCTATCATCAAACACTCAGGTCACTCTGCTAATATACCTGATTACAATGCTATCACTAAATGCATTTACCAAATCACACACTGAAACTAGACACTGTGTATCACTGCAACAATGATCTTAATCTCCTTACAAAGATATTACACATAAAACCCTTGTTCAGTAAACACCCAGTATTCACTAATGTTTATGCAATATTAAAATATACAGAGATCATAAATGAATTGCGAAATGAAAACAAAGTTTATGATGGTGCTTTTAAAATACACACAGGGATTGAATCCCTTACAGGACGCACTTCCAGATCTCAGTGATGGCTGTCCAGCATTACCATAAACGCAAACCAACCATAAGCGCAAACCATATACATTCAATAGAAATCAAAAGCTATGGAAATCGAAACCCAAGTAATTGTAACTGCTATGCAAACCATTTAATATCTATTGAAATCGAAATCCAGTCAATCGTAACTACTGTGCAAACCACACGATAACCTAAGTGCAAATAAATGAAAAGAACAGTATACCGGTTGAGCGCAGGGCCCGTCCGCACTCCAGAGGTACACTGGACTATAATCGACTGAAGATCAAATCAATGCACGAGACACAATCGGAACTGTAACTGGTTCTTAGTATTAAATTTCAAAACAGAGTCTTTAGAACAATACAACGATTAACCTTCTATCCATTACTCGGACTGTATTTACATAACCATGTCATTAATGAATGTACATTCGGAATTTGGCTGTTGCCGCTTTTATTACATCGAGCTTTTCAAAATGTTTCTATCCTAACTGATCAAAAAGAACAAAAACTAAATCAAGATAGAATGAGCTGTTGTTTCTGCCTTTGTCGCCAGTGTGCCATGCTTTGACCTGAGTTGACCGCGCATGTAGGAGGGTCGATTTGGCTGCATGATAGGTGTTTGTCCATCCTTGGACATTCTATTTTTCATCCATGCCTTTTGCTCTAGTCCAGCTGCTGTGACACATGTCAAACAATGAGCTGATTACAGGATGTTGAAACTTCCTGTAATCATTTCACCAAAAACTTCTAATTCTTCAACATAAGATTCCTAAATCAATTTCTATGCATTTTAATAACTATAAGACTATTAATAATTAATTTTCAAGGATTCTAAGGGATATATGGTGAAAAGGAATGGGTAAATGAAATGTTTTTAGGAGGAAAAAGGGTCTTGGGATGATACCAACAGCCTCAAATATCACCGCAGACGTACATTTGTTGAACGTTCATTCAATGAGTTGCAGCAGTTGTCCGTGTTACTTGGAAATTACTGTAGTTGGAAATTCTCTCCACGTTATAATAAAAAAAACAGAACCAGATATTACCCGCAAAATGTTTTCAACTAAACCATACAATCGTGCAAAGGCAAGTGATATAAAGTGACTTTTTAGCAGTTGGAAAGCGAAAGAAACTTTGAGATGAATGCAAAACGTAACACACATGTGCAAAGTTAAAAACGAACTTTTGGAGTTCCGTAGGGTGCTATTTATAATGACTCACTTGTGGCGATTGCTTTTACGCAATGAAAAATCTTGAATCATAGACCTACAGATTAGAATAGTCAATTAAACTCTGAATCAATGAACACAGATTAATATAATCATACACTATTTGATCAGATTAATCGTACACTATTCGTACATCAATGAACATAGATTAATATAATTGTACACTATTTGATCAGCTGGCATAATGGAAGGGTTATTATTACAGTTGAAAATAACGAGCTTGCCAACCTATAGTAAATGGGCTAGGGTTGTATAGGTTTATTTTTGGATTTTAGGAGCTGGACATATGTAATTCTAAGCATTTAGTGTCTATTGACAAGTTAGTTATTTGTTACTTATTATCTCACAAAGAATGGAAAATGAAAAAGTGTAGCGGAGATTGTTTTTCTCAATATTTAAAATAGCTAATTAGATTGCATTGTAAACATCAATAATAAATTACTGGAGTAGAAATTGGCATCCATAGAGTATAATTGAAGTAAAATTGAACTCTCTATGACACCTAACAAATAACAAAATCAAATGTGATGACACCTAGCAGATTGTGAGATTAATATCACAACATCCCTTCCTAATCTCAAGGGTTACAAGTGGAGGCACTTACAATGTCTAATGATCTCTTTAAAATTCAAATACATTCTTGCACAATGAATTTGTGAAAGTATATGCAAGCTGATCTTTGGAACCACATAAAGCAAGTACTAGGTCCCCATCATTGACAAGTTCATGGATGAAATGAAAACAAGTGTCAATGTGCTTGCTCTTTTTGTGGAAAACATTATTTTTTGATTAAAAAATTGTCAAACTATTGTCACAGTAAATTATAAATATGAGTTGGCTCCTTTTGAACATTTGCTAGATCTTTCAATAATATTCTCAATCACACTGCTTGACAAGTTGTTGAATTTGCTGCTACATATTCTGCATGTGCAAAAGATATTGAAACGATTGGTTGTTTCTTGGATGCCCAAAAAATCAGATTGGTTCCAAGATGAAAAGCATACCCTTAGGTGATTTTGTGACCATCTAAACTCTCTACATAATCGTTGTCTGTATAACTTGAAAGTAAGGAATCTTCAGAATGAGTGTAGAACAAACCATCGTCTACGGTCCCTAAATATACATTAAGATCCTTTTTGCATATGAGTAACCTTCGGTGATTGCATAAACCTCGAGACAAAACTTGATGCAAATATGCTATCAGGTCTAGTTGCAGTAAGATACAACAAACTACCAACTAGACTTTTATACAACGTGGGATCAATTGGTGGAGCTACATTTTCTTTGCTCAGCTTGGTGCCTTGACAAATTGATGTATCAGTTGGTTTGCAATTTTTCATTTTGAACTTTTGGATGATGTCAGTGGCATATTTTTGTTGACAAACAAAAATTCCATTAGCAGATTGGTGAATTTCAATGCCTAAGAAGTATTTCATGACCCCTAGATCTATCATATCAAACTCTGTTTGCATTGCTGCTTTGAAATATTCTAACATCATATTGCTTGTATAAAGAAGATCATTTATGTAAAGACATACAATAAGAATTTTACCTTCATGAGTTTTGGTATACAAAGTTGACTCATGGTTGCTTCTACAAAAACCACTTTTGATGAGATAGGTGTCGATGTGATTGTACCAAGCTCTTGGAGCTTGCTTCAAACCATACAAAGATTTCTTCAATCTGTATACCTTATGCTCTTATCTTGGAACTTCAAAACCAAGAGGTTGCTCTACATAAACTTCTTCTTGCAATATACCATTTAGGAAGAAAAATTTTACATCAAGCTGATAGACTTTCCATTTGTATTGAGTTGTTATGGATAAAATGGTTCTGATAGTGCCTAACCTTGCTACTGGAGCAAAGGTTTCAGCACATTGGACACCAAATTGCTGTGAGAATACTTTGATAACCAACCCTACCTTATTTTTCTCAATCTCTTCTTTTTCATTCGGCTTGGTCTTATATCCATTGTGGAATTATCTCAATACTCACATACTTCAATCTCCCTTCCAATTCTTCAAAATAGTCAAATGAGTTTTCTCCCTCTTCATTCAAAAAACCTACCAACATCAACTATTGGATCTACCTACAATCACTCAATAACCTTTATCCAACCTCAACTAAAACTATCTTTACTCTTCTTTTATAACTCTACTTACAAACTCAAATAGGGTGCTATAATTTCATATCCTTTACAAGCCAACTACCAAATATACAAAAAAATACTAATGTAGATAATTAGAAAACTTTCATAATTACCAATTCATGGAAGTAGAGTCTTGGTTATTTGAGAAATGTAGAATTGCTAATATTCCATCCTCTTAGAGTTAGTATGGTCAATTTCAAAGATCAATGGTCCCTTCCCTTCAAAATCATAAAAATAACACTATCGTCTCTACATTCACATATGATAACATCCTTCAAGCATGAGAAGATAAAATTCTCTAATAATTGAAAAAAATCCAACATAAATGCATGAAAATTAAACATTCATTTAACATAGGAAAGAATTAAGATGTTGATCAATAGGCCTCTTCATCGACTTCAGAAATTAAGATAGTAAAATATAATTACAAATTCTTCAGTAGGCCTCAAAGTATTTCTCATTGTTTAGAATCAATGCTAGCTTATTGGTTTCAGTCTTAGTTGGGCACCACATTACATAAATCTCCCCACTATTACCAAAAGCATATAAACTCTTTTACTTGTAGATACTACATCCTTTTCTTCTTTACTATATTATCTCTTCTGTATGCAAGCCGTCTTTTTATTTTGCTTATTTTACTTATTTCTCCTATTGTCCTTGCTTCCATCTCCTTTTATTTCCCTACTTCTAAATGTTTTATGTTATTTCTCCTTATTTATTCCCTTTCAACTTATTCTCTTCTTCTTAAATCTATTCTCCACTCATGTAAATATCCCTCTCTTTATTTCCTTCCCTCGTGAAATTCTTACTCCCTATTCTACCATTAATTATGCCAATCAAATTCCTTATTGATAAACCCTTTAAGCAATCTTCAAAAAAATTATTGGATTCATTAGAAATGGAAGGTATTACCTGCTTAAAAGGTGTTGAACATATTTTTTCATACTCACCATATTAATTTTAACTTAGGGATTTTATTTAAAAACTAGGTACAACACATAAATATGATAGGATAGGCACATGAATGTGTATACCAAAAAATCCCATAAATATCAAATGGCCCTATTTAAATTGTGTGAAATTAATGTAGGTTGTTTTCTTTCAATAGAAAAATCAACAATAATGGGGGATTACAAAGGTGGAGCTCCAACAACGTCATAGGGACCACATTGCCTCCAAAATAACTAGGATTTTGAACTTTTTGGGATTCAATCCTAGATGCCCCAATAAATATGAATCCTAAAGTTCTTCTTCACATCACAATGGAGGCATGTCAATTATACCATTGACCCAAAAATATTGTGTAGGCCCCAACTACACTAAATTGAAAGGATCTAATCTATTCCACATTTTTTTATTGTTCCTTCAACATCATGACAACAAAAACATCCTTTGTAAGGGATTTTAGGTTTCAAGCACGATAGGTTTTGACCATTGTTATGAGTCTTATGGCCTATGAGTTGGACCCTAGTTCCACTAAGAGATTTCTCACGCCACCTAATGAGTTGAAGGCGTTCAACATAATTAGAGGAACGTAGAATGCTAAGGCCATATTTGAATTTCTTAGGAGCAATATTCATGTAATATTCAAACAACCACATAAAACCTATATATGAAATGTTTGGTCTCTATAGGGGATATTTGGTACTATTAAGATATTTTCGATAATAAAAATGGGTCCTAGAATCTATACAATAGCTAGTGGCAGAGAAAAATAAGGAACTTAGGCCCAAAATGAATTTTCTTGAGGTCAAGGTCCATGAAATGGGTTTTGAAAAATCACATTGATTCTTTAGAAAGGATAATTAGCATATGCGTGACATTAGGTTATTTTTTTGCAAAACATATGGGATTTAGGTTTGTACCATGGCTAGAGGATGAAAATGAGTGCTTGAGGCCCTAAAAAATGTGTTCACATCATCAATGGCCATGGACAAGGCATTCAACTATGAATATGAGATTTACTAATATGTTATGCACAATAAGAATGAGCCTGAAAACCTCAACCATGTGCAAGAGAAACACACGAGCTTTAGATCCTAAACATAACTTGTGGAGCTTCTTGGACATCGACAATGATGTCAGGGTACTATGAATAATGCATATGTTCTACGATACCATAAGCATTCGACAAAGTGGTCAAAATAATGTAGTTTTCCATTTGAATATGTGTTGAGATTTGTGAATATTTACTCACAATAGCACATGCAGGTTCTAGAATGTACATGCTTTTTTTATAAGTGTCCATGTTTCTTGATTTAAGAATTTTATAACTCCAAATTGTGTTGTGACTTGGTTGTTTTAGATTTATGTTTGGTATGAGTAACCTCATTGTTTCACTTGGAGTCAAACCCTTTTACTGTTTTAAAATCTCTCAATATCTCTATTCTTCCTATTATCCTTAATCTTGATTTTTTAAAAATAATATTGTTTTCCAATTTTAATTTATTTTTGTCTTAACATATATGAGAATGTTTAGAATTGAGATTTGCATGAACACACTGATCACAATATATGCCTTGTGTTTTAAAGAAAACATAACCTACAACTACCAAAAGAAAAGCAAGAAGATAAAAAAATGAAAATAAGGCTCATACAAAAATTCTATAGAATGTTTTGCAAGCTAATTTTATTTGTTACATCTTATATATAATACCATACTTAATGAAGCTCACATTGCTAGGACGGTTTTCCCATATAATTCACAGCAATTAGACAGAGGGCTTAAATACCTGGGATACTGGATTAAGCCCAAAAGCCAGAAGATTGCAGACTGGGTTTGGCTGGTGTCAAAAATTGAAAAGAGGATAACCTGCTGGAGTCACAGATACCTCTCTAGGGCAGGGAGGCTAATTTTGATCAAAGCTGTGCTCGAAGCTACTCCTGTATTTTGGATGGCCCTGGCATGGATTCCAAGGAACATTTTGGCCAAGCTACAACAATTGTGCAACCGGTACCTATGGGCTGGAAATCAAGACATCCGAACTTTTGCTTGGATTGGGTGGAATAAAATTGCACTACCGAAGAAATGGGGAGGATGGGGACTGAAGGAACTCCCATTATTTGCAAAAGCTCTGGCCGGCAAAATGGGTTGGGCTCTCCTAACAACCCACAGCCTATGGACTAACATAGTGTTCCACAAATACATCTGGCCTCTCAGCATTAGCGATTGGATAAGGTTGCCTTCCTGGAATAAAGCCGGCATATCATCGATTTGGAAGGCTCTCCTGCACTCCTTACCTCTCATCAGGGACAACATTGTTTGGCGCATCAGAGATGGAAACAGTGCTAGAATTGGTCTTGACCCTTGGTCTGGAAGTGGTGGCAGACACACACTCCCTCATGATCTCATCGCTTTCCTTACTGCTCGAGACATAAAGGTCATTTCTCAGATTGCAGACCCAGCACAGTCCGACATTTTCCACCAAGCTTGGAAATCTGCAAATATATTGAATATTCCGAGAAGATGGCACGCTGCCTGGGAAGATTATAGAGAAGCATTGATGGAAGCTCACATTAGAATAACAGATGGCCCGGACGAACTCATCTGGCACCTTGCTGACCATGGGATTTACACTCCCAAGGATGGTTATTTACATCTTATCGAACACCGAAAGCCTGAAGCTCTTGAATCATGGTGGCAGAACTTATGGAAATTGGCTGCTTCCCCTCGATCGAAACTTTTCTTTTGGTGTATTCTCAGGAAAAAAGTTCCCACCTGCGACCAGCTCATGAAAAGAGCCATTCACGGGCCCTCCAGATGTGTCTTATGTAAGGAGGAATCGGAATCCTTAGAGCATATATTTCTGAGCTGTCGTGCCTCTAAAGATCTATGGCAACACATTAAGACACACATCAACTTCAATGGAGCCTGGGAAGGACCGAATATTGTAAATGCTTGGAATGCATGGGATAAGAAACACAAGGGAACGAAGCTGATAAACCTCCCAATCATTGTAAACTGGTCATTATGGAAATCTCGGAACAAAGCCATTTTTGAGGAGCATCCAATCCATTGGCCTCTGATTGAAACTAGTATCGTTGCTGCCCTTCAGGAATTGCCGGACCCCCCCCCCCCCCCCCCCTCCATCCACTAGGCAACCTGCCCCGCATCCTCCCATTGACACTAGCATGCCGTGGGCATATTTTGACGGAGCCGCAAATCAGTAGAGCTGTGGAGGAGGTTTCATACTTCATACAGCTGAAAACCACCATTACAAAATCAAGGCTGGCCTGGGGGTCGGCACAAATAATTTTGCCGAACTTATTACTCTTCGCCATCTTCTCCATTTTGCATTGAGGCATCACTGCAATAGCATCAATATCTTTGGCGATTCACAGATTATTGTAAACTGGATAAATGGCACTACTACATGTCACACACACTCTCTCAGCACTATATTACAAGAAGCTCTCCATTTCAAAGCAGCTTTTAATCATATTACAATTTCTCATACATACAGGGAGCACAATCAGGGTGCCGATAAACTTTCCAAGGAGGCAGCGGTGATGGACAGAGGACTGTGGGAGATAACAGAGGTTACTGATCAGCAGGAACACAAATTTTATCACAGACCTTATATAGATCCAGGATACCCAACCCTGGATCCGCTTATAGAACACTAGTTTTTTTATAGCACTATACAGAGATACACTGTGAATTTTGGTTTTTAATTTAAATGTACAGCTAAAATGCAGCGATCAGATAGCATACCCTGCGTGGTAGTGCAACAAACTGATTTTTGAAGATACTACTGAACACTACAGACACTATATGTAAAATAATTATTTGACTCTATTAATGAAATATACAGTGATTTTTCCAGGGGAAAAAATACCATACTTAACTTTATTATGGAAGTATCTCAATTTACCCCTCCATGTTAACTCTTTTTATTTTTCTATAGGCATGTCTATATTGGAATAGGACTTTCATAATTTTAATTTAATTATAAATAATTATTAAGTGGATGGTAGAGATCTATATAAAACATACTCGGTGAAAGAGTTAAAAACATACTCTATATATTCTTTTGGTGAAAGTGTTCTGAGGCTCGGTGAAAGAGTCTGTGGGTTGCGGTGGGCACAGGCGATCTACAGTCAGTTACCAAAGATTACCAAGGGCAGACGGGCGATCTGCAGTCAGGTTTTCTGATATCAGGTGCACACATTCCTTATCTTTTCCTTTTTCTAATACATATTTGCTCATATAATTTCAAGTATGAATATTTCGCCACAGTTACCAAAGATTACAAAGGGAATACCTAGCACAGTTACTCTACAAGGCCTTTATGAGTATATAGAGTCTTTAGAGAAACGTAGAGAAGAAAGAGAATCCAAGCGACAAAAAAAGTTAGAAGCCATGCTGGAAAATAAATTTGCATCTCTTGAAGACACGATCCAAAAAAAATAGAAAATAAAATAGAACTACTAGAGAATAAAATGGAGGCAATGGAGACTAGACTACAGGTTATAGAAAAACATAACCAAGATACTAACCAACCATCCCAGCAAGGAGATGTTGATACTTTAGAGAGTCTTAAAATGAAAGACATGATTAAAGAACTAGAAGAAAAATTTAGTAGCCGCCTCACCCTAAATAATGTGGTAGATAAGTTAGATATCAAACCAATTAAAGATGAAATGAAAAAACTAATAGAATTAGACCACGAACGTAACAAAAGGGCCTTAAACCTTATAATATTTGGTTTAAAAGAGGAAGTAGATGAGGATACTTTAGCCTTAGCCCAGACAAAACTACATAATAGATTACAAATTGAAACATTGTGTCTCACAGAAGCAACAAGGTTAGGGAAATTAACCGAGAATAAAGGAAGACTAATCCGCATAAAGGTGAGCTCCATTGATCATAAGCACGACACACTTAGTAAAACCTCATGTCTAAAATGAACGAGAATATTCATAAATGAAGATCTCATTCCAGAAGACCAAGCAGAATTAAGAAAGGAGGTTCAAAAGGTAAAAGAAGCTAGAAAGGAAGGAAAATGGGCAATAATCAGAAATAGAAAAGCCTTTATTCGAGATAGAAACCAAAAAGATAGTAATCAATAGCAATTAAACATGCTCCGGATCCTTTCTTGGAATTGTCGGGGCTTCCCATGGAACAAAGGCCCCAAGCTAAGTTGGATTTCAAATGATGTTGATATTATTTTGCTTGTTGAAACTTGGGAGCACGAAGAATCTAAGGTCCCTAACATAGATGGCTTTACGCTATGGTCTACTTGGAACAAGCGATCCTCTCGTAGAGGCATTGGGGAATAGCTTGTTACATTAAGAAGAACATCTCCCCCCATGTTAGGATTTATAAAAACGACCCTCACAACCAATATAGTTGGATAGAGATCAAAGACATTAATAATAAAAAGTCTTACATAGCAATATGTTATTTCCCCCCCATTAATTCTAACTTCTATAAGAAGAAGAATCTAGATAAAACTAACCCTTACAATGGTTTAGAGAATGATATTTCTAGCCTAAGGAATGACGGTAATATACTTTTAATAGGTGACTTTAATGCTCGAACTTCAAACAACCAAGCTATTATTCTAAGCAATCATTCCAACCCTAATCCTCTTTGGTTAGACGAAGACCCTACTATGGCTAGCAGGTACAAAAGGAACTCTGAAGATCTCGGGGAAAATTTGTTTGGGTCAGAGCTAGTTAAGCTCTGTAGTGCTCAGGATCTCATAATTTGCAACGGTCTAAAGAAGTGGCCCAATTCTAGCAAGATGACCTGCATCCATGGACTTGGTAGCAGCGTGGTAGACTACGTTATTTCTGATCTCCCATTATACAACGAAATAATAAATTTTGACATCTTAAACGACCACGAACTTGACTCTGATCATAGGCCTTTACTTATAACTCTCAATTTTGTCATGCATAGAGTTCCCATAGAAAATAATACTTATAGCCAAAAGAACTTAATATTTGATAGAAATAAAAATGATCTCTTTCAAAATGAATTAAAAACTAATTTGCTTCCTTTATCTAATATAGACAACATAGAAGACCTCTATCATAATTTTACTACAACCCTCTCATATTCTATTAACAAGTTCTCAATTGAAGTTTCAAATAATAAAAGAAATAGCAAAACCAATCCATGGTATGACAAACATTGTAAAAGTGCAAGGAGATCAATTAAGGAAGCTGCTGATGAATCTCTTAAAATGGACAAGATAAAAATATACAAAGCCCTAACTAAAAGGAAAAAGAGGTAGTACATTCGTCAAAGACAGGAGAATCTCTTACACCTCTCTAAGGTAGCTCCTAAGAATTTTTGGAGGCAGATTCTAACTAGGAAGACTAAGGATAATAATAAAATTGCTCTTCACGATTGGAATTCCTATCTTAAAAAGCTTTATGAATCTCCAAATGTCATGGATAATTTGGAAACCCTTCTCACAACGAAATAAGTTTTCTCTTTAGAAGACATTAAGTTTGGGGTTAATCGCCTCGCTAATGGGAAAGCTAAGGACATTGAAGGTTACCAAGCGGAAATCTTAAAAATTGGAGGTCCTGTCCTCATCCCCCACATCCACAAGCTTTTCAATCAAGCAGTCAAGCAAGGGTTCCCTAAACCTTGGACTGAGAGCCTCAATATCCCTATTTTTAAAAGTGGGGATACAAATAACCCCTCTAATTATCGAACAATTATGATCAGCCCTCTCTTAGCCAAGTTATATGGTAGTATTTTCGAAAAGAAGTTAAGCATATGGCTTGAAAGTGAAGGTAAGCGGGCTAAAGGCCAAGCAGGCTTCAGAAGGCATCACTCAACAACAGACCACCTTGTTACGCTTAGGATCATTGCGGAGGAATGTCGTAATGATAAATCCAATTTATTTTGTTGCTTTGTGGACTTTAGAAAGGTTTTCGATACGGTTCCTAGATACAACCTTTGGAATAGATTAGAAGAGCTAAAGGTTCCTCTTGAGTTGAGAGCTGCTGCTGTAAGGTTATACAAGAATGTAATTGCCAAGCTAAAGAGCAATGCAGGATGGTCGAAAGATATTAAGTGTAGCATCGGAGTTAAACAAGGTTGCCCCCTCTCCCCTACCCTATTTGGCATTTACATCGATAAGCTCGAAAGCTATTTAGAGGAAGCGGGATGTGATGGCATGATCTTAGCTAGGATAGTCGTCATCCTTCTTCTTTATGCTGACGATATTGTTCTTTTGGCAAGGTGCCCATCTGATCTTAATAAGCAACTCAGGCTTCTTAAGGATTTCTGCTCTACCATGGGTATGACTGTTAACACTGACAAAACAAAAGTTATGATTATCAAATCCAAGAAGGACACTTATGCTAATTTTATGTATGACAATAATAACTTGGAGGAAGTGTATTCTTACAAGTACCTAGGAATTGATATTCATCACAAGCTCAACTGGAACCATAACATTGAGAAAAGGATTAATGGGGGGTGGAAAGCTTACTTTGGTCTTGAAAATAATTGTGAAATAGCAAACCTTGTAATGTGGGATAAAAAGAAGTTCCTCTTTGAAACTTTAGTCACTCCTGTTATCTTATATGGCTGTGAGGTTTGGGGTTGCAGCATATCCAGAGAATCATGGAGAAAGATTGAGCAAATCCAGAAGCGTTTTATAACTTATAACCTGAAAATTAAAAGTAATGCACCCTATCCTATTCTCCTTATAGAAGCATGTCTTTCCCCTATTGAGAGCCCAGCTATGCTTAGGTTTCTGTTGTACAAGCACAAAATCAGTAACATAGACGATCATAGACTTCCTAAGCTAGCTTTAAATTCTAGCCAAAACCACCTAAGGCTCAATCGAGGGTGGCATAAAGACACAAGGGCCTGGGTAAACTATTGGGAGATCAACGAAAATGATGCATTGCAAAACATAAATAACATTAAAGATATTGTTACTTCTAAGTTCAAAGAAAAAATGTGGTGTGAGAAAGACTTAGCGGCTAAAAGAAAATTAAGTTATTATAAGAAGGTCATCAACCCCACCCTAGAAGATCAAAAGTATCTCTCTATTTTAACTAGCTCAAAGAAGAAAATTAATATAGCAAAGATTAGAACGAATTCTCATGAGCTCCATAGTGAAACAGGTCGTTGGGCAGTTCCTAAAACGCCATGGATGGAAAGGATCTGCCATATATGTGAGAATAGGAACATCAAGGATGAAAACCACTTCCTCTTAGAGTGCCCCGCGTATAACCACATTAGATCTCAGTTTCACAATCTTTGTTACAATACTGACCTTCCTAGCCTTTTACAATGTCAAAATTATAGTGAGCTCGGGAGGCTTCTCTCCAAGCTTTTTGAGCATAGGAATAAAATCTTAAATCAAAATAGATAATTTGTTTCTTTAGGTCCGATAGACCATTATTTGGTCTCAGCGGACGTTAACCATCATCATCATCATCATCATCATCATCATCATCATATATATATATATATATATATATATATATCTGAATTTAGGCTTTTATGATCCATACTTTTTTAATATATATATTTATTCATTATTTATATATATATATATATATATGTTTTATTTTTTATTAATATATATAATTTTTTATAATTAAATTTATTAAAATATTTTTTTAATATAATAATAAGTCAACTTAAATTGAAAATACAAAGAAAAAATACAATAACTCATCAAAATTGAAATAATAAAAAAGGGGAAAAAAAATCAAAATAAAAAATAACTAACTAATAGAAATGGATGTTAATAATAACCCATAATAATACCTCAACTAATCACCTTACAAAAAATAAATTTTATAAATAATAATAAATAACAAAAAAATCTCATTGTTAAACTATGGATAAGCAATAGAAATTTTTGATGAAAAACAAACTATGAGTCAAACCCAAAACTAAATACCTAATCTAATGTTTAATTAAATTATTTTTAAAATTAAATTACTTTAATAATTTGAATTACAAATTAAAATATAAAAATTATTATTTAAATATTTTTTTAAGTCAATCAAATAATAAATATAAACACGGTCAAAAATACAAGTTAAATCTGATTAATTTTATTGACTTAAATACCTCTAAATCACAATTAATCAAACAACAAATTATAAAAACTAATTACGTCACAACTCACCTAACTTAATATAAACATAAAATAACAAATATAAGTATGAAACACAGCAAAATACTCTTCCATATATGTGTGAGCCTTTTAAAGATTCTTGTTTGATTTGATGATGTCAGGAGGGCAATTATAGGAGATGTGATGAAGGTGAGCGTTGAACAGATTAGATTGGGTGCGCCTACCAAAATTAGATTCTTGTATTTAAAGGTCAGTTTCACGCAACAGGAGAACTTGTGAAATCAGGAGGGCAATTATAGGAGATGTGATGAAGGTGAGCGTTGAACAGATTAGATTGGGTGCGCCTACCAAAATTAGATTCTTGTATTTAAAGGTCAGTTTCACGCAACAGGAGAACTTGTGAAAGCGATAGGTAAACAGAGGAAATAGATTTGGTGGGACTATGAAATTTGGGATGGAATTTTTTTTGGAATTTGGAAAAAAAAAAAAACTAAAATAGTTTTTTTAATAGTAAAAAATAATTTAGGATTATCAAAAATTTTTGAAACATTCAAAATTTTTAGCTGTAATTTAGATTTTTTTAAATTTTTGTTAAATTTAATCATAATTTTGCTGAAATTTCCATTATTTTCTTTTCTAATTTGTGGTTTTTTTAAAACTAGATTATTAACCTCACAATTTAAATCATCAGGATCTTTTATTCAGTTTACATGATCCTTGTATCATCTTGAGATTGAGCCTAAATGGTAAGTAATGATAAAGGTCTGCCAATGGAATTGCTGGGAACTAAATTGAGAATTATGTAATTGGCAGGATAGTGTATTCTTTGGCAACAAATATAAAGTTTGTTAATGGACATTAAATGAGTGGGAGCTGTATATGCCTATTTTTGGATAACTAATAGAATTGTTGGGAACTAAATTGGAAATTATGTAGTTGGCAGGCTAGTATATTTTTTGGCAACAAATATAAAGCTTGTTAACGGGAATTAAATGAGTGAGAGTTGTATATGCCTCTTTGAATGACTAGTCTACCAAAATCCAATTGTGAACATATACAATTCGACTTATTTAATGCCCATTAACAAGTTAATTGTTTTCAGCGATATTCAACTCCACTTATTGAATGGCATTAAAAACTAATTATTTTCAGCAGTATTCTTTCACCAGATAATTGGTATAACTACCTCAATAAACATCAGCAAAATCAGCGAGAGAGTAAAACGAATGACTAGTACTCCATGCACTTGTCCCAGAAGAGGCTGTGAAGCACGAATGATCGTATCCTCATTTACATCAATCGCGATCTGGATCTGGCCACGGTTTCAATTTTAGCTCTCCATGAGATGCCCAAATTTCAAATCTGAAGCATTTTTTAACTTTGATGGTTTTTTGTAACTGTCAATGGTTGACAAAAGCAATAATTGATACGAGTAAAAGCAATCCAGAACCGAAAATAAGAAATTAGGTGGTTGTTACAGCGTTTGGATCAATTGGAGACACTGCTTTTATCCCGTAGCTGTTCATACTTTAAATCCAATATGTCCACAACATGCTGCTGATTTTATGTAGTGAACAATATATTAATGTTGTTATCAAGTGAATGCGGGTATCCATCTGGACTAGGGCATGACGTCCAATGGACTTGCAGAGTGAGCCGACGTATAATTATCAGCATCTACCGATACTTTCTGTTTTAGCAGGAGTCATCTATTGAGGTGGAGGAATTGCTTCGACGACTAAAAGTGGTCGGAATTCGGGTAAAAAATTAAAAAAAAACTTGTAGAGGTAGTGTTTGAATCTTGTTTTTATAATGGAAATGGATTCAGCATCATCAAAAAAGTCTAGAACACCAAAAGTTTAAAGTTTAACAACTATAATTTGTATTTACAAAAATCCTTACCAGATTTTCTCTAAATATAACTCAAATTTCCATAACTTTCCAAACAACTTCTCCACCTGGTTAAACTACGACACCTTAGCACATGAACAACACTACTACGGCACTCTAGCACATGAACAACACGTAGGAGGGGTTCCTCGACCAGAGGGTCGTACTCGTAGTCCATGAGGCAGGGGGAAACTAAACGACGAAACTTGAAACTAGTGACACCAAATCTCTAAAGGAACCCAAGGTCAACGTCATTCTTGAAACATTAATATGTTTTTTCAATTTTTTCAATCTATTTTTATTGATAGCTACAAATATTACATGAGATATTACATCGAGTATATATGGTTTGGTTAACAGCAGACCAAAGAATTGATTTGGGAGTTCTGGTTTAAGACCATATATGACATATTATATTATTTTTATTAAATAGTTTAAAAAATTAGATTTTTTTTTTTCTTCCTTTTTCTCTTAAATATATTTACCTATTTCATACAGATTTTTCAAATATAATAGAAAATAATTACAGATTTTTATTTTTCAAAAAAACTCTCTTTACAACCTCATTAGAGTAGGTAAATTCCCTTCTTCACTATCCGAATGGTCAGACTCATGTTTGGAGTTTTTTTTATAACCATAGCCTCCAAACACGCTATTTCTTTCCGAGGACTCCGTACCTGATTCACGCGCCCGACCATGTGTCATGTGGCCTTCGTGCTAAGGCAATCAATGGAACACCCACCTGCTTTTGCCACCTAACAGCAGGCATGGGCTTCCTTGTGGGTTGGCTTTAATTGTCCGTGTGATCCTGTAGAGCATATGCTTAAAGCCCTGCAACGAAAAACTACTTCACTATTGCATCGGCAAACCAGTAGAGTTGGTGTGGTAGTCGCAATCCCTCCATTAATGAATAATAGATACATACCCGCGTAAGTCTTAATCCGTCGCTGCTCAAAATCCAGTATATTCTCTCTTTTGTTTTTTCAATTGAATAAATGGTGCGTACATAGTCCGGCACCGAAAACCCTAATACATCCACCCAGTTCCGTAGACCCTAGTCGACTCATCCATTCATTCACCGACTTTTGTAGGCCCAAGTCCATTCAATATTCGACTCTGCCGTCCATACGCCTATGTAAACCCTAGTTTAGTCGCCCATCTATTCGCTCGTATGCATAAACCCTAGTGGGCTGGCCCATTCATTCACCTGTCTTATGACACACTGTTGTTTATGAAAGGTACATATTATTGGTTGTGAATATATTGTCTAGAATGTGGTAACGCCGCTAGCAAATCGGAACTGGACAAGGCAGCCATTGCCGTTCGTCCACCGAAAACATTATCATATCGCTAGTTGCATGATGAGACGGGTTCCAAACTAATCCCTTATGAAGCTAGTCAACTGCGCAAACCTACCTAATCGCCAGGCTTCTGATTGACTGTTATTCATGAGGGCTGTAAATTATTGGTTGTGAACGTATTATCTAAAACGTGGTGACATTGCTAGCAAATTGGAAGTGGGCAAGAGAACTGTAGCTGTTCTTTCACTGAAAACATTATCATACAGCTTGCTACATGATGAGACAGGTTGGAAACTAAGCCTCAATATGCACATAGTCAACCGTGTAAACCCTAGCCGACTAACCTATCCATTTACCCGTGTGCATAAACCTATGTTCATTCAACATTCATATTCATATTCGTATTCATATCGCCCATCCGTTCAACTGCGTAAACCCTAGTCATCGCACCCATCCCCTCGGTCAATCGTCTATGGCCCAAGAAAAACCCAACACAAAGTCAATCTATAGAAACTGTTTGAAAAACAATAATATTTAGTCCAAACTTCTACTTGCATACGATAATCAGGAACCATCAGGTATAATTCAGCAATATTAATCTCGCAGGATAAGAGTAAATTCAAAATTAAAATGGAGTTTTATATTTTGTTATATTAATTTAATTATGGTTAAATTTAGGGAGTCAAGTTTAGTTAAGTTATAGTCTAATTTAGTGTGTGGTTGCATGTTAAGTTATTTTAAGCTAGTTGCTAGTTAAAAAAGTTTAAATACCTTTAACCTAATTAATTATAATAATCAAGTTTTCTTTGATAAGCCCAACTTTTAGCTTTTGTTTCTTCAATAATATTACACTAATGAAATAAAAGGTAATAACTCATAATTTCACAAACAATCTAAAATTATTTATTTTAACAAATATGATCAAATATCACTCGAAAAGCTTTCTAGAAAATGTTCAAGTTCAAACAAAAAATTAGGGTACTGTGGTAAGGGTGGTTTTGGCACTGAGATGCTGTGGTTCCATGCCTGATGATACACTGATGTTAGTACTGGATGACCTGTCAAAGCTGGTTTAGGTTCCTGTGCTCTGATGGCTATGAAAGAGGTGGTTTGTTGTTCCCATGTTGTAAGGGAATAATCGTGGAGTGGGAACGGATAATCATAGTGTTGGTGTCCTTGATTGATGATAGAGAAGTAATAAGTTGGTGGCTAGTAGTATCTAAAAAGTAGGTGTCTACGATTTGAAAACATTATTTTAATGTACTTTGTTTATGAATAAATTTATTTTTTATTTAATAATTTTTTATTTTTATTTAACAAAGTGTATATATATATTTCAAAATGAAAATTTATTTTTATTTAAATTTAAAAATTAAAATGAATAAATTTAACATCTAAAATGAATAAATTTAAAATCCAATATTAAATTTAATGACTGTTCAGATTTTATGATGGTGAGCAAGTCTACTCCTTGAACTTTATGGCAAAAGTTGAAAATATTCTCTTTGAAACTTTATAAATAACATCCTATTATATCAACGAATCTAACCAAACCTGTTCAATTATTACCCAGCCACCCTGAAGGGAGAATCCTCACAAAGTAAAACAGGTAACAACAATTTCCAATTTGAAAACATCACGTTCCATTTTGCATGAACTGATAATTCCTTTTGTCTCGTGGAAACAATATTAATCTAGAACAATACTACGGTCGTTGTTCATTACGCTATCAAATAGGGCATTCAGAGAATCACAAAACGCATTCAGCTCAAAGTATTAAATAGCGATATGGGAGAGTGTTGTATAATTGATATTCAGATCATCCCGTATTTTATAACTATATAATAATGATAACCATAAATTTTAATGGTTATTATTAATATAACTATGTTAATTTATTGTAATTATTATGTGAATGTGTTTTTATTTTGGAATATGAACTCTAGAATTTTAATTTAGTTTGAATAGTTATCATGTGGATTGCAGGAATTTAATTTCTACTTAATATTTTTTTAATAGTGGTCTTAATATATTTTTGATAGCGGTCATATATTGAAAGTTGAGATAAGTTTTTTTCAAAAATAATTATGCTCTTTACTTTTTTTTTATTAAATCAATTAATTAAAAAAAGTTCTATAAACATGTTTCATATTAATAACAATTGTTGTTTTAAATTAGTTAAATAAAAGAAAGTTCTATGAACATGTTTCATATCAATAACAATTATTTCTTTTTGGACGAAATCCATAATATATTAACAAATATTATTTACAATTACTGATTTACAAGTTAATAATATCAATGGTAAAGTGAGTGTGAGTATTCATGCTTAAGAATTTTGTTATATGTTTTTTCACATGTATATATATTATATATAAATTTTAAAAACTTTTTTGGATGAATTTTGAAGTTTGGATTGATTGTAGGATGACTTAGGGTTTCGCTTTTCCTCACTAAGGAGCTTGCTAAGGTAGGCCCTCTCCCTTTTTGTAACTTGTAACCATCTCTGAAGGTTTCGATAGAAGACAAACTAGTGGACTTTTTGTAACAACCTTGGTGAAAATTCCATGTAATAAAAGTTAATAAAGGCAAAATAATAACCACTGTTGATGGGACACTTATTCCAAGCTAAATGTTGGGCAAAGGATCATAGTGTGGGTGTTCATCGGTTTATTATGGCTAAGGAAATTAGCAAAGGAAATGGCTAAGGTTTTGGAAAGGCAAAATGACATTTTCGGCACATTTATTTATGAAAATAATGGAAATTAGGATAAAAGGAAGGTGAAAGGTCACAAGTTGCATGTGAGGAGGAAAATGAAGAAAATAGAGGTCTAATTCATAAAAAGACTTTTGAGGATCAGTTTGTAACCTTTTGTCAGTTTAGTTTTGGAGCTCTCTCATTATTCTCTCTCTTTCACTCTTGGACACTTAGAGTTTTGTTCGAGCATTTTGGCATTGGATCAAGAAAGACAAAAGAAGGCAAGAGGAAAGAAGGAGCAAACAAGGAAGAGCTCGATGAAGAAACTACAACAATATTCTTTGCAGGTATTGATTTTCATGCGTGTTTTGCTTATTAGATTTGACATGCAGGGTAGTGCATGTGGTTTTTGTTGTTGTTATGACATGGGTTTTGCCAGGTGTGACATCATTTTCAGCGCAGCCTTTCCATTTCCGGATAGCCATGGTGTGATGCGGTTCTCATGTCTTGGTTGAGATGGATTTCCGGATGTAGTCAAAGTTGAGTGAGGTGGATCTCCGAATGATAGAACACATGGCCTAGTAACCCTTGAACTGAACTCTAGGTTGCGGTAAAGCCAGATTTTGTGCTGCCTCGGTGGGCCTAGGAATAATTTCCAGTGAATGACTGGATATACTGTAAAACCTAGAGGGTGGTGTCTCGGTTTAGGGCTAGTGATCCTTGGATCAAAATGTGGATTGGGGTAAAGCCTGAGAGACTAGGAGACAAGAAAATTCCTCACAGTGTAGGTGGAGAAATATGGTGGCATCCATGCTTGTTTAGCCTAGTGATCAGGTGGAGATCATGGTAAAGCATGTTATTACATGTTTGTTGTGTTGGCCTAGTGATCCAAGATGGATTATGGTAAAGAATGGTTTCTATTGATGAGGGTGAGGTGGTTTAGCCTCGAGATGCCCTGGTTGATTCTTTTGGTTTGAGTCTCACATTCATGCTTAGAATATGGCACAGGGGTGAATGACTGAAGAGAGATTTGTCTCGACCATTCTATGGTCAGCTGGAACATGGTAGTCCCATCCCGGGCTTGGATTTTGCATCATTAATATGAGGTTAATTCTCCTTGTAATTCTATGAGTATTATACTAGTTTATATCTAGATCATATGGTTGTGATATCCTTAGTATTTCTGATGCTATTATGTTGGTTATGTATATGTTTTATGACAGTGGATATATATGGCTCTCATCATTTTTTTATTTGTAAATGAATGAACAATTTATCTATGATCTAATAAATGATAATGTAGCAAATGATATAAGGTAACAATGTTTCATAGCGTTTCTCAGATAAGTATGAGATCTCTATTCTTAAATATGTTGTTTACACCTGTAGATCACATAATTTTGATATGTTTGATGAAATTATTGTCATGGCTAGTAAGGGTCCAGTTAAGGGCTTGTTCAAGTATTTACATTTGCAGCATTGTTTCCTTGTTATCATTTTGTTTTGAAGGTGTCATTCAATTTTGGGCAGTGACTTGGGCTCTGGCCTAAAAAAGTGGCTCAAATTACAGGAACGCTAGCACAACGTTGAGCAAAATAGTCCCTAGATGTTGGCATGCCTTGTCATGAGAGCATCCAGAGCCTCCTGGATGCCATCAGGCCATAGCATGGGAGTGTTCAGAGGTTAAATTGTCTAAAACCTTAGTGGGACCCAGAGGAAAGCTACCTGAGTTGTTGGGATGGTTCCTGGGAGTCATGTAGTTGATGTGGAAGGTCTGTCTGTTGTGTCTCAATCGATACCACTTCCTTAAGGTCACATAGGAGGTTGAATCCAATCATAGTAGCCTATCATCACATGTTTAGCTCAGTTGGCCAGTTATTTGGGTAGATGTGGGGGGAGGGTATTACAGAGTGGTATCAGAGCATGGTTCAACCCTCAGACTAGATGGGTGATGTGTTGGTCATGCGTTCATGTCATTTGCACGTGTGTTAATCATTCTTGTGATCTATGTGCTTGTTGCATATGCATGGTGTAAGTGATGGTTGCAGTGATGTCACCATGTGAAAGAGAATGTTGTTGTTGTAAAGTGTGTCATCATGAGTGTATGATTTGTTGGATATTATTTATGCTTGCATACTGTCAGTGTACAATTGTATGGTTGTGTTGTCATGCATGAGGTCATGGTATGTGTAGTTGATATGGTCATGCATTGATGACAAGACTCTAGCTAGACTGATGGTTACATGGATATGTGCTTATGTATTATATGTATATATTTCGTCATGAATATGTTATACATGTAGTACGTTAATTGATTGATCTTGCAGATGAGATATCCTCCTCGAATTTTGCTAAGGTACATTGGTTTTTTGTGAATTGGTTTAGCTGACATAGTATGCTTTGCAGGAAAGAGACCAAATGACTAGCAAGATGGTAGACTACAAAGACTCTCACTATGAGTCAGATGAGCAACGTGGTGTTGGGCACTCTTTTCATTTGGAAGGAACATTGATAAGCTTGAAAGAAGAAATAAGGAGTTGTAAGAAAGAGAATGACAAAATCACGTAGGCACAAGAGAAGCAAGTAGAGGTTAATGTTATACCCCTTCAAAGTTTATGGATACATGGATTATTCTAGTTCTGGTTCTCATAGGCGTCATGATTTCCATCATTATCATCCTTACAGGAGGAGTGATAGGGGATACTTTCCATATGAGTTTAAGAAAGCAAAGCCACCTACTTTTGATAGAGACTTTAAGAAACCAGAGGATGCAAAGGCTTGGATACTTGGGATGAACAAATTCTTTGAGTTGCATGAGTGCAGAGAAAACATGAAGGCCAGAATTGTTATCTTCAACTTGAAAGGTAAAGAAAATATATGGTAGGAAGATGTGAACCAGGTCAGAGACATCAGGACATAGGACTTGGGTTGGCATGAGTTCAAGAGGCTTTTGAGGAAGAAGTACCTGTCAGAAAGGTACTATGATAGTAAGACCAAAGAATTCTATGAGCTAAAGATGGGATCAATGACAGATGAAGAGTACATGACTAAGTTCATGGAGCTATTGAGGTATGTATGGTAACTTAAAGATGAGAAGGCTAAAGTTTAGCAATTTATCAGTGGATTTCCATTAGCATTTAGAGATTATATTGAGTATGATGAATGTTGGTCACATGAGGATGTTATTGGGAAATTGAAGCATTTCTATGAACAATAAAAGTTAATTATGAATCTTGGCAAGGATGGAAAGTAAAATACAAAGGTAAAGGTAAATTATAGCCGAAAAGAGCAAGGCCTCAGAATGGAGACGAGAAAGAAAATGTGGCACCACAAAAGAGTTTCAATGTAGCTAGACAAGGACACAGGTCACAGTAGCAGCATAGAGGTGAGGGTATTGTTTGGTTAGAATGTTGGACATGTGGTAAGGAGCACCTTAAGAGAGATTGTCCACATAATCAAGGTGGTATGCCTCATATATATAATGTGTAGGAGGCACAGACTATTAGGGATGTTTGTCAGAGTGTTCCTCGTATTTATGCAACATTGGATAACAAACATGCAGACCATCAAGCATATATAATTGAGATGGACAATAAGACTTGTGATCAAGTTATTTCTATTTTGATTGACCCTGGATCTAATTATAACTATGGTAGTCTTAACTTGGTGGATAAGTGTTGTTTGATTAAATAATTACATGTAGAATCTTGGTTAGTGCAGTTGGCTACAAGTACAAAGAAGTGATTTCATCATTGGGTAAGAGCTCGTGCATTTGATTTGAATGGTATTCCTACCACACTACATTTGAATGTATTACGATTGGGATCATACAGTATTTTGTTGGGCATGGATTGGTTGTACCTTCATAGAACTAAGGTGGATTGTTATCACAAAGCCATTGACTGTGTGGATGACAATGGGGAACCAAGAGTCTTGCAGGGAAAGAAGAATGCCACATCAGTCAGGATGGTGACAGCTACACAGGAAAAACGTAGTCGGAGAAAAGGGTGTATGTTATTTGTAGTGCACATTTCTCACGACAAAGATAAGGAAGTTGAGGATGGAGATGTTTTGAGCAGGTGCATAGTTCTATAATAGTTTTAGGATGTATTTCTTGAGGACAGTTTAGAGTTGCCACCTCACACGAAGGTAAAATTTTCTATTTAGTTAGTGCCAGGGGAAGCTCCAACATCAAAAGCACCTTATAAGATGAGTACACCTAAATTGTTAGATTTGAATTTGTAGTTGAAGGATATGTTGGATGAAGGATACATTAGGCCAAATGTATCGCTATGAGGCGCACCGGTATTGTTAGTGAAGAAGAAGGATGATACTCTCAAGCTATGCATTGACTACGGGAAGTTGAAAAAATTGATCATCAAGAACAGGTATCTATTGTCGAGGGTTGATGACTTGTTTGATCAGTTGAAGGGATAAATAGTGTTCTCGAATATCGACTTGAGATCACAATACCACCACGTACGCATCAAAGACGAGGACATTTACATGATAAATTTCTAGACCATGTATGGGCATTATGAGTTTGTTGTAGTTCCATTCAGTGTGACTTATTCTCCAAATACATATATGTTCTTGAAGAATAGTGTGTTGTGTCCGTATTTGGATAAGTTTATTATTATGTTCATTGATGACATGTTGGTATATTCTAAAAATGAGGAAGAGCATGTTGAGCATTTAGTAACAATGTTGAAGTTTTTGAGCAAGCATCAGTTGTATGCTAAGCTTAGCAAGTGAAATTTATTTCAGACTCAGGTACACTACTTGGGACATGTTGTTTCCAAGGAGGACATAATAGTGGATCCAAAAAAGATAAGGGCCATTATGGAATGGGTAGCTCCCAAGAATGTGGATGAGGTGAAATATTTCATGGGGTTGGCAGGATATTACAGGAGATTCATTAGGAAATTCTTGCAAATTGATTATCTTATTATATCATTGTAGAGGAAAGGTAAGAAGATTTAATGGCTAGAGGAATGTGAGGCTAGTTTTGAGTAGCTCAAGTATTTGTTCACACATGCACTAGTGGTACAAATTGCAGATTCGGACAAAGAGGTTTTGGTATGTACAAATGCTTGCAAAAGAGGACTTGGTGGAGTCCTTATGTAGGATGGACAGGTGGTATGCTATGAGTCATGAAAACTAAATGAGCATGAGCAGAAATACCTGACACATGATCTTCAGATAGAAACGATCATACATGCATTGAATATTTGGAGGGACTATATTCTTGGCAGGAGGTTTGTGCTGATAAGTGATCACATTAGGTTGAGGTATTTGTTTGACCAACTGAATCTAAATGTTCGACAAGCTAGATGGTTGGCCACGATTAGTGAGTTTCACTTCAAGATCAGGTATATCAAAGGAAAGGAGAACAGGGTGGTAGATGCTGCAGACAAGTACAGGTAAATCACTTAACATCTATGAGCTCCTATGGGATAGACTTACATGATAATATCTTGCAGGTAGGTCAGAAGGATGTCAGATATATGGAGATTGTGCACAGGTTACAATAGAGTACAGATAAGGTACATGTGGTGGTACAGTTGTAGGTAGTATTACATGTACATGTATAGGTAGTGGTACAGGTGCAGGAAAAGATGCAGGTGCACAAGATGTGGACTATTCTCTTAGGCAGATGGATTGGTTAGATTAAAATATAGGATATATGTGTGAGACAACAGTGAGCTCAATAAGATGATCTTGAGAGAGTTTCATGAGAAACCATATTCATGTCACTTAGGCTACCAGAAGACATTGACCGTAGTGAAGAAATTTTATTATTGGCTGAATGTGAAGAAGGATGTAGTAGAGTTTGTGGCTAGGTGCTTTGATTTTCAGCGGGTGAAGGCAGAGTGTAAGAATCTAGGTGGACTGCTACAACCGATTTCGATTCTAGAATGGAAATGGGAGGTCATTTCCATGGATTTTATCACAGGGTTTTCGAGGACAGTGAGACAGCATGATTCCATCATGGTAGTGGTGGATAGGTTGACAAAGGTAGTGCACTTAATTCTAGTGAAGTCTACATTCTCATCTATCCATGTAGCAAGGTATTCAATAGATATGTGGTCATATTTCATGGTGTTCTAAATAATATTAAGTCAAACATGGATGCAAAGTTCACTTCCAATTTTTGGAACGAGTTGCTTGCAGGTTTGGGAAAAAAGTTGGCCTTTAGTACAACTTGTCATCCGCAAACATATGGATAGATTGAAAGGGTCAACAGGATAATGGAGGACATGTTGAGGATGTACGTGATGCATCAACAAAAAGAGTGGGAAGATTATCTTCCACTGGTAGAGTTTTCTTACAACAATGGGTATCGGGAATGTTTGAAGATGACTCCATTTGAGGCATTATATGGGTGGAGTCATAATACTCCCATTAGTTGGAGTGATCTGGTGAAAAGGTTGTTGATTGGACTAGACATGCTGGTGGACATGGAACAAGAAATGCAAACTATAAAGAAGAATCTAAAGGCAACACAAGATAGGTAGAAGATATATGAGACCAGAATAGGTTTTGCAAGGAGTTCCAAGTTGGGGAACATCTGTACTTGCACATCAAACCAAAGAAGATATCCTAGCAGATTGGATCATGTGCCAAGTTGGCACCACAGTTTTGTGGACCCTTTAGTATTATTGAGAGGATCAGACCAGTAGCCTATCGACTTGCATTGCCCTTGACAGTGAAAGTCCATGATGTTTTCCACATGTCATTGCTTAAGAAGTATGTTAAATATGTTATTATGTTATCACGTTGGTTTGCTTCACTGTAGGGTGATCATTGTAAATACTGCATCAAGCTATGTTATAAATCTCCATGGGTAGTATGTTTATTTTTCAACGTTTTACTGAGGTATAGGTGTGGTTGAACATCAAGGGTGGTGTCACCAAAGGGGAGGGTTCTGTAACATCCCTGGTGAAAATTCCATGTAATAAAAGTTAATAAAGGAAAAATAATAACCACGATTGATGGGACACTTATTCCAAGCTAAATGTTGGGCAAATAATCCTAATGTGGGTGTTCATCAGGTTATTATGGTGAAGGAAATTGGAAAAGGCAATGGCTAAGGCTTTAGAAAGGCAAAATGGCATTTTCACACATTTATTTACAATAATAATGGAAATTAGGAGAAAAGGAAGATGAAAGGTCACATGTTGCATGTGAGGAGGAAAATGAAGGAAAATAATGGAAAATGAAGAAAATGGAGGCATAATTGATAAAAAGGTTTCTAAGGATCAATTTGTAACCTTTTTCCAGTTGAGTTTTGGAGCTCTCTCCTTATTCTCTCTCTCTCTCTCTCACTCTTAGACACTTAGAGTTTTCTTGGAGCATTTTGGCATTAGATCAAGAAAGGAAAAGGAAGGAAAGAGGAAGGAAGGAGAAGCAAGAAAGAGCAAGATCAAGCAACTACAAAATTATTCTTTGCAAGTATCGATTTTCATGTGTATTTTCCTTGCTATATTTGGCATGTAGGGTATTGCATGTGGTTCTCTTACTGTTATGGCATGGCATTTTCTAGGTGTGACAGTGTTTTCAGCCTAGCCTTTCCATTTCCAGATAACCATGATGTGATGGGGTTATCATGTTTTGGTTGAGATGGATCCGATGGATTCAAATATGAGTGAGGTGGATCTCTGAATGATAGGACACATGGCCTAGTGACCCCTGAACCAGACTGTTGGTTGTTCTAAAGCTAGATTTTGTGTTTCCTTGGTAGGCCTAGGAATCCTCGCCAGTGAATGGCAAGATATACGGTAAAGCCTAGAGGGTGGTGTCTTGTTTAAAGGCCTAGTGATCTCTATATCGAACTGTGGATTGCGGTAAAGCTCGAGATACTAGGAGACAAGAAAATTCCTCACGGTATATGTGGAAAGATATGGTGGCATCCATGCTTGTTTAGCATAGTGATCGGGCGGAGATCATGGTAAAGGCTATTATTACATGTTTATTGTCTTGGCTTAGTGATATGAGATGGATTACGACAAATCTTGGTTTCCTATTAATGAGTGTGAGGTAGTTTAGCCTCGAGATGCCTTGGTTGATTCTTTTGGTTTGCATCCCACATTCATGCTTGGAATATGGCACGGGGGTGAATGGATTAAGAGAGATTTGGCGCATCCTTTATATGGTCGAGTGGAACATGGTAGTCCCATCACGTACTTGGATTTTACATCATCAATATGAGGTTATTTCTCCTTATAATTCTATTAGTGTTATAGTGGTTTATATGTGGATCATATGGCTATGACTTCCTGGGTATTTCTGTTGCTATTATAATTGTTATATATATGTTTTATGACAGTAGCTATGTATGGCTCTCGTCATGTTTTTACTTGTAAATGAATGAAAAATGTATATATGACATAATAGATGATGATGCAACAAATGATATAAGTGAACAATGCTTCATAGCAATTCTCAGATAAGTATGAGACCCCAATGCTTAAATATGTTGTTTACACTTGTAGATTTCATATTTGTGATATGTTTGATGAAATACCTGTCATGGCTAGTAGGGGTCTAGTTAAGGGATTGTTCAAGTATTTGCATTTACATCATTATTTCCTTGTTATCTTTCTTTTCTGAAGGTGTCATTCAATTCTAGGCAGTGACCTCGACTGTGGGCCTGAAAAAGTGGCTCAAATCCCAGGGACACTCGCACAACACTAAGAAAAATAGTGGTGCAGGGTAAACCCGCACATACCCACAGTATGCATTCATATGCATGAACAAAATTGTCCCAGGTATTTGACTCTACAATGGAGTCAAATCTTTATACATAAAAATGGTTAAGCCCTCTTATACAGTTCCTTTGTACCGGAACCAATCACCCCGCCAGAATCTCCTATTGAAACTTTAAACCCCGTAGAAACCTTTGTTATGACTTTATTAAAGTCTTACTTTAGAATCCTTTTATCGGGAATTTCAATTCCTTTACATAATCCATAATTTACATATATGTAATCATTCCCTTTCAACCATTGGTTATGTATGGATTAACACATGAAAACACTATCGACACTCTTTTCCCTTATAACTCTTTTTCAAAGGAATTAACTACAAACCATACATTTTCCACCTTCCATATGACTTTTGCATAGATTCCAAGATTTGTTCCTCTATCGCAATTGCTATCAGCTATTGGGACTTTCGCAGGCCACTTTACATATGGGCAACATCACCTTCCGATATGCGATATCCCTTTGTTAACGGCTGCATCACTTTAATGCAAATATAATGGAATAACGGAAAAAACCCGCTCTGAACACATCTCTCGGATCTCAAATCTTATAGATTTGAATTCATATCATCGTCGGTTCCGCCATTGCAAAGTTCCTCCTTCGAACTCCGATTGTCATGATCGCTGATCCCTTTTCCCTCCGATTGCCGACACCTTTGATTTCACTTATCAGACCTCACACTTCTCTTCACTCCGATGTGATCATATCTTCAGACCCGATAGGGATTTAAATCCGTCGTTATGGAACTTTGGGTCTGGTTATATCGCCTTATCGGAGTTCGGTGATTCCATAGGTTGTTCCCTCTTCCACTTGAACTGATGCGATGCGATACTTTTTCCCGCCCTTTACCAATGTCATCTAGACCATTGATCTTCAAGATCTAATGGTTGCTAAGTGTTTACCTTCACCTCTCTGTTCTTTCTTTACCACTTAGTTTTTGTGCTAAACTTCAGTTCTTCTGGGTTTGTTCTTGTTCAATCTTCTTGCTATTTTATTGCGCATGTCTTCCTGATGCTTTACTCCTTTGTAAATATCACTTCACTATCACCTCAGAGCTTCACTCCTTTCCTTAATTTGATTCCAGGATCCTTCATGATGCCACCGAATCAACTCCGCTCCTCTACATCCTTCAGAATTCTGCCTGTAACATGTTGTAGAGCCTACAAATCCACAAGCAATTCATACATGAAATAATTCTTCAGCATACTGACACAGTCAGGAAATAAAATTTGTATATATATGTAAAAACAAAGGTTACATTCGAGAATTCTCTGTACAGTTAAATCACTTAACATCTATGAGTTCCTATGGGATAGACTTACGTGATAAGATCTTGCAAGTAGGTCAGAAGGATGTCAGATATATGGATATTGTGCACACATTGCAACAGAGTACAGATATAGGTACATGTGGTGGTACAGGTGCAGGTAGTAGTACAGGTACATGTATAGGTAGTGGTACAGGTACAGGAAAAGATGCAGGTGCACAAGATGTGGACTATTCTCTTAGGCAGATGGATTGGTTAGATTCAAATACAGGATATATGTGTGAGACAACAGTGAGCTCAATAAGGTGATCTTGAGGGAGTTTCATGAGAAACCATATTCAGGTCACCTGGGCTACCAGAAGACATTGACCGTAGTGAAGAAATTTTATTATTGGCTGAATGTGAAGAAGGATGTAGTAGATTTTGTGGCTAGGTGCTTTGATTGTCAGCAGGTGAAGGCAGAGTGTAAGAATCTAGGTGGACTGCTACAACTGATTGCGATTCTAGAATGGAAATGGGAGGTCATTTCCATGGATTTTATCACAAGGCTGTCGAGTATAGTGATACATCATGATTCCATCATGGTAGTGGTGGATAGGTTGACAAAGGTAGTGCACTTAATTCTAGTGAAGTCTACATTCTCATCTATCCATGTAGTAAGGTATTCATTAGATATGCGGTCATATTTCATGGTGTTCTAAATAATATTAAGTCAAACACGGATACAAAGTTCACTTCCAAGTTTTGGAATGAGTTGCTTGCAGGTTTGGGAAAAAAGTTGGCCTTTAGTACAACTTGTCATCCTTAGACAGATGGACAGATTGAGAGGGTCAATAGGATAATGGAGGACATGTTGAGGATGTACGTGATGCATCAACAAAAAGAGTGGGAAGATTATCTTCCACTAGTAGAGTTTTCTTACAACAATGGGTATCGGGAATGTTTGAAGATGACTCCATTTGAGGCATTATATGGGTGGAGTTGTAATACTCCCATTAGTTGGAGTGATCTGGTGAAAAGGTTGTTGATTGGGCTAGACATGTTGGTGGACATGGAACAAGAAATGAAAACTATAAAGAAGAATGTAAAGGCAACACAAGATAGGTAGAAGATATATGAGACCAGAACAGGTTTTTCAAGGAGTTCTAAGTGGGGGAACATCTGTACTTGCACATCAAACCAAAGAAGAGATCCTGATAGATTGGATCATATGCCAAGTTGGCACCACAGTTTTGTGGACCCTTTAGTATTATTGAGAGAATCAGACCAGTAGCCTACGACTTGGACTGCCCCCGACAATGAAAGTCCATGATGTTTTCCACATGTCATTGCTTAAGAAGTATGTTAAATATGTTGATCATTTGATTGACTGGTCTGTATTGTAGGTGGAAGTAGATGGAGAATTCCAACCAGAGCCTCAATGTTTATTGCAGAAAAAGGGGCTCATGCTCCGTAACCAAGAAATCGAGTAGGCTAAAGTGTAGTGGAAGCACTTTGCGTTCGATGAAGCTACATGTGAGATGGCACATCAGATGCGGGCTATGTATTCTTCATTGTTTTCTGGTTGAGACAAGCAGTTTTAGTATGGTGTTTTGGTATATGTCTTTTGTATATGTTTTGGTACATGTTTGATCATGTTTTGGTATATGTACATATGAATATCGATGTAAATACCACCATGAGATGTGTTATAAATCTCCAATAAGAGGTATCAGTGTCATGTCATCTATAGTTGTCATGTTGTTATGTTGTCATGTTGGTCTACTTCGCAGTAGGTTGATCATTGTAAATACTGCATCAAGCTATGTTATAAAGCTTCATGGGTAGTATGTTTGTTTTTAAACATTTTACTCAGGTATAGGTGTGGTTGAACATCGAGGGCGGTGTCCCCCAAGGGGAGGGTTTGTAACATCCCTGGTGAAAATTCCATGTAATAAAAGTTAATAAAGGAAAAATAATAACCGCGATTGATGGGACACTTACTCCAAGCTAAATGTTGGGCAAATAATCCTAGTGTGGGCATTCATCACGTTATTATGGCGAAGGAAATTGGAAAAGGCAATGGCTAAGGCTTTAGAAAGGCAAAATGGCATTTTCACACATTTATTTACAAAAATAATGGAAATTAGGAGAAAAGGAAGATGAAAGGTCACATGTTGCATGTGAGGAGGAAAATGAAGGAAAATAATGGAAAATGAAGAAAATGGAGGCCTAATTGATAAAAAGGCTTCTAAGGATCAATTTGTAGCCTTTTTCCAGTTGAGTTTTGGAGCTCTCTCCTTATTCTCTCTCTCTCTCTCTCTCTCACTCTTAGACACATAGAGTTTACTTGGAGCATTTTGGCATTGGATCAAGAAAGGAAAAAGAAGGAAAGAGGAAGGAAGGAGAAGCAAGAAAGAGCAAGATCAAGCAACTACAAAAATATTCTTTGCAGGTATCGATTTTCATGTGTATTTTCCTTGCTATATTTGGCATGCAAGGTATTTCATGTGATTCTTTTGTTGTTATGGCATGGCTTTTCCACGTGTGACAGTGTTTTCATCCTAGCCTTTCCATTTCCACATAACCATGATGTGATGGGGTTATCATGTTTTGGTTGAGATGGATTGTCCGATGGAGTCAAAGATGAGTGAGGTGGATCTCTGAATGATAGAACACATGGCCTAGTGACCCTTGAACCAGACTGTGGGTTGTGGTAAAGCTAGATTTTGTGTTTCCTTGGTAGGCCTAGGAATCCTTGCCGGTGAATGGCAGGATATACGGTAAAGCCTAGAGGGTGGTGTCTTGTTTTAAGGCCTAGTGATCTCTATATTGGACTGTGGATTGTGGTAAAGATTGAGATACTAGGAGACAAGAAAATTCCTCACAGTATATGTGGAAAAATCTGGTGGCATCCATGCTTGTTTGGCATAGTGATCGGGTGGAGATCATGGTAAAGGCTGTTATTACATGTTTATTGTCTTGGCTTAGTGATACGAGATGGATTACGGCAAATATTGGTTTCTATTAATGAGGGTGAGGTGGTTTAGCCTCAAGATTCCTTGGTTGATTCTTTTGGTTTGCGTCCCACATTCATGCTTGGAATATGGCACGGGGGTGAATTGATTAAGAGAGATTTGGTGCATCCATTCTATGGTCGGGTGGAACATGGTAGTCCCATCACGTACTTGGATTTTACATCATCAATATGAGGTTATTTCTCCTTATAATTATATTAGTATTATAGTGGTTTATATGTGGATCATATGGCTATAATTTCCTTGGTATTTCTGTTGCTATTATCTTGGTTACGTATATGTTTTATGAAAATAGCTATTTATTGCTCTCATCTTGTTTTTACTTGTAAATGAATGAAAAATGTATATATGACCTAATAGATGATAATGCAACAAATGATATAAGGGAACAATGCTTCATATACGATTCTTAGATAAGTATGAGACCCCTATGCTTAAATATGTTGTTTACACCTGTAGATTTCATATTTGTGATATGTTTGAGAAAATACTTGTCATGCCTAGTAGGGGTTTGGTTAATGGATTGTTCAAGTATTTGCATTTACATCATTATTTCCTTGTTATCTTTCTTTTCTGAAGGTGTCATTCAATTCTAGGTAGTGACCTCGGCTGTGGGCTTGAAAAAGTGGCTCAAATCCCGGGGACACTGGCACAACACTAAGAAAAATAGTGGTGCAAGGTAAACCCGCACATACCGAAAGTATGCATTCATATGCATGAACAAATCTGTCCCAAGTATTTGAATCTACAATGGAGTCAAATATTCATACATAAAAATGGTTAAGGCCGTCTTATACAGTTCCTTTGTATCAGAACCAATCACCCTGCCAGAACCTCCTATCGGAACTTTAAACCCCGTAGAAACCTTTGGTTATGACTTTATTAAAGTCTTCCTTTAGAATCCTTTTATCAAGAATTTCAACTCCTTTACATAATCCATAATTTACATATATGTAATCATTCCCTTTCAACCATTGGTTACATATGGATTAACACACGAAAACACTATCGGCTCTATTTTCCCTTATAACTCTTTTTCAAAGGAATTAACTACAAACCATACCTTTTCTGCCTTCCGTATGACTTTTTCACAGATTCCAAGATTTGTTCCTCTATCGCAATCACTACCAGCTATCAGGACTTCCGCATGCCACTTTACATATGGGCATCATCACCTTCCGATATGTGATTTCCCTTTGTTAACGGCTGCATCACTTTAATGCAATTATAATTGAATAACGGAAAAAAAACCCGCTCTGAACACATCTCTCAGATCTCAAATCTTATAGATTTAAATTCATATCATCATCCGTTTTGCCATTGCAAAGTTCCTCCTCCAAACTCCGATTGTCGTGATTGTCGATCCCTTTTCCCTCTAATCGTCGACACCTCCGACTCCGCTTATCAAACCTCACACTTCTCTTCACTCCGATGCGATCATATCTTCGGACCTGATAGGGATTTAAATCTACCACTATGGAACTTCGGGTCCGGTTATATCGCCCTATCGGAGTTCGGGAGTTCCATAGGCCGTTCCCTCTTCCACTAGAACTGATGCGATGCGATATTTTTTCTTGCTCTTTACCGACGTCATCTAGACCGTTGATCTTCAAGAGCTAATGGTTGCTGAGTGTCTACCTTCACATCTCTGTTATTTCTTTTCCACTTAGTTTTTTCACTAAACTTCAATTCTTCCAGGTTTGTTCCTCTTCGATCTTCTTGCTGTTTTATTGCACCTATCTTCCTGATGCTTTACTCCTTTGTAAGTCTCACTTTGCTATCACCTCAAAGCTTCACTCCTTTCCTCAATTTGATTCAAGGATCCTTCACGATCCCGCCAAATCAACTCCGCTCCTCTGTGTCCTTCAGAATTCTGCTTGCAACCTATTGCAGAGCCTATGAATTCACAAGGAATTCATACATCAAATACTTCTTCAGCATACTAACACAGTCAGGAAATAAAATTTGTATATATATATATATATATATATATATATATATATATATATATATATATATAAACAAAGGTTACATTCGAGACTTCTCTGTCTCGCACAGGCCTGATTTCAACTATCAGTGGCCTCCTTTCGACTCTGCCCATAGGCTTACATATATTCTATTTGTCTCGCTCCTCTCTATATCTCCTATTGAACACGTAGGTTCACTATTTATAAGAATACACTGGATTAGATCACTGAAGGGATCGTATCAATCTTTTCCTTAAATCACTCAACTAAGGCCCTAAAGTTCGCTACAGAATACATATGGTAGATTACATTTAATTAAGTCTTCTAGAGACTTATCCATTCCATCTTTTTCTCTGTTTTAAAACAGATTTGTCCCTTTATTCAGCTTGATGGTCCACATCCTCTCTTATCTATTAAATCACTAAAAGGCCTAAATTACATTAACTTGAGATTTAGGAAAACTATTTCCTAAAAATACATGACCCCCTATGTCTACTATTTACAATGATTTTCCCTTGGGTGAATGCTCCTGCATCAGAATCCCAATGTATAAAGTATTCATGATCTCCTGATCATTTGTCTTCTGATCTTTGTCTTCCTAGATCCCACACTTTGTTCTGTAACTGTCCACATGCTTTGTTCCCTTGTTGCTATTGTACTTCTGCTATCTCTTGCTCCAGTTTCTTCTTCTTGTCAATCAGATTCAAGTTCTGATTGATCTTGCTTGATGTTGCTACCATTTTACTCCATTTGAACTACTTCATCATCAACTCCCATATTTCTTCAATCTCTGTTTCCAGCACATCTTTGGACTGGTTCATATTCTGATTCATTTTTCTGCCTCCTTCTCTTTGTTTCAGGTTGCTGTTGTCCACTAATTCTTTAAACTGTTGTCGTTTTTCTTTTTCTTCTTCATTTTGTCTTGTTTCAACACTTGCTATGATTCCTATGTTGACTTTAACTTTGCTTGCTTCAACCTTTTCCTTGGTTGCTTTGTTGACTTCTGTTTTACTTGCTCCAACTTTTGGTTTGTTTGCTGCCTCCCTATCATCCTTACCCTCTTGCACTAAATCATGATTGTTCAACATTCTCTCCAGCAATTTAACATCCCTACTCCATGGATTGAATTCTTCCACAGAATCTCCTTCTTCCATCTTTAAGTGGCTTAGCTGTGCCAAATCTCCTCCAGCATTTGCAACAAAACCTGCACTCACAAAACACTTGTTAAAATTAAAAACACAAGGTTGTTGTGCCTTGTTTTCCTTTGGCAACAATTCAGTTTGTTGCACTGTTTTTTCCTCCTCTGTCAGCACATCAGTATGCTGATTTGAACTCTCAACCGAATTCATGAGACTGTCCATTAGTCTCTCTTTCATACCATCTTCTTCAATGATATCTCTCTGCTTTTGTCCACTGTAGTGAACTCCTTCTTTTGCAGTGTCAATCTATTGAATTCTCATTATCACCTCCTTTCTCTTGTGACTGTCATTCATGACAATTATTTTGTCTTCCTTCTTTAGCAATCTCTCTTGAACATCTATCCTCTGTCTTTCCAACTCCCTTCTTTGAAAATCCAATTCTCTATATAGCTCAACAACTTCAATTGGAGTAGATTTTGGAAATTTTACACAATTCTCCATACCTTCCTTTGTTATGGATAGATCATCAGTTGTCCTTTCTCATTTTGCTAAGTCTTTCCCATAGACTTCTTCTTCCTTAACATCTTTCAGTAGATGTTCTTCTTCTTCACTGACTGTCTCAACAGCTTTCATGGCTATTTCAACTGTGCCTATCATCATGGTGAATTTTTGGTCCTTTACTATGTTTTCAGCTAACATAGTTTCTTCTTCTTCAGTACATTTTGCCTTGTTGTCCCTCTGTAACTCTTCTCCAAGAGCTATCCTTGTCTCACCATCTGCATTAACATTCTCCTGCATTTGCTTTTCATCAATAACATTAATCAAACTTATTTGATTACCTTTCTGAGACAATATTTCTTCATTCTTCATCAGAATAAGATCCTGATTCCTCATCTCCATGATAGCTTCTATAGACTCATCCATAGACCTTTTCTTTTGTATGTAGTCAAATTCATTCTCTTCTGGAAAGTTTTCTCGGTCACCTTTTGCTTCTAGATCTTCATTTCTTCTGAAGATATCTTCAAATGGTTGCTTTTCTCCTACAATATCTGCCATCATATACAAACTATCAGTTTTAAAAATATAAGACCCTATGGTCTCACTTGATGGTTCAGCCATCATATCTCCTTGTTGTTCTAAATCATTCATGTGATTCAGAAATTCTTTGATAGTCTCTTCTTCAATCTCCTAAAGCCCTTCAATTGCTTACTTGACATCTTTCTCCAACTGTATATGAGATCTATCTATCTCATCTTTTTCTAGAACAAAATTTAGATTATGCTTGTCTTCTTCCTCCTTTATGACAATATCAGCCAATTATCCTTCTTTACATGTTTCACCTACATACATACACAAATTTTCAGTTTTAAACCGATGTGACCCTTTGGCCTCACTTGAAGTTTCAATCTTCAAGTCTTCATCTTTTGTCTCTCCTAGAATTTCTCCTTGTTCCGGTTCACAAATGTACTCTTCCATTTCCAACTCAGCTTCCTTGAGTTTTTCCTTCAGCCACCTTACTTGCATTTGTTGTAGCCTTCTCTACATCTCATGCCATTTCACTGGCTTCTTCCTCAAGACCCAACCTAGTCTCTCGCTTTCCTCAAGCATTATCCTTAATGCATTGAGTTGTTCTTTTAACTCTGCAACTTCCTGGTCAATTTCCTCTTAACTCATCTTCTTACCATTTGCCTTGGCATCCTTCTTCTCATATCTTCTACTGTGGCTTCTCTCTAAACCTCTGCTATGACTATCAATTGTCATCTTCTTCTCCTCTATCTTCATGAGCTCCTTTGTAATAAGCCTCTGCAACAGCTAGTCCTCCTCGCTACAATCTTACCCCACTAACCTCTCCTCACTTAGTCTTTTGGTAAGCATAGGTCCTCTGTCTGGAACCTTCTCTTGAGAAACACCTTTGCTCCTTCTAGGCTTCTGCAACCTCTCACTCTCTCTTGAGAACACTTCAGTTGTCCTCTCTGTCCAATCTCTTGTTGGATTTTTCAAGCTCACCTCCACTTCTTCTTCAGAGTGTTTCTCTTACTCTGTTTTCAAGAACTCATTTGGTTCTTCTCTCACAGCTTCTCTTGCTGTCACCTGTGCATTAATATAAAAACACACATTCTCAATAGAACATAACATAGTACCTCACCTTCAGATCTCAGCATGATCTTGTTTCACCCATTCTTCTACACTTCGAATGGATTTCCCTTTGTTTTATACCTCAAGTCTTCTTTTCTTCAGAACTTGTATTAAGCAATCTTACTTTCTCTTTTCTTCAAGAAATCCTATGTTCCTATTTATTCCAAGACTCTGCTGCAACTGCTACAATCTCCCAGTATAGTCTCTATCATTCATCCATTTAACTTATGCACATTAACTTTTTTCTATGTGCAACCTCCTTTTCATAGGAAATCTTTCCTCGCTCTGATTTCAATTCTTCTCTGGTTACAAATTTGTTCTGATACCACTAATGGTGTAGGGTAAACCCGCACATACCCACAGTATGCATTCATATGCATGAACACAACTGTCCCATGTATTTGACTCTACAATGGAATCAAATCTTCATACATAAAAATGGTTAAGGCCCTCTTATACAGTTCCTTTGTATCGAAACCAAACACCCCGCCAGAACCTCCTATCGAAACTTTTAACCCTATAGAAACCTTTGGTTATGACTTTATTAAAGTCTTCCTTTAGAATCCTTTTATCGAGAATTTCAACTCCTTTACATAATCCATAATTTACATATATGTAATCATTCCCTTTCACCCATTGGTTACGTATGGATTAACACATGAAAACACTATCGACGCTCTTTTCCCTTATAGATATTTTTCAAAGGAGTTAACTACAAACCATACCTTTTCTGCCTTCCGATGACATTTTCATAGATTCCAAGATTTGTTCCTCTATCACAATCACTATTGGCTATCAGGACTTCCACAGGCCACTTTACATATGGCCATCATCACCATCCGATATGTGATTTCCATTGGTTGATGGTCGCATCACTTTAATGCAAATATAATGGAATAATGGAAAAAAACCCGCTCTAAACACATCTCTCGGATCTCAAAGCTTATAGATTCGAGGTCATATCATCGTCAGTTCCCCCATTGCAAAGTTCCTCCTCGGAACTTCGATTGTCGCGATCGCCGATCCCTTTTCCCTCTGATTGCCGACATCTCTGACTCAGCTTATCAGACCTTGCACTTCTCTTCAATTCGATGCGATCATATCCTCGGACCCAATAGGGATTTAAATCCACCGTTATGGAACTTCGGGTCCAATTATACCACCCTATTGGAGTTCGGTGGTTCCATAGGTCGTTCCCTCTTCCACTTGAACTGATGTGATGCGATATTTTTGCTTGCCCTTTACTGATGTCATCTAGACCGTTGATCTTCAAGATCTAACGGTTGCTGAGCATCTACCTTCACCTCTCTGTTCTTTCTTTTCCACTTAGTTTTTTCGCTAAATTTCAGTTCTTCCAGGTTTGTTCCTCTTCGGTCTTCTTGTTGTTTTATTGCGCCTATCTTCCTGATGCTTTACTCCTTTGTAAATATCACTTCGCTATCACCTCAGAGCTTCACTCCTTTCCTCAATTTGATTCAAGGATCCTTCACGATCTCGTCGAATCAACTTCGCTCCTTTGCATCCTTTAGAATTCTGCCTGCAACCTATCGCAGAGCCTACGAATTCACAAGCAATTCATACATGAAATATTTCTTCAACATACTGACACAGTCAAGAAATAAACTCTGTATATATATATATATATATATATATATATATATATATATATATATATATAAACAAAAGTTACATTCGAGACTTCTCTATCTTGCACAGGCCTGATTTCAACTATCAGTGACCTCCTTTCAACTCTACCCATAGGCTTACATATATTCTATCTGTCTCGCTCTCTCTATATCTCCTACTGAACATGCAAGTTCACTATTTATAAGAATACATTGGATCGGATCACTAAAGGGATCAGATCAATCCTTTCCTTAAATCACTCAATTAAAGCCCTAAAGCTCGTTACAAAATACATATGGTAGATTACATTTAATTAAGTCTTCTAAAGACTTATCCATTCCATCTTTTTCTTTGTTTTAAAATAGATTTGTCCCTTTGTTCATCTCGATGGTCCAAATCCTCTCTTATCCAATTAAATCACTAAAAGGCCTAAATTACATTAACTTGAGATTCAGGAAAACTATTTCCTAAAAATACATGACCCCCCGTGTCTACTATTTACAATGATTTTCCCTTGGGTGAATGCTCTTGCATCAGATAGTCCCTAGACACTTGCATGCCTTGTAATGAGAGCGTCCAGAGCCTCTTGGACACTGTCAGGCCCATAGAATTTAAGCGTCTAGAGGCTAAGTGGTCTAAAACCTTAGTGGGACTGAGGGGATAGCTACCTGAGTGGTTGGGATGGTTCTTGGGAGTCTTGTAGCTGATGTGGAAGGTATGTATGTTGTGTTTCCACTGATTCCACTTCCTTAAGGTCACATAGAAGGTTGAATCCAATCATAGTAGCCTCTCATCACATGTTTACCCCAGTTGGATGGTTACTTGGGGAGATGTGGGAGGAGGGTGTTACACTTTTCCAACAATCTGTATGAAGGACAACAAATCTGGGCACTTTATCATGAGTTTTCATGTGGTCTCTCCACACCATGCAGATGGGAACCCCTAATTGGTGACTTGATAATGATAGGATCGATAGCATCGTCAGCATCCATGTCCCTTGAGCCTACATTAGAATCCTCCCAAAAGGGTTTCACTACTTAGTGGAATCTTAAGACAGGTATTTCGACTAAGGGACCCATACTCCAAATTTATCATTTAGTCTCTTCACCCTTTTTTTTCGCTGACCTAATGAAATGCATCCAAATTTGGTTGGAGCTAGGTGTTGTGTCTCTGACAAGTGGTGGAGATAGGTTGGACTAGGGTCAAGGACAACTATCGAGTGGCCCTCAATGGTGTCCCAAATTGAGACCGATATTTTTAGCATGGTGGATGGCTCAGACTTAGAGCGCTTCATAAATATTGCTTCTCATAACCCATCAGTGGTTTAGTGTTTAGGTTAGGATATGGATGCATCCTTGTATGGTCTAGCTTGAAAAGAAAACTCCCAAAGGTTTCACCTCTCTACAATTTCTCAGGCAGAGGTTTTTGGAGTGGATGATTTTTTGGTAAACTTGTCAACATTTACAAGATACATGCTCTTAATGAATTTTGGGATTAATCCATGCCTCACAGGTTTCTGTCTTAGCGGAAAATGTAACAGGTACTAAAACCTTCCTAGGAACTATCAATAGCTCTACTCTAGGGCTCAGAGATGTGGTGGATATACTAGTACAACAAGGAATTAGGGCTTATATGGAGTCAATGCCACCCATAGGAATATAGAATTGGGGTGGTGTTGTCGATGCGACAATGACCCTCGAAAAATTTTTCCTAACTTAATTTTGGAGCCTATGTGAACTGTAGTTCCAAGGTATCTAGTGTCATCGTGTTGTTTGATTGTCTATCCTTGTTTTCTCTCTAATTGTTGCATCCTCCTAAGCCAATGTTTTCTAAATGTCGTCACCTTATCTTTGAGAGTGCATGTGTTATCTTGTCTAAAGATAGGGGAAGGCATAACTTTTCTTGACTTAGTAAATATCTTTGTTTTCCATGCAACACGCACACAAAATCAAATAAAAGCACTTTCTTTGGGTAAAGTGCACTCTAAGATGATGAATAGTTGCCTCCTTGCTGAGCACACTCCTTTGGGCTGAACAAATGTGTCTTGGTCGAGCACACTCCTTCATGGTCAGTTAGTGTGCCCTCCAATTGAGCACACCCCGTAGACATGAATACTTGTGCCCTCTTTAACTCATGCATGCACTTTTCTTGTTTCATGTGGTAATTTATAGAATATGGAAGGCTGTATGGAAGCCCATAGGTTATAGAAGTTGAAAATTCATGAGGAAACTAAAAAGTCATTATCATTTGTTATAAATATCTCCTCATAACTCAAGTAACGGGTTGGGATTATTAGAGTTTTGGCTTGGCTTCTCTCGTATTGCATAGGATATAAATCATTCTTTGGAGAAGCAAGTTATGGCTTCATGTCCCACTACTGGATCTAGTGTTTCACCTATGTAACAATGTACTTGGAACATTTCATTAATAATGAGAAGCTCTTTGAGCCAACACTTCTTCATGCATGTATCATGAATGTAGTAAGATTATTCTTGATATGTTTTCGGTATATGTTGGCTTAATACATACTAGACTAATGAAATATTTTTATTCCTAGATATGGTTATTGTTGAATGAGTTATATTATTCTTTTATGATTGTTGTTTATCTTGTGAAATAATTTGCAGGTAAATCAATAAGCCCTTCTCCTTAGCTCGCGAGTCTCCCTTAAGATAATAATATTACTTCCCTAACCATATGCTTGTTTTCCTTTACCAGACGTGGAAGTTTCCTGAGCATTCTACATTTGGTATCACACAATTCTTACATACTTGCTACCCCAAAGAAGTGTTTGTGATCTCTTGTGTATGTGTTGTAACCAAGGCATACCTCTAAAAGATTTCCAATGGTGGTCAAATCATATAGCCGGATGATAATCTTACACCAAACAGTGTAAGGTTTAATTGGGACCTCACATTGGAGAGATCCCCTGTATGTTGGTGGTATCCAACACTGTCAACAAGTGGATAAAATCAAACCCTAGGAACAGGCCTAAAAAGAATAAGTCTAGGTGCACCATCCAAAAAAAGGGAGGGAATATAATGGTGTTTGGTGGTGATATTCAGTTGCATGAGGTTAAATCAAATTCTAATATGGCCACGGTGGTTCACTCCAGGGGTAGTTGCTTCAAAATTTCATCTCTTAAGGCCTTGAAAAATCAAAATTGGGGACAACAAATTTAGATGATGCCTTCAATATCATCTTTAGCAAGTGTATGGTCCTATTTTAGGCTTTTTTCCTGGGAGCATTCAACCTGGTTCCTATTAAAAAATGGGAAATGAACTCAACCCTAGTTCCATTTAAGAGGTGTCCACCACTCTTTGACACAAAGAAATATATCTTGGAGAAATCATCCATCAGGGTTTGTTCTCTAGTGTTTCCCATGCAATTATGGTCTCGAGAGGCATTCAAAGAAGTCAAGAATTATTTGGTGGAGTTTTGTGATGTAGAAATGGAATTCCATTCTACAAGGGTTAGGAAAGTTTCCTGTATACTTATTAATATTGACATAAGGGAATGATTGGTGGAAAAATTGAAAATTGTGAGGCAAAAATACTCTCACCTTTAGATTTTTGATTACAAGGGGATCCCTTTTCAATGTAGGTGGTGCCATAAGGCTAGGCACATCATGAAGGATTTATCCCTTCCTTTCCATGGGAACAAAGGTATCAGGGATGACCCTCTCTAAAAAAAAAATAAGCTGGGCCTGCAAGTCATAAGGAGGAGATAGGTACCCCCCTTACAAGTTCCATGGTTCATGATGAAGTGTCGGGTCACCATGAGGAGGAAAATAGGTTTGAGTCACCCTCTCAACTCCACATTTTGGTGGATAGATAATTTTCCAATTTCAACTCCTTTATCATATTTAGTTGATTCATTTGTTGATTTGGGAAAAGGACGAGACTACTCAATTGGTTGTGAAACTAAAATTTATTCTTCTTAGGACATTTCCCTTTCCTCCTCTTCCCTGTGTATTCCCCCCTACCTCATTGATTAGCTCATAGATTTTTTTTCAATCAGAGAGAGCCATAATTATATTTCCCCAAACTCATCTTCTAAATATTTTCTTTGTCCGAGGCTAGATCATATCTCAGTGAACCCTCCCTCTCTTGGACTTGGAAAATCTTGTATATTCTTGGAGGGGAAAGGGAGGGGTAGAAAATCTCACTTGGAAAAAACCCAAGTCCAATCTCATCTAGATGTGGTTGTTGGGAATCAAAAATCCATCATTGGGTCACTTAGAGTAGTGAAGGTCGTGGGTGGGGTGCCCCTATGATTATCCAATCCTTCAATTGTAGGGGACTTGCCAACTCCTCTAAAAAACTAGCCTTGTGAAGGGTTGTGGATTTATTCTCCCCTCACATTATTTTACTTTAGTAAACCTTGGAGGATGGTAACCTGGTTACAAATTTTTTGGAGGAACAATTAAGAGGATGGGATTATTTTTATTCAAATTCCCATGGGTGATTGAGTGGTCTAGCCATTAGATGGAAACCTCGAAAACTCAAAATTTTAGAGCAAGGGGGAGTGGAGAAAACCTTGGGTATGGAATTTATTGATTTAGAACTAGATATGGAGTTTAGTATGGTCAATATATATGGGTCATTCTTGGAGTGACCTACTTTCCGTGAATCCCTTCTCCCGAAGCATCTCCTCTCCTTTGAGAATTTGATTTTGTGAGGGGATATCAACTTCTCCCTAGGGGTGGCTAAAGTTTGGTGTCCCCACACAATACCTAACCCCATTACAAACTTATTCGAGCATATTTTTATTAATGAAAATTTGATAGATGTGGAAATGAAAAAAATATTTCCAGCTTGGAGAAATCATAGAATAGAGGATTGCAGAGCAGCCAAAAGGCTCGACCGTTTTATTTTGTATGAATATTTGGTGTAAAGGGTGTCTTTAATGTGGTAATGGGTCATGCATGGTGGTGAATCTCACCATTACCCTATATTCTTGGAAATCAGAGGGACGGGGAAAACTAGCAAGCCCCTTAAAATCTAACACAATGTGGTTTGAATAAGAAGAATACCTAGACTTGGTGAAATCTACTTGGGTCACTTTTGGTCCTAAGTTGGGGCTCTCTATTGGAGTTAGATTTTGTCAAAACTTTTCCCAAGTTAAATAAGGCCATGAATTAACTGGGCCACTCTCAAGAGAAGATGGGATGCTTAAGAACTTAAGGATTTTGAGATGGAACTAGTGGACTTTGGAAAATATGAGTGTAGGGGGTACCTCAGTGATGATTCAAAGTGTAGGCTGCTTCTTATTTAAGGTTTAAGAAGTAAATTATTAGAGGAAAAGAAGCAACCTCGAGGCTCAAGAGTAGGAAGGTGGTTTTGCCTCCACCTTTGAGGATCTATAAAATTTAGGTAATAAACACTTTGGAAATCTCTTCAAGGCTCATGAGAGAGCATCCATTGCTGATGTGATTTGGTTTGTCAAGTTCTTCCCTATATTTATTGAGAAAGAGGACAATCAAAGTTTAATGGAGGAATTTTCTAAGGGAAAATTACAAGTGGTTCTCCACAATTTCCAAAAGTACAAGAGCCCAAGTCTAGATGGGTGGCCAGTAGATTTCTTCTTGAGCCTCTATGATTTCTTGGGGATTGATCTACTGAAGGTAGTGGATGAATATGGGCAAACAAGGAGGGTGCTTTCCTCTTTCAATACTAATTTTATTGCATTGATTCCAAAGGAGAGTAACCCCAACCCCTTCAATGACTTCAGGTCTATCTCTCTCCACAATTTGATTTATAAGATCGCTAAAAAGATCATCGCTCAATGAATAAAACCTATTTTCTTTAGAGTCATTTCCAAGGAATAGTTTAGATTTTGGGAATTTCATCATATTCACAAGGAAATCAGGGTGGCATAGGAAGGCCTTCATAGTCTTAAAACAAATAAGCTTAAAGGTATCATTTTGAAGATCAAAATTTCAACAACTTAACATTGTGTTAGTTGGATCTTTCTCTGCCTCCTTTTAACACACATAGGTTTTGAGGTGCCTTTCATCACTTGGGTCATGAGTTTTCTCTCTTCTACTTCTTTTGTTGTTTTCATCAATAGATATGCTTCCCCTTTCTTTTATGCTCAAAGAGGATTGCACCAAGGATTGCCCCATTCTCCCTTGTTGTTTCTCCTTATAGTTAAAGGTCTCAACTAGCTACTATTAGATTCTAGATAGAGAGGGTCATTTTGAGGCACTGTGGTGGCCAGGAATATGGTAATCACTCATTTTCTATTTGTCAATGACATCTTGGTTTTCTTGTGATGGCTCGAGAAGAGCACTATATTTCTACAACAATATTTGTCCTTATTCAGAAGAGCCACATGCATGGAAATCAAAATTGCAAAATCATCACTAACGAAATATATGTTGGATGAGATGTAGCTCCAACCCACTCAAAACTTGTTGTCTTTTAATTTCACCACCCTCAATAATGGTTTAAAGTATCTAGGTTTCCATTTGAAACCTAATTATTATATGAAAGAGGATTGATTTTGGTTATTATCAGAATTTGAAAAGTGATTAAATGTTGGAGTGTGAGATGGTTATCTCAAGCAGGGAGACTGGTGCTCATCAAATAAGTCTAGGAAGCAATCCTTTCCTACTAGATGGCTATCACATGGATCCCAAAAAAATTCTAAAGAAGATGTGAAAGTTGTGCCTAAGATTCCTTTGGGCGAATTCTAAGGATCATTTTTTTATGTTGTGGGTAAGGTGGCATAAAATCATAGTTCTTAAAGCATGGGGTGGACGGGGCCTAAAAAATTTACCTCTGTTTGCAAAATTCGTAGCAGAAAAGGTGGCTAGCATTTACTAACTACTCATAACCTATGGATGGATGTATTTCACTATAAATATATCCATCCTTATTCAATTGAAGAATAGTCGAGACTCTCATCTAAGGGCCATAACAATATCAGGAAAAATTTTAAAGATGGAAATTTATCATAAAGTAGTCGAGACTCTCTTCTAAGAGCCTTAACAATATGAAGAAAAAATTTAAAGATGGAAATTTATCATAAAGTTTAAAAAATTTAGCGAATCTTATTGGTTCTTGATATGAAAAATGTATGATTTTTTAAAACTATTCAAATTTCTAATGGTATCATATAGTCTTTATAATTTTTTATAAAATTTAGGTGAATCATTTAAGACAATAAAAACTGGCAATTTCTTTTTGAAAAAAATGGAAAATTAGCCCACCTCCTAATATTAACACCTAAAATTCACCAACACTTTCAAAAATATTTCTTATAATAATTAAATTTAATTACCTCTAAATTATGTAAAAATATTTTATAATTTTATTAATTATTATTATTATAATATATTTATCATAAACTTTCCGTGGAATCAACAACTTCAACCATTAAATGAAGTTTACAAACGATCACCAATATTTTTTTCTAATTAAATTCTCTTTGGTTCCCATCACCATCAATATTTATTAATGCATTAAGAAATTTATACAACAAAGATTTAATATAAATAGATAAACTTCATTTAAATAAAATAATATTTCAAACAAAACATAAATTTCATTAAAAAAAAAATTCCTTTATACATAAATTTGGAATCTTATCCAAAACACCAATATCCCTCCCCGTTTTCGAGTATCATAAACTCAGTGCATATTTATATTTTTTTCTAAGTCCACAAAATTTAAGGTTAACATATTACCCAAGCTAATATATACTTGGATGTGAAAAAAATTATAATGATTACTTATGAGACATTCTGTATCTTCTAGTCTTTCTTATTCTTTATTTTCTCGAATATATGGTTTACCATTAGGAAAAATATGAAAATATGTATTTAATTTCATTTAGATTTAAATTAATTAATATTATCTAAATATTTATTTATTTTTATTTAAAATTAAAAGAACAATTTAAAAACGTATTGAAAGACCAGCTGTTATTTATTAAAATTTATAAACAAATAACTAGAAAATATTGTAAACTTAATAAATATCATTAAAATTAAAATAACAATAAAGAAAATTGTTAAAGTTGAAAGACAAGCCGTTATTTATTAAAGTTTATAAACAAATAACTGGAAAATATAGTTAACTTAATAAATATCATTTTAAATTTAACTTTTATTACTTAAAATACATAAAATTTTATAATTTTATCTTACCATTTTTCCATGATTTAGATGTTTATCCTATAGCCTTTTTTTTCATAGATTTATATTAAGCCAATATAAAGAACATAAGATATGGCAAGGGACAGATACCTTTCATGCATATAAATGCTAATGGATCAAAATTTGACAGTCATAGGATCCCCAAAGAGATCAGAACTAACATTCAGAGACTGTACAAATATGGTATCAAAAGCAAGATTCAGCTGCTCTCATAGTCATATATAACAAAAGAGGCCTATATGCAAAACAGGAAAACAGATAAAGAGAGAGAGAGATCATATTCCCGGGATGAAGAAGTCCTGAATGAGATAAGAAAGATCACCATCCGAGACCCTCAAAGACCAAGAACCCAGCTCCATTGTAAGACCCTTCTTCGACAGAAAGTCAGCTTGATTATTTCTGGAACGAGGAATATGGTGAATTGAGCGGTGTTTCATATTGCTCCAAAAATGCATGATTCTGTTTAGCCATCCAGACAGATGAGGACAGTTGATGTGGCATGCACCGCTGACATGATCAATCATTGATTTCGAATCACCATAAATTGAGATGCTTTGGATGTCAAAGAAAACGCAAAAAGCAAGCAGGCCTGCAAGAGCCCTGGCCTCGGCCATGCTGTTTGAGCCAATACCTCCATTCCAAGAAAGAAAGTATTGCAGATTGTCATGCATAATTATGTGGACCCCACATCCACAAATGTTATTTTGCTCAGCCCCATCAAAGAAGGCACATGGAGCCTCGATGGAAATGTCATCCGACATCATTTTGCAATCTTTTTTCGACTTGACATTTTCCAAAGGGATCAAGTCATGAAAGGCCATTATGCGCTGCAGAATTGACTTAAGGGGCTCCTTAGACTCTTGAAAGATCTTGGCATTCCTCCATTTCCATAAGCACCAGCAGGTGATAATAAACAGAGATCTCCATAAGTGCTTTTGCTCGCTCCACCATTGAATAGCAACCTGTACTGAAGCAAAAACGGCGTGAGGAAAACCATAAAACAGAGAAAGTTCATACCAAATCTGAAGAGAAGAGTTGCATTGGAAGAACATATGGAGGTTAGATTCCTCTGCAGCTTGGCACATGGCGCATTTGCTCGGCCCATGCCAGTTCCTCCTCCTCAAGTTCTCCCATGACAGATTTCTGTTGTTAAATACCAACCACGAGAATAGGATCATTTTGAGAGGACACCCCGACTTCCATAAGCACAGAGGGAAAAGAAGATTGGAGTCTGGAGCTTTAGGAGAGATCATGTCGGCATAGATGTCTTTTACACGAAAAGGCATCTTTGCCCTTAGAACGGTCCAAATCAGATGGTCATTGGTTCCAGAACGATAGATTCCCAAGCTGCATAAAACATCTTTAACTGAATTCCACATCGGGAGCAATGGACCTGGCAGGGGAAGATCATAACCATCTTTCCATAATGGTATGGGACCATTCCATGATGTGATCAGTTTATCCCAAGTAAAGCATCCATTTCTGTGAAGAAAAGATAATAGATTTTGAGGAAAAAACAAACCTTCTCGGCCACTCAATATGGGATCGATACCAATTAGGATATGGGAGCCAGAGAAGAGATTCCATCTTAAGTTCTCTAGAAAGTATTGTTGGACTTTTCTGAGGCTGAGCCAAATGGCTGAACCTTGCCTGGTACAAATAGATCCCCTTCTGTACCAAAATTCTAGGTCTTTTCCATGCATGTATTTCTTTCTAATAGAAAGACTCCACAGCCCGTTGCCAAAGATGCCTCTCCACAGCAATTTGCATAAGAGCGCTCTTCCAAAGGATCGCAAATCAAGCTGGCCCCAACCACCTAGCTTCTTAGGCATGGAGATTTTGTCCAGCTTCGGCAAATGAATTTTTCTCTGATTTGATTTTCCACCCCATAGAAAATTTACCGAAAGTCTGTTCATTTTATTTATGATGCTAGTTGGAAGGAAGAAAATATGAGCCCAATAAACCGCTAATTGTGTTAAGACTGTCTGAGTAAGAACAAGTCTGCCTGCCAGAGAGAGGGTCTTAAACTCCCAGCCTGATATCTTTTTATAGAATCTTTCCAATAACTAATGCTCTATTATGCACAAAAGAAAAAGTCCCAAAGCCAAAAGCCTTTCCAAAATCATTTGCTAAGTCTGCCATTAATATGCTTTTATAAAAATGAAAGCAAAATTTTTGGATCAAATATGTTTACCTCTGAAAATCGAATTTTAACCTGATACGTCCAATTTTTGCATTAAGTGAAAAGCTTTACCAACCCTAACAATTCAACTTTTTTATAAACCGAAATGATACAAATTACCTAGGCCACAATACTAAAAAACATCACAATTATCAAGTCGAGCCCAATTCACTGAAAATTTGCAACGTCAATCATGAAAATTTTAAATCTCCTGATTATTAATGAATCGAACGCTTCCCGACGATTGTTACAATATATCAATCTTCGGAAATTGCAAATAGGTTTGAAATTTAGTTTACCAACCTTCCAATTTGATAAAATCTTGCAAGCCATGAATTCAATTTCTCTGCTCTTTTGCCAGAACTAATTTTTGAGGTGATACATGTCGAATTATTTGTCAAATCTAACTTTAAGGTAACGAATCGAAGGATCCCTAAATTACTATGTTGCAACAGCAACGTAGGAGAGACAGCCTAGTAGAACAATCGATAAAAGATCATGGTCGTGCCTTGTAGATGCAATGGCTTCAACATAATGGAAAAACCTGGAGGTGAGAATACCATCGTTGCTTAAGCAATATTCCATTGTACACTTGTTCACCAACTTTGGACAAATTTTACAGCGGTTTGCAACATGTGGTGGGTTTGCATGAAAGTGTAAAGGACAATATGTTACTAGTTGAATCATGTTTTTCATTATTATGCCCAAGCATTTTCTATTCTGAGGTTTATCTTCAAAATTATTATTATAAAATTTATTCTCAATACTGTTCAGATTCGTCATCCCTAACAACATCTTGAACAGGTATCCTTCCCCTCCTTTTTAACTTCCCACTCCCCTCCACAAATCTGTGACTCTCCCTGACATAATCTTGAATAGATATCTTTTTTTTAAAGTCACACTCCTCTCAATTTAACGTCGCGGCCCTTCGTTTAAATCCGTTGGTGTTCCTTTGCACAGTAACGTGCAAATTGTTGGAGGAACTACACACTTACATGCGGACACTTAGTTAGAGCATGGGACTACATGCAAGATTCCTTCTGCATGATTTACTCCTTGATTTTCTCCTTTTTTAACTCCGCAACTGGCTAGTTCTTCTGCATGATTTACTCCTAGTTCTCTCCGGAACTTGTTGTAGGTTTTGAGTCCTCTCATTGATCACCACTATGGTGCATTACCTTGGGATCTTCACCCAGTAATGTTATATCATGAGCATTGTAACCTATTTTCTAATGAATCATTCTTTTGTTCTTTCGATTTTCTTTTAGTGTTTTTGATCTGCAAAGCTGTGTGTTCAACCACTACTAGCTAGATCCACGTGTGCACATTTTCTAACACATTTACATGGTATCAGAGCCCACAGGTTGCTAGATAAAAGGCACACCAATACTTTATTTTGCAAGTATTACAACTGGGAGATCGAATATCGACAGGAAAATGGAGTTTCCCAAAGCATCGATCCTAACACCGCACAACTATCACGAATGGAAGGACCAAATGGCTCGATAAGGGTTGTATAGGATTACCATGGCTGCAGAAGTGGAACCCACTTCAGCCATAGAGAAATCCAAGTACCTCAACCGTATGGATGAGGCCCACGGATCCATATGCATGTGAATCTCTCCAGAGTTGCAGTTTCATCTATCTGCCTGCAATACTCCCAATGAGATTTGGAAAAAGGTTGAAGAACTCTACGGGAAACAGGATGAGATGAAAGGACATCTACTCGAAGTGGAGCTGCTGTCATTGAATCAAAGGAACTATGACAGAATTCAAGTTTCTTCACCAAATATAATGATTTGTTGCTGCAACTCAAGGGTTGTGGAATTGACAAATCCAAGGAGGAGAGTCGCCAAGTTCTCTCTATTATGTCAAAGCTTAGACTGGAATACTCCATCTTTGTGTCCAAATTTCATTCAATAAAGCAAGCAACAGGTAAATCCTACACTATGCCTTCTCTCAAAGAGTTCATGGAGTCCCTTATTTTTGAGCAAGATAAACTCATTGGCATGGGGAAAATCAAACCTCCAAAAGCGCATGCACTTGCTGTGCATGATGGTAGCCACAATAAAAATCACAAATCTGATTCAAATCAGAAAAATCAGCAGCAAAAAGACAAGGGAAAAGCGCATTCCCATCCAAAGAAGGAAGGGTACGCCAAGCCCTTTAATGACTCCACTGACTCGAGAAATGAGAAAGGGAAGAAAGGAAACATATGCACCTACTGTGAAAGAGGATTCAATCCAGAATCGTCTTGCATGAAGAAACAAATTGACCAAATGGAAGAAATCCTTCAGAAGCAAAACCTTGGGGACCATATCCCTCAGGGTGCCAAGAAGAAAACTGAGGATCCGCCACACGGGAAAGGTAACAATTTTCATGCTTTCGTTGCAATTAATTCTTCCCCTTATGCATGGATTATAGATTCTGGTGCATCACATCATATGGCTGCTACAAAGGAAGTCTATTCCTCTTTGGATGCATGCAAAGGACCTCCCATCCTCATGGGAGATGACTTGCCTATTGAGGTCACCGTAAAAGGTAGAGTGGAACTTTTACACGGAAGCTTTTAAGATGTGCTTCATGTTCCAAAACTTTTGGTAAACCTGCTTTCATTTTATCAGATCACTCATTCCAACATTGGAAAGAGAGTGGAATTCACTCCAGATGCAGTGAACATATATGACCTACATAGCAGGTCCAAAATTGCAACCAGTGAGCTAAATAGTGGAGCCGGACTGTATACATTTTCTGAATTTATTGAATCTGAATCCTCCTTATTGCTTACACATGCTGATGATAGTAGTAGGCTTTGGCACGAGAGGTTTGGTCACTTAAATTACAAGTATATGTAGCAGCTAAGCAAGCATGAGATGGTGGAAGGCTTTCCAAATATCAGTTTCTCCAAAGGAGTTTGTGAAGGGTGTGTCCTTGGCAAACATCCTTGAGAAAAGTTTGACACTGGCAAGACTCACAGAGCATCCTCTCCTCTAAATCTGATCCATAGTGATCTAATGGGGCCTTTTCCTCATCCTTCCATCAACAAATCAAGGTATGTGCTTATTGATGATTTCTCACGGTATGCTTGGGTGTATCTTCTCAGGAACAAATCTAAAGTTTTTGTGCACTTTGAAGATTTCAAAGCACTAGTTGAGACACAGTCAGAGAGAAAGATCAAAGCCCTCCGTATAGAAAATGGGGGGGAATATGTTAACACAACACTTCAGAACCTTTGCCTTGAGTCCGGCATACAGTTGCAATACACAGTTCCATACACTCCGCAGCAGAATGGAGTTGCTGAGAGAAAGAACCGATCTCTCAAAGAGATGGCTTCCTGCATGTTGCATGCTAAGTCACTGCCTCATAAGCTATGGGATGAAGCACTTAATTGTGCTAACTACATCCAAAACAGATCTCCTCATAGGTCTATCAAGGATCAGACACCCTTTGAGGCTTGGAGCGGCACTAAACCAGAGGTCACCCACTTCCTTGTTTTCGACTCTCGAGTATGGGCCAGGATCCCCTTTGAAAAGAGGAAAGATCTTGATCCATAGAGCATTGAGTGCATCTTTGTTGGATACCCTGATGGTGTGAAGGGATACCGACTCCTGATTTCCTCTATGGACAAGCTCATCATTGAGCGAAGTGTCAAATTTGAAGAAAGTCTCTCGCATGCACCTCAATTGCCGCATGCAGACACCTTTTATCTACATCATGTCTGAGATGATGACTCAGTACACTCAGATGCAGATACAGAGCATGAAGATGCCACGGTATAGCATGTAGATGCAGAGACAGAGTCTTTAGATACAAATCTAGTGCATGCATATGATGATCCACATCCAATCCCAGATCGGGCTTCCAACAGTGAATCAAATTCCCCTGTCATAAATCAGAGAACAAGGAGCTTACGTGAGATATATGCACAAGACCACCCAGTTGCTATAAATGGGCTTGTGGGAGATACTTCTGATCTGCAAAGGTCTAGCTCAAAGTTTATTGAGCCTCCTCTTGCCCTCACTGCCACTGAACCATCGCCATCCTGGCATTGTCATTTGGTTCAGTCTTTTGATCCACAGTCTTATGCTGAGGCTGTTGGGCATCCATCTTGGGAGTCTGCCATGGAGGAGGAGTATAACTCCCTCCTCAAGAACTAGACCTGGGATCTGGTCCCCCTTCCTTCAGGAGGGAAACTTGTCTGATGCAAATGGGTCTATAGGACCAAGAGTGTTGCAGATGGGAAAATCACCAGACAGAAAGCTAGGCTAGTAGCCATGGCTTCCAGTAAGTGCATGGCATTGTTTATGTTGAGACCTTTGCTCCAGTAGCAAAGATGGATTCCATATGCCTTGCACTTGCCATTGTGGCTGCCCAGGGGTGGGAAGTACATCAGATGGATGTGAAGAATGCCTTTCTTCATGGAGACCTATCTGAGGAGATCTATATGGAGCAGCCACATGGTTTCATTCAGGATTCATCTTTGGTCTGTAGACTGGAGAAATCTCTTTACGACCTTAAGCAGGCCCCGAGAACTTGGTATGAAAAGATGGATTATTTTCTCTTATCACAAAACTTTGAAAGATGTAAGTCTGATCCGAATGTTTACATGCTCAGGACACATGATTCTCTTCTTATCTTAGTTTTGTATGTGGATGATCTCCTGATCACTGGCAACTCGGCTTCAACCATTGCTACAGTCAAGAGGGCCTTGCATGATAGATTCTTGATGACGGACATGGGTCCGTTACACTTCTTTCTTGGTCTTGAGATCAGCCAGGATGCCACAGGCATCAAACTCTCTCAGGCTAAGTATGCACGAGATCTCCTCGAGAGATTTCGCATGACGGACTGCAAGCCAGCACCGACTCCTTTTTTGTGTGGGGTCCGCCTTGAGGATGGAGGTGACACTCCATTAGTTGACAACATTCTCTACTGACAGCTAGTGGGGAGCTTATTTTACCTCACCCACTCCAGACCAGATCTCTCATATGCAGTAGGGGCAATTTTCAGACACATGCAGGAGCCGCATGAGCTACACTGGAATGCTGCCAAGCGCATCCTCCGATATGTGCATGGCACCATGACCTTTTGGATTCACTATGTAGAAGGCACTGCATTGAAGCTCCTTGGCTTCACTGATTCTGATTGGCAGGCAACAACATTGATCTCAAGTCCACCTCCGAATATTCACTCAGTCTAGGGTCTGGCCCTATCTATTGGTCGAGCAAGAAGCAGGCTGCTTTTGCTCTCTCTTCAGCTGAGGCCGAGTACAGAGGAGTAGTCAACATCACCATTCAGGCTCTGTGGCTACAACACTTCCTCACTAAGTTCGGCATCCAGTTCCACCAGCCCATTGTCATCTGGTGTGACAACCAGAGCACTCTAAAATTTTGCAGGGATCCAGTACAGTGGCAACGAACGAAGCACATAGAGATCCATATGCACTACATCAGAGACTTAATACATGATCGGGTCATTAATTTGCAGTTATGTCCTTCAGTAGAACAGACTGCAGACATCTTCACCAAGACATTCACTGAGCAGAAGTTTCACTCTCTGCGTGATCGTCTTGGAATGAAGGACACAGTTGCTTAGCAACTGTGTTTTCTTCCTCTTTTCTTTTGATTACATTGTATTTTGAGGGTGGGTTTTTCCCATGAGGTTTTCTCTCTTTCCTCAATTTTAGTACAAGTTGCACTGTATTTTGGGTGACTTTTGACCTTAGTTGCCAGGTCCCATTTTCTATTTTTCCCCATAGTGATGTTCAGGGGGGGTGTTGGAGGAACTACATACCTACATGCGGACACTTAGTTAGAGCATGGGACTACATGCAAGATTCCTTCTGTATGATTTACTCCCTGATTTGCCCCTTCTTTAACTCTGCAACTGGCTAGTTCTTCTGCATGATTTACTCCCTAATTTGCTCCTTCTTTAACTCCGCAACTAGCTAGTTCTTATGCATGATTTACTCCTAGTTCTCTCCAGAACTTGTTGTAGGTGTTGAGTCCTCTCATTGATTACCACTATGGTGCATTACCTTGGGATCTTCACCCAATAATGCTATATCATGAGCATTGTAACCTATTTTCTAATAAATCATTATTTTGTTCTTTCAATTTTCTTTTAGTGTTTTTGCTCTGCAAAGCTGTGTGTTCAACCTTTACTAGCTAGATTCATCTGTGCAGGTTTTCTAACACATTTAAACAAATACTAGTTATATCTACCTCATAATATTTAATAATAAGGTCCACATTACTAGTGAAACGGTTGTTTTTGGAATTTTGTGGAGCTTGTGCAATCCCTTTGGCCACTCGTTGTAACGCCTAAGTGAAACTATTGTTTTTGGACTTTTGTGGAGCTCATGTAATCCCTTTGGCCACTCGTTGTAACGCCTAAGTTGTTGGAAATATTTTTATTTAGTGATGATATTTAGAGACAGTCTATCGTTAGCAAAGTGGCTCTTCAACACATTCGTTCAAAGTTTGTTAGTAATGACAGCGAAAGTTTGACGGGGAGGCATGTTAGACAGTATGAATGGAAACAATGAGTGGATTCGGGCTTGCATTGCTGAGTAAATGGTTATTCATATTATTGCTCCATATGGATTTGGAGAATCCTAAATTGAGTATTCAACTAGTACTTAAAAACTGTTTGTATGTGAATAATGCGGTATCGATTGGGATCTAGTATACATGCAATACGATCTAAGGAAGTTGGACCGTGACTAGGTCGATGGGTTATCTCTGTCAATTGTTAGTTGAAATCCGTTAAAGCACGTACAACATGCCTGCTCATTCCTTGGCTAGAGGAGATTGAGTACGAAGAAGATGAAGATTTTTCGATTCTTACAAATTCCACATGTAATGCATTAGCAAGGCTTTATATGCATAGCGCGCCAATTGCATATCTATGAGTAATAAGTACTTTGGCTCACTACTTTGACCATTGATCTTGGCCTCGTCTACGTATATAAGGACTTTCACGTTTGACCTAGGTTATTGATCATGACATAGTTTGTTTATACTATGAGATTAATCTTTTAGCGAAGTCAAAGGCTAGGCCCATGATGAAGCTTTTACAATATCAAATCATCCTATAAATAGGTGCATGATGAAGCTTGTACAACATCAAATAATCCTATAAATAAAATGAAGGCTATGCCTATGATGAAGCTTGTACAACATCAAATCATCCTAGAAATAAAATCATTCAATCCTAATGAGAGCTAGTACTCTCAACAAGAGTGTGGTCATTTATCTTACTATGGTTCGTTTGTATAACGAGGCTAGCCTTTGACTAAAGTCCAAGGGTACGTCATGATGAAGTTTTTACAGCATCAAAAATTTTGGTAGTTTAATAATAACATAAAACGTATGAGATTTAAGTCTAATGAAGGTAAAGAAGATCGACAAGACTATAGTTTATCAATAATTTAGAAGAAAAGAATGTGAAAAAAGGTTAAAATAAAACAATTCCAAATAAATTAAATAAATAACAAAAATTAACATCATGAAAACTTTTTAGCTATAAAAACCTTTATGCCGAAGGTACACTCGTTGTATTATTTAATGACTAAATGATTACAATAGAGGCTTATTTTGTTGTCATCTCAAAGAAATTTTGATAACATAATAGCAACATAAAACTTAAAACTTACCTCCTTTATGTAGAAACTATAAACTATTTATGGCTTTCCATGTCTACATGCCAAACAAGTCATGTTCCACTATTTCTTTACATCCATTCCCTACCACTACTCAAGTATTATTCCTTGGCAACTAATATCTATTTCTTCTCTGTAATTATTCTATATTTATTCCCTAATTTAGTGTTGTGCTTAATTCATACTCTAGTACATCATTGCAAGGTGTATGGTACAGTTGTTCGAACATTCTCCCACTTTTAATAAAATTTGCAAGGATACAAGGGAGGATAAATCAAGGTGTGGGCTAAGTCCTAGGAACAATAAGGCCAAAAGACTCACAATACCTCTTGAATTTATGTATGGTCACAGAGTTCCTTAATGCATCTACAACCTTCTACAAGGTGTCAAATTTATCTAATATCGCATTTCCATCCTCTAATATGTCCCTAAAGAAATGGAGTTGGACATCTATTTAACTTTCCTTTGCATGAAAGGTTTGTTTCTTCATCACAGAAATGGAACTATTACTATCACATTCACCTTGAACTATAATAGCTCCATAACTTATACTTACTTCTAAACATTGTTTGATAGCATTGTTACTATCACATTCACATTGAACTATAATATCTTCTTGGCATAGCACTACTTCTAAACATAGTTTCATAAGCTAAATGACCTCCCCACAGGAATGAGAAATTTCCATATGCTTTTCCTTTACAATGGACAAAGTGACCATAACTTGTTTCTTACTCATCCGACTTGCTAATCTACCAATGAATTGAAGCAAGTACTTGCTTATAGATCTCCTCCTATCTACACCCCCTACTTAATTATAATACACATAACCTTGTACATCCACTGAGTATGAATACCATAAAACATCAGTATGATTAAAACATGGAATATTCAAAGGTAGCTCACAAATTCTTGAACACACTCTTCATTGGATCCTAATTTTCATGTCTAAAGTTAGCCATGAATCAAATCAAGGCTCCTACTATGCGGGAAAACTTTGGTTTAGTATACATCATACCTACGTTAAACCACCAACTGCACTAGCATAAGAAATAGAAGCCAATCCTCCATCTTTGCAAGTATTGTAGGACATAACTACGTTAAACCACCAGTGCACTAGCATAAGAAATAGTAGCCAATCCTCCATCTTTGCAAGTATTGTAGGGCATACCTATATTACACCACCAACTGCAATAGCATAAGAAATAGAATCCAATCCTCCATCTTTTCAAGTATTGTAGGACATACCTCAACTAAAAGCTTAGTTCCCAGTGAAATCAAAATAATCAATAGTTTACAATGTTCCATGTAAAAAATTTGTAGAAAATGTTACATACATAGTTGGGCTCCACCAAAGTTATTTATTTGCTCTATCTTTCATGATCTCTATTCCTAAGATATATTTTGTATCCCCCAATTCCTTCATATAAAATTGTGCTAAAAGATGAGACTTCACTTCACAAATCACATCCTTACTATTACTAAAGAATAACGTATCATCTTCATAGATAATTTGACAATAAGGAAATGATCACCATTTGGTTTGTGATTTAATGTTTTGATTTAGATCTCATAAATCTCAGTCCCAACACAAAGTAATCAAAATTTTTGTACCATGTTCTTGGACATTATTTGAGACCATAGATCCTTTTTAACTTGCAAACCAATGACTCTTTACCTTTTTCAACACAGTGCTCTCGTTGTGTCATATATATCTCCTACTTCAAGACATCATGTAGGATTTTTTCTTTCACATCCACCTATTCTATATATAAATAAAATGATGCTACTATAGTTAATAGAAACCTAATACATATTATCTTAGTAAGTGGGGAAAATATCTCACCAAATTGTATCCCCTGAACTTGGAAATATCCTTTTTGCAACAAACCTTGCCACGTGATTTTTAGTATTTCCATCTAAGCCAATGTTATTTTTGAACACTCATTTATATCCAATGGGTTTCCATCCATCACACATTGGGACCAAGTACCATGTATTTTTATTTCTAAGTGCAACGATTTCCTCATCCATGGACGATCTCTAGGACTTCTTATCTTCCATGTTTGATGTGTCTTTCACAATTCTAGGCTTACTAGTTTTAGCAAATAAAGCAAATACATATTTGAAATTAGTCTAACTATAATTATACTTCTTGGATTTCTTTCATTGCTAAGTGGACCTCAAAGTTTAAGTTTGATTTTAATATTCCTATTCCAAACTCTCTAAAAACTCCTCCTCATCATGTCCATAATGAACTTCTTGTTCATTTTATGGCGCGAATTTCTCAACCTTGGGTGGTGGTTTCACCACAAACTTCATCCTACGCTAGTTGCACCACTAAGGGAGAGACCTAAATAACTTTATCAATATGAAAAGGATTTCTAGCCATACGATCCCAAAGCTTGTACCTTTCACATCAATAACATAGCCACTGAAGATACATTTCATAGACTTATTAGTCAACTTCAATCACTTCCCCTTAGGTACATGAGCATATGCCTTACAAAAAAAAACATGAAGATCTAAAGTGAGTGATTCTTTCCTATCTAGACTTCCATAATTGTATTATCCACAAGATCGTATTTGGGATACCTAAAAATCAAGTAAAACGTAGTAGCAACCAATACTACATAAAACTTCTTCTCTAAGCAAACTTTATTAAGCATGCTCTTAACCTTTTCCATCAATATTCTATTCATCTATTCTACAACTCCATTTGCAAGAGGGGTATATGGAGTTGTATTATGTCTTTCAATTCCATTATCTTTAGAAAACCTATTGAACTTTGTAGAAAAATGATCACTACCATTTTTATTCCTCAACACCTTAATCTTCCTAGTAGTCTAATTTTCTAAGACGTATTTATGATCCTTAAACCAATTAGGAAATTTATATTTAATTGTATCAAAATACACCCATGTTCTTCAAGAATAATAATCAATTAATGACTTATACTTCAAACCCTTATAAATTAAAGCAAATTTAACTAAACCAAGTACATCATAATGAATTAATCCCAACAACCTAGGAGATTTATGAGAAGTAGAATACAATTGAGCATTAATAATTCAATCTATCAACAATATTTTTCCTTTTCAAGGATTGTAAGCCCTTATTCTCGTATATATGAACGACTATTCGGTACCATAACATTGTCTTCTCTCTAGATAACTTGTAATATGAAACAAGAACCTGTTGAGGAGGCTCCAATTGTGAAGGTGTAGATCATGCACATCCCTTCACAATAGAAATCCATGAGCTATTAAAATCAATACTACATGCATCCAATTAGAATAAAGTGACCACTTCAACACCCTTAGCAAGTATTATATCTCCTTGAATCATCATTCTTGCACATGTGCAAAATCTCTATCTATTTTTCGATAAATGATTAACCAATTTCCATTTTATTCACATATTTTATAGATTAAAATATTTTACTATGATGATTGCCAAAAAAATATAAATCCTATACAATATCCTTATAGATTTTATTTTTTTCAAAATAATAACCAAATTCTTTATGTTTGAAATTTTAATCATTAACAATATTTTCCAAAGATCTTATAATTTAGGATAAGTATGAATCCTCGTAGATTCCCTATTCTCTCTTCTTGCATTTATTTGTTAATATTCTATGAAAAACTAAGTCCTCGTTAATGGATTTAGGAACTTTATGCCTCACTTCCTATTAGAGCTATGACCTCATCAAGAACCAATGTCTTTATAACATTTCGAATGGACATTACCAAGTTGTTTCATGAATCTAGAGAAAACATGAAATGGCATTTGGTTGAATGTGGTGGATGAAAACACAAAATTTTTCTAGTGCTATGTGAAGGGGTGGAAAATGGGCAACAACATTTGCAAATTAGATAATCAGGAAGGTGGTTTTGCCTCCACCTTTTAGGAGCTATAAAACTTAGGTAAGAAACACTTTGGAAATCTCTTCAAGGCTCACAAGAGAGCATCCATTGCTGATGTGATTTGGTTTGTCAATTTCTTCCCTAGATTTGTTGAGGAAGAGGACAATCAAAGTTTAATGGAGGAATTTTCTAAGGGAAAATTACAAGTGGTTCTCCACAATTTCCAAAAGTACAAGAGCCCAAGTCTAGATGTGTGGCTACTAGATTTCTTCTTGAGCCTCTATGATTTCCTGGGGATTGATCTGTTGAAGGTAGTGGAGGAATATAGGCAGACAAGGAGGGTGCTTTCCTCTTTCAATACTAATTTTATTGCTTTGATTCCAAAGGAGAGTAACCCCAACCCCTTCAATGACTTCAAGTCTATCTCTCTCCGCAATTTGATTTATAGGATCACTGAAAAGATCATCGCTCAATGAATAAAACCTATTTTCTCAAGAGTCATTTCCAAGGAATAGTTTGGATTTTGGGAATGTCATCATATTCACAAGGAAATTAGGGTGGCATTGGAAGGCATTCATAGTCTTAAAACAAATAAGCTTAAAGGTATCATTTTGAAGATCAAAATTTCAACAACTTAAGATTGTGTTAGTTGGATCTTTCTTTGCCTCCTTCTAACACACATAGTCTCTCTTCTACTTCTTTTGTTGTTTTCATCAATAGATATGCTTCCCCTTTCTTTTATGCTCAAAGAGGATTGCACCAAGGATTCCCCCATTCTCCCTTGTTGTTTCTCCTTATAGTTGAAGGTCTCAACTAGCTACTATTAGATTCCAGACAGAGAGGGCCGTTTTGAGGCACTGTGGTGGCCAGGAATATGGTAATCACTCATTCTCTATTTGTCCATGACATCTTGGTTTTCTTGTGATGGCTCGAGAAGAGCACTATATTTTCTACAACAACATTTGTCCTTATTCAGAAGAGCCACATGCATGGAAATCAAAATTGCAAAATCATCACTAAGGAAATATATGTTGGATGAGATGTAGCTCGAGCCCACTCAAAACTTGTTGTCTTTTAATTTCACCACCCTCAATAATGGTTTAAAGTATCTGAGTTTCCATTTGAAACCTAATTATTATAGGAAAGAGGACTGGTTTTGGTTATTAGAAAAATTTGAAAAGTGATTAAATGTTGGAGTGTGAGATGGTTATCTCGAGCAGGGAGACTGGTGCTCATCAAATTACTCTTGGAAGCAATTCTTTCCTGCTAGATGGCTGTCACATGGATCCCAAAAAACATTCTAAAGAAGATGTGAAAGTTGTGCCTAAGATTCCTTTGGGCGGAGTCTAAGGATAATTTTTTTATGCCGTGGGTAAGGTGGGATAAAATCATAGTTCTTAAAGCATGGGGTGGATGGGGCCTAAAAAATTTACCTCTGTTTGCAAAAGTCGTAGCAGAAAAGGCGGCTAGCATTTACTAACTACTCATAACCTATGGATGGATCTATTTCACTATAAATATATCCATCCTTATTCGATTGAAGAGTAGTCAAGACTCTCATCTAAGGGCCATAACAATATGAGGAAAATTTTTAAAGATGGAAATTTATCATAAAGTAGTCAAGACTCTCTTCTAAGAGCCTTAACAATATCAAGAAAAAATTTAAAGATGGAAATTTATCATAAAGTTTAAAAAATTTAGCGAATCTTATTGGTTCTTGATATGAAAAATGTATGATTTTTTAAAACTATTCAAATTTCTAATGATTTCATAGAGTCTTTATAAATTTTTATAAAATTTAGGTGAATCATTTAAGACAATAAAAACTGAGAATTTCTTTTGAAAAAAATGAAAAATTAACCCACCTCATAAACACCTAAAATTCACTCAACACTTTTAAAAATATTTCTTATAATAATTAATTTAATTACCTTTAAATTATGTAAAAATATTTTATAATTTTATTTTTAATTATTATTATTATTATAATATATTTATCATAAACTTTCCGTCGAATCAACAACTTCAACCATTAAAAAGTTTACCAACGATCACCCATATTTTTTTTTTAATTAAATTCTCTTTGGTTCTGATCACCGTTAATATTTATTAATGCATTAAAAATTTTATACAACAAAGATTTAATATTAATAGATAAACTTCATTTTAATAAAATAATATTTCAAACAAAACTTAAATTTCATTTTAAAAAATTCCTTTACACATAAATTTGGAATCTTATCCAAAACACCAATATCCCTCCCCGTTTCGAGGATTATAAATTCAATGCATATTTATATTTTTTTTAAGTTCAAAAAATTTAAGGTTAACATATTACCCAAGCTAATATATACTTGGATTTGAAAAGAGTTATAATGATTACTTATCAGACATTCCGTATCTTCTGCTCTTTCTTTATTCTTTATTTTCTCGAATATATGGTTTTACAATTAGGAGAAATATGAAAATATGTATCTAATTTCATTTAGATTTAAATTAATTAATATTATCTAAATATTTAATTTTTTTTATTTTTTCATTTAAATTTAAATTAATTAATATTATCTAATTATTTATTTTTTCTTATTTAAAATTAAAAAAACAATTAAAAAATTCTCAAAATGGAAAGACAAGGGATTATTTATTAAAATTTATTAACAAATAACTAGAAAATATGGTTAATTTAATAAATATCATTTAAAAATTTAACTTTTCTTACTCAAAAATATATAAAATTTTATAATTTTATCTTACCATTTTTCCATCATTCAAATTTCTTTCTATAACTTTAATGCTCACTATTATACACAAAAGACAAAGTCCCAAAACCAAAAGCCTTTCCTAAATCATTTGCTACGTCTGCAATTAATATGCTTTTATAAAAATGAAAGCCAATTTTTTTTTTGGGTCAAATCTGTTTACCTCTGAAAATCGAATTTTAACCTGATACTTCCAATTTTTGCATAATCTCTTTTTACGTAAAAAGCTTTACAAACCCTACCAATTCAATTTTTTATAACCCAAATTGATAAAAATTACCTCGACCACAATACTAGAAAACATCACAATTATCAAGTCCAGCCCAATCCACTGAAAATTTGCAACGTCAATCATGAAAATTTTAAATCCCCTAATTATTAATGAATCGAACCCTTCCCGACGATCGTTACAATATATCAATCTTCGGAAATTGCAAATAGGTTTGACATTTAGTTTCCCAGCCTTCCAATTTGACCAGAAAATTATGGAAATTCCAATAAAATTTTGATAAAATCTTGCAAGCCATGAATTCGATTTCTGTGCTCTTTTGGCACAACTAATTTTTGAGGTGATACATGTCGAATTATTTGTCAAATCTAACTTTAGGGTAACGAATCGAAGGATCCCTTTGCCTTTAGATTGAATCCCAAATATTTCATTCCATCCCTGATCAAAATCGGAGCAATGCCCAGCAGCTCAGCAATCCATAAGATCATTTCCATGTTTGTGTCATTATGAAACAGAGAAGATTTTGCCTTATTTATGACCAAACCTGTTGCTTTCTGGAAATTTTCAAGAATTTCATTAAGGCATATCCAGGAGGCCCTACAGAGCATGGCGAAAATGAGAACATCATCGACGAAGAGATTGTGTGATAAAGAAATGTCCTTGCATATCTTGACTGGACTGCATCTCTTTTCATCTACAGCCTTGTTAATCTGTAGACTGAGAGAGTTCATTGCCAAGATAAATAGCAGAGGGGAGAGGGGACAACCTTGTCGAAGTCCCCTCTCAGCTAAAAAGAAAGAAGAGGGGATTCCATTTATGATGACCGAATATCTGACATTCTCAACACAAGACATTATCCAGTCGATGCCCTGAGTTTTCAACCCAATTTTTGCCAGCATAATTCTTAAAAAACCCCAGTCTAAGCAGTCGTAGGCTTTTTGCAAATCTATCTTGAGAATAGCCGCATCCATCTTGTTAGAAATCAATGAAAACAGACTTTCCTGGGTCATGACCACTGCATCCAGTGTGTTACGACCTTTTAAGAATGCATGTTGATCCTTTGAGATGAAGGAGGCCAGAATGGGCTTTAACCTTTCAGCGATAATTTTAGAAATGATTTTGAACATGATATTGCAGAGCGATATTGGTCTAAAATCTTGGAAGGTGTCCGACTTGGCCTTTTTAGGAATTAGGGCAATCAGAGTAGAAGAGATGATGCTATGAATACTTCCTGACATCCGGGATGCCTCCACCATCCGCAGCAAGTCCATTTTAAAGAGATCATAAAAGTGAGAGAAAAATTCTATGGGCCATCCATTTGGCCCAGGGCTTTTATCTCTTTTGAAAGCTTTAATGACATTTAGAAGTTCCTCTTCAGAAATCGGCTAGAAAAAACTTTCATTTGCTGCCTCATCGAACATTATCGGAACCAGTTCGATCCCCCAGAGAATATCTTGGAAATTATTTGCTTCCTTTCTTTTGTATTGGTTCTGAAAAAATCTCGTTGCTTCTTTCGAGATATCCTGCTGGGAGTAGAAAAAACCACCTTCACCATTGCTGATCCCCCAAATAGAATTTTTCTCTCATCTGGAGTTTGCAAAGTTATGAAAAAATCTCGTGTTTCTATCTCCTTCCTTAAGCCAGATAGCTCTGCTTTTGAGCCTCCATGAAGCCTCCTCCTTTTGCAGTAGAATTTGTTTTCTTTTTTCCAAATTCCTTATGAGGGCTTTGAAGTCAAGGGACAACTTATTTGGATCTGTTGTATTTAATATGTTGTCCAGCTCCTTTTGGATGTCTATAAGCTCTTGTTTGTCCTTCTTTCTCTTTTGAGATTGCCAGTCCTTAGCCATGTTCCTTAGGCATGCTAGCTTTTCCCGAAATGTCATGAAAGGGGACATTTCAGATTCCAATAACTCCTTCCATTGTTTGAGATGATTTCATTGAATTTTGGGTCTTCTAAGTGGATTCTGTTAAATTTAAAAGAGTAGCCGAGCCTGAATCCATTGCCACGCCATCCGAGGAAGATAGGTCTATGGTCAGATGTGAAATCGTTCCCTATAGAAGATACAAGCATACCCATTTTATTGATAATGCTAGAATGAAGGATGAATCGATAAATCCTCTTGGCAATGTATGCCTCTCCAGACCTGCTATTATCCCATGTTGGCTTCATTTTGATGGGTACAATGTCAACCAAGTTCCTGTTTAAAAATTCCTTCTTGAGTCTGTCGGCCAGAGGATCCTTTGTCCTGCATTTTCCCCAGCATTCATCAGTGCTAAGAGTCATATTTAAATCTCCTGCTATCATGAGAGTTTCAATATCAAGCATTTCCGAGGCAAACAACCTTTCCCAGAAAGAGAGTCTATTCTTATAGGGAGCGTAGACATTGAGAATATTGATGTTTAGGTCTTGACCCCTAACAGAGGCAGAGATTAGAATCCCCGCAAAACATTTGAAGACCTTTGCCTTAATCCAAGCGGGATCCCACAGGACCGCAAGGCCGCCTGACTGACCACTAGCCTCTGAAGCAGCCATAAACCAAGAGGGGTACATTCTCCTAAAATATGCTATAGTCACCCTGCTGGGGTGCATGGTTTCCTGTATAAGGATGATTTTTGGATGAGCCGAGTAGAAGATTTCTTTTAGCGCAAGATATTTAGGGTTTGCGCCTAAACCCCTGATATTCATTGAGACTATGAAGGTCATTTGGATGGCTCGCCAGCCATACTTGCTCTAAGAGGTTGAATATTAGACGAATCCAGAATTGGTACATCCACAAGAGATAAGTTCCTCACTCCATACTCAGAGGTGATCGTTCTCCCTCTAAAGCGTTGGCTTCCTCCATTGTGTTTCTTTCTGACTGTTATATTCTTTGCTGAATTAGGGCTTATGAATGGAGAGGCAGGACTTTTAGGTTTATGAATAGTCAGAGGCTCCAACTCTAAAGATTTTCTGCTAAGTAAGAAATCAATGTCACTATCATATTTATTAATTCTATAAAAATATATCAGGTTGGGAGTTCAAGTCTCTTTCTTTAGAAGGCAGAGTTATTCTAGTTCAGGCAGTCCTATCTCAATTGGCGGTCTACTGGGCTCATATTTTCTTTCTCCCAGCAAGTATCATAAACAAAATGAACAGTCTTGCGGCTAATTTCCTTTGGGGAGGGAAATCAATACAGAACAAGTTTCATTAAGTAAAGATGGCAACAATTTCTAAGCCCAGGAAGCTAGGCGGATGGGGCCTTCTTGACATGCGCTCCTTTGGAAATGCGCTCCTATGTAAATATCTATACAGAGGTATGTTTGGTGATGGTCTATGGAGTAAGACTATAAGGAAAAAATACATGAAAGGTAGAAACTTAGAATTCTGGTATAGAAGAAGATCTATCGGCGCAAGAAAAGGCTCGGCTATATGGCTCAGCCTCAAGAAAATCCAGCTCTTCTTTTTGGAAAATCTAAGATGGAACCTCTCCTTGGGTTCCAGAATGCTAATTGGCATTGATCCTATTTTAAATGGTCAAGATATTTCTTTTCCTCCATCCCTATTATGCTTCCTTCATAGAATGGGCTGGTTTACTTGGGACAAGTTGATCGATTCATGGAGAGGTCCTATTCCAGTGTGGAAGGATGGATGTGACCTGAACTTGCTGACCGCTCTGGAACTCTGTAAAAGAAGATCTTAACAACTTGGGAATTTTCCGCTCGGGGACCAGTGATCATCTGGTTTGGACAGTGCCTAAATCCAAGTCTCCTACTCGTGTAAAGGACATCTATGAGAACATGATCTCAGCTCCTTCTCCATGCTCCAGCCCGCTTTTCCCTCCTTGCTTTTGGAAGGCAGGATGCCCTCTCAAAATGATAATTTTTTCATGGTTGGTCTTTTACAACAGGAACCAATCATGGGAAGTCCTCCAAAGGAAAAGCTGGCAAGGTCTGAGTAGATGTGCCATGTGTCTTGGTGCTGAGGAAATAAACCTGCATATGTTCTTCCAATGTGTCCCGTCTCTCCAGATCTGGTATGATCTATCCTTGTTTTTTGGTTTTCCTCACATTATTTTTCCCTCTGTACAGGCTGTGTTTAAATGGTGGAGCGAGCAAAGTCTATCCTGGAGATCCTTGTTTATCATAACCTGTTGGTTTCTTTGGAAATGGAGAAATGCTCAAATCTTCCAAGACTCAATCTCAAGTCAATCCTGCATCGCATATTGGCATGCCATGACTCGTTCAATCAGGATGATGTTCAGACAAAAAAAGACTGTAAGAAAGTGCCGGAAGCCTCTTCTTTCCAGGTACCTGCGGCTTTCTTTGATGGAGCTGAACGATACAACAGCTGCGGTTGTGGAATTTACATCGTAATGGACATGGAGGGCATGGTTCTAGCACTATGGCCGAGGCCCGGGCCCTTTCTGGGCTGCTTGCTTTTTGCGACTTTTTAGGCATCCAAGGAATTTCAATTTACGGTGACTCAAAATCGTTGATTGATCATGTTAATGGGAATGGCCACATTAGCAGTCCACATCTCCTCGGTTGGCTAAGCGGAATCATGTTTTTTCGAAACACCATGAACCAGATGTCTTTCCAGCATATTCCTCGTTCCAGGAATGTCAAGGCTGACGCTCTCTCCAAGGAGGGTCTTGTTATGAAGCCGGGATTGTGGTCATTGACAGTTATCCATGATGGATCTTCCTTTCTTATTCAAGATTTCAGTATCAAGGGAATGTGACTCCTTTCTATTACTTAAAAAGCCAGTTCATTGATCTTCAGCACCATAGAAATGTGACTTATTGTGTTTTAATTCCTGTTCTCATAAGGTGTAGTAACTAAACTTTTGAATACAGCTTTTTGTCTCTGTTTTCCCTGAAACGGTTAAATCTGTTCCATACGTTGTGTTGGTTATGGGCAGCTCTCACTGTCCTGAAACAATGTAATCTAGATCTTTATATTATCTTAATATAAATCTATGATAATTTTTTCTGTCAAAAAAAAAAAAAAAAAAAAAACGAATTGAAGGATCCCTAAATTATTATGTTGCAACAGCAACGTAGGAGAGACAGCCTAGTAGAACAATCGATAAAAGATCATGGTCGTGCCTCATAGATGCAATGGCTTCAACATCATGGAAAAACCCGAAGGGTAGAATACCATCGTTGCTTAACCTAGGAAAGCAATATTCCATTGTACACTTCTTCACCAACTCTGGACAAATTTTACTTGTACACTTCTTCACCAACTCTGGACAAATTTTAGAGAGGTTTGCAATGGGTTTGCATGAAAATGTACAGGACCAAATGATACTAGTTGAATCATGTTTTTCATTATTACACCGAAACATTTTCTATATTGTGAGGTTTATTTTCAAAACTGTTATTGTGAAATTTATCCTCAATACTATTCAGATTCATCATCCCTAACAATATCTTGAACAAGTATCTTTCCCCTCTTTTTTAACGTCCCACTCCCCTCCACTTAAAGCGATGGCTCTCCATGACAAAATCTTGAACAAGGGTCCTTCCCATCCTTTTAACCTAACACTCCCCTCAGTTTAACGCCGCGGCCTTCCGTTTAACTCCGCCGGTGTTCCTTTGCACGGTGACGTGCAAATACTAGTTATATCTACCTCATAATATTTAATAATAAGGTCCACATTACTAGTGAAAGTGTTGTTTTTGGAATTTTGTGGAGGTCGTGCAATCCCTTTGGCCACTCGTTATAACGGCTAAGTTGTTGGAAATACTTTTTTTAGTCATGATATTTAAAGAGTCTATCGTCAGCAAAGTGGCTCTTCAACACATTCGTTCAAAGTTTGTTAGCAATGACAGCGAAAGTTTGACGGGAAGGCATGCTAGACAGTATGAATGGAAACAATGAGTGGATTCGGGCTTGCATGGTTGAGCAAATGGTTATTCATTTTATTGCTCCATATGGATATGGAGGATCCTAAATTGAGTATTCAACTAGTACTTAAAAACTGTTTGTATGTGAATAATGCGGTATCGATTGGGATCTAATATACATGCAATACGATCTGAGGAAGTTGGGACCGTGACTAGGTCGATGGGTTATCTCTGACGATTGTTAGTTGGAATCCGTTGAACTGTTGGCACGTCGAGCACGTACAACATGCCTGCTCGTCCCTTGGCTAGAGGAGATTGAGCAGAGTACGAAGAAGATGAAGATTTTTCGATTCTTACAAATTCCACATGCAGTGCATTAGCAAGGCTTTATATGCATAGCGCGCCAATTGCATATCTATGGGTAATAAGTACTTGGGCTCACTACTTTGACCATTGATCTTGGCCAGGTCTCCGTATATAAGGAGTTTCATGTTTGAGCTAGGTTATTTATCATGACATAGTTTGTTTATACTACGAGATTAATCTTTTATCGAAGTAAAAGAGTAGGCCCATGATGAAGCTTTTACAATATCAAATCATCCTATAAATAGGGGCATGATGAAGCTTGTACAGCATCAAATCAGCCTATAAATAAAATGAAGGCTATGCCTACGATGAAGCTTGTACAACATCAAATCATCCTAGAAATAAAATCATTCAATCCTAACGAGAGCTAGTACTCTCAACAAGAGTGTGGTCATTTATCTTGATATGGTTCGTTTGTATAACGAGGCTAGCCTTTGAGTAAAGTCCAAGATGAAGGTTATACAGCGTCAAAAATTTTGGTAGTTGAATAATAACATAAAACTTATGAAATTTAAGTTTAATGAAGGTAAGGAAGATCAACAAGACTATAATTTATCAATAATTTAGACAAAAAGAATGTGCAAAAAGGTTAAAATAAAACAATGGCAAATCAATTAAATAAATAACAAGAATTAACATGGTGAAAACTTTTTAGCTATAAAAACCTTTATGTCGAAGGTACACTCAATGTATTATTTAATGACTAAATGATTGCAACAAAAGCTTATTTTGTTGTTATTTGAAAGAATCTTAAAACTTATACCGTTTATATAAAAACCATAAAACTATTTATGGTTTTCCATGTCTACATGCTAAACAAGTCATTCTCCACTATTTCTTTACATCCATTCCCTACCACTACTCAAGTATTATTCCTTGGAAACTAATATCCATTTCTTCTCTGTAATTATTCTATATTTATTCCCTAATTTAGTGTTGTGCTTAATCCATATTCTAGTACATCATTACAAGGTGTATGGTACACTTGTTCCAACATTCTCCCACTTTTAATAAAATTTGCAAGGATACAAGGGAGAATAAATCAAGGTGTGGGCTAAGTCCTAGGAACAATAAGGCCAATAGACTCCCAATACCTCTTGAATTTATGTGTGGTCACAAAGTTCCTTAATGCATCTACAACCTTCTACAAGGCGTCAAATTTATCTAGTATCACATTTCCATCCTCTAATATGTCCCTAAAGAAATGGAGTTGGATATCTATATAACTTTCCTTTGCATGAAAGGTTTGTTTCTTCATCATAGAAATGGAACTATTACTATCACATTCACCTTGAACTATTATAGCTCCATGGCTTATACTCACTTCTAAACATTGTTTAATAGCATTGTTACTATCACATTCACATTGAACTATAATATCTTCCTGGCATAGCCCTACTTCTAAACATAGTTTCATAAGCTAAATGATCTCCCCATAGGAATGAGAAATTTCCATATGCTTTTCCTTTACAATGGACAAAGTGACCATAACTTGTTGCTTACTCATCCAACTTGCTTATCTACCAATGAATTGAAGCAAGTACTTGCTTATAGATTTCCTCCTATCTACACCCCCTACTTAATTATAATACACATAACCTTGTACATCCATCAAGTATGAATACCATAAAACATCAGTATGATTAAAACATGGAATATTCAAAGGTAGCTCACAAGTGCTTGAACACACGCTTCATTGGATCCTAATTTTCATGTCTAAAGTTAGCCATGAATCAAATCAAGGCTCCTACTACGCGGAAAAATTTTGGTTTAGTATAATCATACCTACGTTAAACCACCAACTGCACTAGCATAAGAAATAGAATCCAATCCTCCATCTTTGCAAGTATTGTAGGACATACCTACGTTAAACCACCACTGCACTAGCATAAGGAATAGAAGCCAATCCTCCATCTTTTCAAGTATTGTAGGACATACCTACATTAAACCACCAACTGCAATAGCATAAGAAATAGAATCCAATCCTCCATCTTTACAAGTATTGTAGGACATACCTCAACTGAAAGCTTAATTCCCAGTCAAATCAAAATAATCAATAGTTTACAATATTCCATGTAAAAATGTTGTAGAAAAGGTTACATACATACTTGGGCTCAACCAAAACTATTTATTTGCTGTATCTTTCATGATCTCTATTCCTAAGATATATTTTGTATGCCCCAATTCCTTCATATTGAATTGTGCTAAAAGATGAGACTTCAATTCACAAATCACATCCTTACTATTACTAAAGAATAAAATATCATCTTCATAGAGAATTTGAAAATAAGGAAATGATCACCATCTGGTTTGTGATTTAATGTTTTGATTTGGATCTCATAAATCTCAGTCCCAACACATAGTAATAAAAATTTTTGTACCATGTTCTTGGACATTATTTGAGACCATAGATCCTTTTTAACTTGCAAACCAATGACTCTTTACCTTTTTCAACACAGTGCTCTCGTTGTGTCATATACATCTCCTACTTCAAGACATCATGTAGGATTTTTTCTTTCGCATCCACCTATTCTATATATAAATAAAATGATGCTACTATACTTAATAGAAACCTAATACATGTTACCTTAGTAAGTGGGGAAAATATCTCACCAAATTGTATCCCCTAAACTTAGAAATATCCTTTTTGCAACAAACCTTTCCATGTGCTTTTTAGTATTTCCATCTAAGCCAATCTTATTTTTGAACACTCATTTATATCCAATGGGTTTCCATCCATCACACATTGGGACCAAGTGCCATGTATTGTTATTTCTAAGTGCAATGATTTCCTCATCCATGGACGATCTCTAGGACTTATTATCTTCCATGCTTGATGTGTCTTTCACAATTCTAGGCTCACTAGTTTTAACGAATAAAGAAAATACATGTTTGAAATTAGACGAACTATAATTATACTTCTTGGATTTCTTTCATTTCCAAGTGGACCTCAAAGTTTAAGTTTGATTTTCTTATTCTTATTCCAAACTCTCTAAACATTCCTCCTCATCATGCCCATAATGAACTTATTGTTCATTTTATGGCGCGACTTTCTCAACCTTTGGTTGTAGTTTCACCACAAACTTCATCCTACTCTAGTTGCACCACTAAGGGAGAGACCTAAATAACTTTCTCAATATAAAAAGGATTTCTAGCCATCTGATCCCAAAGCTTGTACGTTTCACATCAGTAACATAGCCACTGAAGATACATTTCATAGACTTATTAGTCAACTTCAATCACTTCTCCTTAGGCACATGAGCATATGCCTTACAAAAAAAAACATGAAGAACTAAAGTGAGTGATTCTTTTCCATCTAGACTTCCATAAGTGTATTATCCACAAGATCGTATTTGGGATACCTAAAAAGCAAGTAAAATGTAGTAGCAACCAATTCTACATAAAACTTCTTCTCTAGAAAAACTTTATTAAGCATGCTCTTAAATTTTTCCATCAATGTTCTATTCATCTATTCTACAACTCCATTTACAAGAGGGGTATATGGAGTTGTATTTGTCTTTCAATTCCATCATCCTTAGAAAACCTATCGAACTTTGTAGAAAAATCCATTTTTATTCCTCAACACCTTAATCTTCCTAGCAATCTAATTTTCTAAGAGGTATTTATGATCCTTAAACCAATTAGGAAATTTATATTTAATTGTATCAAAATACACCCATGTTTTTCTAGAATAATAATCAATTAATGACTCATACTTCAAACCCTTATAAATTAAAGCAAATTTAACTAAACCAAATACATCATAATGCATTAATCCCAACAACCTAGGAGATTTGTGAGAAGTATAATACAATTGAGCATTATTTTTTCATATATGTAGTGCTTGCAAAAATTAGGTTCAAGAGCATAATCATTCAATCTATCAACAATATTTTTCCTTTTCAAGGCTTGTAAGCCCTTATTCTCGTATATATGACCCACTATTTGGTACCACAACATTATCTTCTCTCTATATAACTTGTAATATGAAACAAGAACCTGTTGAGGAGGCTCCAATTGTGAAGGTGTAGATCATGCACATCCCATCACAATAGAAATTCAAGAACTATTAAAATCAATACTACATGCATCCAATTAGAATAAAATGACCACTTCAAAACCCTTAGCAAGTATTATATCTCCTTGAATCATTATTCATGCACATGTGTAAAATTTCTATTTGTTTTTCGATAAATGATTAACCAATTTCCAATTTATTCACACATTTTATAGATTAAAATATTTTACAATCATGATTGCCAAAAAAATATAAATCCTATACAATATCCTTATAGATTTTATTTTTTTCAAAATAATAACCAAATTCTTTATGTTTGAAATTTTAATAATTAATAATATTTTCCGAAGCTCTTATAATTTGAGATAAGTATGAATCCTCGTAGATTCCCTATTCTCTCTTCTTGCATTTATTTTTTAATATTCTCTTAAACTAAGTCCTCGTTAATGGATTTAGGAACTTTATGCCTCACTTCCTATTAGAGCCATGACCTCATCAAGAACCAATGTCTTTATAACATTTCGAATGGACATTACCAAGTTGTCTCATGAATCTAGAGAAAAAACGAAAGGGCCATACAATGCTCCTCATCCTCCATATTCAATTCAACTAAGATTAACTAGGTCACAATAATATTGAATAGTATTAAATGCATTGAGGTGATCCACTATTGAATCACCATCGGTCATCCTTAAAGTAAATAATTTGTTTCATAGATAATTTTTCATAAGGATTTAGCCTTACATTTATTCCTTACCACTACCCAACAATTATTCCCTCCCACTACTTTACATTTATTCTCTCTCATTACTCTACATTTATTCCCTATCATAACTGTGCATATATTCTCTATTCCATTAAATGTATAATAAAGCATGTCCTAATTTGGAGCTCAGAAAACCAAATATTAAATATTTAACAAGATCTAGTACAAATCGATAAAAAAATAAAACACATAAACCAAAACTATGAAAACTAATAAAAACTATGTTAATGTGTTTTTCAACATACCGCTTAAACAACATTTTTTTTCCTTTACTAGTATATTTTACTTATTTAGATTTTCTTTACCAGTGTATTTTACATATTTAGATGCTGAACATTATCACCCAATTCTCAAGACTAATATGTAACATTTATATATAGATAATATTTCCATTATCTTAGATATTGTTACTTATAATTGAAAATAACTCCCTTTATCACTATCATCTCACGTTACAATGGAGATACTATGCTTGGAATTAATCTTGGAGTACTTCCCATTAATTTTGATATATGAGTTAGAATTCAGGACTTACGTATATAGTTATACGCAATGAATGTACCACTAGGCTTACACATTTTTTATTGGTCCTTATGTACGCAATGAAGATAGGAACTCGGCCCCCTCACTCTCAATTAATTTTCCATGGACATGCACGAGATTTCTCATTGCAAGTGTCTAAGGCATTTGTATGTATGGGTTAAACCCCTTGCCTTCATATGGTACGTGAATTGGATTGTGGTGCCATCCATTGCACACGGGGTTACATTTGATAGGCCAAACCTTGTTGCGTGCCTTCACATGGTCTTACTTGCCACGTTCAAAAGTTTGGATTTGATTTGGAAATCCAACGCTGGAGCTTCGAAAGGTGTTCCATAGGGTGAAGAAGCCCTAAATTTCATCTCATTTGGTCATTTTGTCTTGGGATCTTTGTAGCTAGAGCATTGATCGACTTTCCTATGATTTCAAGGTGATTTCTTTCCATGTGAACCATACTATTAAAGTTATTATGCCCATTCTCTCCCTGCATTGACATGGCCACACAAAAAGGAAACACCTATTAACTCAATGAAAAAATGGTAAAAGTTTTTATTTGGAATTCGCACCGTGCTAATTTATACTTCAACTCTCTTTCGCTCTTGTATTTGGCCTGCTAATATATTCATTTGCTTTTTATGGAAATTGTAGGTGATAAGGGGAGTCATTTTAGGACGATGTCGAGACTTTCATTATGGTACTTCCTCACAAGCACAATACCCTCATTCACATCTCTAGGTAATCACTCCTATTAACATTTCCCTAATATTTTTAAAGGTTTCTTACATATGAATTTAAGCGATTTAATTAACCTATTTCCTTCACAATGTGTAGGAATTCGGTGTAGCCATAGTTTCGATATGTCATTCCTTTGATATGGATTCATTGTGCCTTTGGAGAGCTTCCTTCTTATCCTTGAAACTACGTGTATTTTTCATTTTAGCTTTTGGGTTTTGTTCATATTCCGACTTATGGTTTTACCCTATCACCCTAATGTTTTTGTCACTATAATCGGGGTATGTACTGGTCATGGTTTTAGGCTTTTAGGCTTGAAATCCCTTTATTTTTTTATTAAATTTTATCCTTTTGGGTTTTTAATTTTGTTTTTCTTAATTGCAAGTAATTTTTTATTCATGTTTGTAGGGTTGCCGCCTTTAACCTAGGGTTTTTAAGCATTAAATCCTAGCACTGTCATTTTTATACTCTATTGTTTCAAATTGACCATGGTAAGTCTTGTTATGGCCTGAAAGTCTCTTGCACAACTTTATTATTTAGGTCTTTGTTTTCTTCTCACATATAATGTATTTGTCCCTTTTAGAATACTATACTAATAATGAATTATTACTGTAGCTTGCAGATAGTTGGCACTGCGAAGAATAATTCCAGTTCTTAGGTATACATTTCTTTATGTAGTTTATTAATTAATAATTTCCACAATTATGATTTTCTCTTGGTTTAATCTTGTGTTTTAACTCTTTTGTAGGTATGTCATTTAGTGGAGTGAATTTTCACCATTTCATTTCATCTATGGAGATATGCCTTTGTCAATAGATGCTAAAAATGACTCTTTCTCAGGTCGGCCACACTTACTTAATGACTAATTTTCATATATATACTTGGGTAGTCTTGTCTATGTTTCCTCGATAGAAACATGATGTCAATGTTTTTCTGGGTTGTTTTATTTTGAACAATGACATATTCTCCCTTCAACGGGATTTTAGGCTTCACGACTAATATGATATTTAAATGACGTAAATTATGTATAAGGCTAAAATCCCGTTCATATATTTATGGCTTGAGCTAACTAGGTCCTTGCACACATTTTTTTTGTATGTATTTTTTTTCAAACTAGTATACACATTACATGTATTTGGTTGCTCAGAATGTTTACTTATACCTTTTCATTTTCTACAATAAATATGCCACAAGGTCATAGTTTAATTTTATGTTCCCATTTAGATTACTATATGGATATCATACATACGTTATTATTAATCGATACCCTTATCATGGTCATTCAGTTTCCAGAATTGGGCCATTAAGCACGGGTTAACACCCTTACTGTAAAAAAATTTACTTCAGTGTCATACTTTCTAAATTGTCAATACTTACTGAACTTTTTCCATTATAGGTAAACATAAATCTTACTGTGACTTAATGTGTTTATAATAATATTTTTTTGGTAATATTATTATCCAGATATTAGCGCCCCTTACTACTCCGTTCTATAACCATTTTTATGACAGTACAAATTGTCTGGAGGAGTTCATACTCAATGAATGGTATCTACACGTGTCTTCTAATAAGGCACATCCTTCCTATTTCTTATACAACCTATAGTGGTTACTTTACCACTAACATTGAAATTTCATAACCATTCATGTATTTTTGCCTTCATATGAAAGTTATATGCATATACATATACTATGTATAATTTTATGATATGTACTTTAAATAACTTTACTATACTTCTTTGTGATGGCTTAGTTAAAATATTTTCTTAGATATAGTGACTAAGATTATAATACTATTTATATAAATATTTCAGGATACTTTCTCATTTCTTAACCACGAGTCTTAACTAGGCTCACAAATAGATTTAAATATTAACTAGGCTCACAAATAGATTTAAATATTAATAATGTTCAGGCTTACTTTATCTGTTCCATGTTTCCTTACCTTAATTTATTTTTCCTATCCATACTCAGTTACAAGAAATTACTATAGCTCTCCTTCCATTTTATTCCAATTTAATCTCGTAGGAGGTATTACCTAATTATTTTTTAGTTTTATCCCATGCCTCCTATATATGCCTTAAATTTTCAACCTTACCCTTATTCTTATCTAAGAATAAAGTTCTTAAAAATCTAGTTTATTTAGATTCTCCTTTGGAGAGATAGACTTGGATCCCCTTATTATAAAGGGTGAGGCTTTACTCTTGTAACTCTCAAAACTAAATATATAAGTCTCTCTCACACACACACACATATATGTATAAATGATCAACTTAAGTTAGGCATTCAAAACATACTATAATAACAATACATGCACAATTCTATTCATATTAATCTACTCTAACTATTCACTATATTTAGCCTCTTGTATAATTCAATAATTACAAAAATACTCATAATTGTAGTAGTAACTGATAGTAATAAGTGTAACTCATTAAATTATAAGAGATTCATAATCATTTGAGCATACACCAGTCACTTGGGAAAAACTTAGGGAGAAAGCATGTTCCTCCCAACCAATGAATTATAGCCAACAATCACCCCCATGGGGGCTTCACTAGGTGAGCAATACGATACCATGTGTGTTCATATTAAGGGATATACATTGAGGAAAAAATGACATAATATATTGAGCACATAATAGAGCGTAAAGGGTTTTTATATTGGCAGGTATAAATAATGGAGCTCAAATTTAATGAAAACTATAAAAGGGTATAAAAAATGTTAATGAAAAAATAGATACCTACAATATATAGTGAAAGTAGGGTTTTTTTGAATTGGGAAGCTGTATTGGCTTCGTATTGGTAGGAGGTTAAATAATGTGACTTTTAGAAGTATTTTCGAAAATGTAGTCAAATTAAGGGTATTGTTTAGTATGCTATGAACAAACATGATATGTCAAAGGTTCATTGAGTGAAGCCCCATGTCCCCCTCCGAGCTTAGAATTCTTGTGTCTAGGAGTAACAATCGTCTCTATGTTCCTTATTGGTATTTTTATAATTCTTCCCAACATATTTTTCCTTAGTAGTGTCCTACTTTTAGGGTTTGTACCCCTTAATTACTTATGATTTTTATTTCAAATAAGAAAAAGTATTTATTTTTTCTTTAAAACACAAATTTCTCTCCCACTGTGATTTTTTTTTTTTTTTTTTCACCTAACTTATAAATTCTCCCTATATAAGTTCTTAGCATAATATTTCTCTCCCATTATGCTATTCTTGAATTGGTAGTTTTTTCCAGGAATATTTGAGGATAATTTTTTGGAAGGTCCAATATGTGGACTTGACCACTTAACAAATTTTTCTTGAATAACAAGAAGTCTTTATTAATCATGTGCTTTATTCCATTTATTGCCAGAAATGAAATAATTTATTCATCATATAAAGTTTAACTACATAATCATTTACTTTCAATCCTAGATTCCATAATCATTAAGTCCTAACAATAATCCAGTAGTCTAAAAATAATATTTTATTCAAAAATAAAAACATGGGGGTATCACATCTTCCCTCTCTCAAAATAAACACCATCCTTGGTGTTATTCTTTTAGTTCCCTTTACTTTTAGAAAAGAGAAGGAAATGTTTCACGCATTTTATCCTCCATCTCCCACATATCCTCCACTGGGCTGAAGTTCTTCCATTGCACATTAACTTGGGCGATGACTTGATTCTAAAGTGTGGTTTCCCTTTGATAGAATATTTGCATAGATTCAACCTGTAATTCTTCTTCTAGTTCGACCTACACCACATTCCAATCAATTACATGAATATATTCATGAGCATACTTTTTCAATAAAGAAACATGAGAAGAATTATGCACTTTTATATGAATCATTAGTGCTAGCTGATAGGCCACTAGCCCAACTCTATCTAGTATCTCGAATGGTTGACAGAACCTAGGTGCAACACCACCTATAATTTTTGAAAACTTAAATTATGGGTTCCTTTATATAAATTTTGTTGATATCGGTTCCTATATGCTCTAATTTTGTTTATTTTGTAAGATTTTCACTTTTTATGGATTTTTGTTTTGATGATTTCATTGCTTCCATTTTGTTGGTAGCTTTCCAATGGTTCAAGTTTCGTTGCATTCTCACTTATGGTTTGGAAAATATCATTAGTCAAAGTTTAGTCAATTTCAATGCCTTAACATAAAATCTGTATGTTACTATATTTTTATAATTTGGAATTGTAAATAAATTAATTTTAATATATTAATATATTTTAATTAATTTAACTTTAATTAATTAAATTAATTACAATTTATTTAATTAAGTCAATTAATTTATAAATATCATTTTTTTTTTGGGTTAATTTAATGTTATTACAAAACCACCGTATTCAATAAATAAATAATATATATATATATATAAAATATATATAAAATACCTTATTTTCAATAAATTATATACTTATTATATAATATTAAAAATATATATATAAAAAATTAAAAAAATAAATATGACATCACCCTAGAGTAGGGTTCCTCCGTGAGGATGTCATTTGCATCACAAAGAAAAATCTCCCGAGGATGAACTCCTAGAATGACATGGGAATGGAAGGAGCATAAAAGGCATTCACATCATAGTATTATAATGGGAGGAACATAAAAGATGTATTATTAAACTATAATAGACTGGGGGAGGGCCTGCACTCAACTCACGGACATCCACCCACTCCTTCCACATTAACTCTCCCCCATACTTCATGTATGTATGACCAATTGAAACTTTAAACCACCCCCCTTTTAATATAATATTTTATTATATTCATTTTTTATTTATTTTTGTTTAATTTCTAATTTAATTTTTTATTATATATATTTTTTTGTTTTATTTGTAATTTTTTTTTATTATTTAAATATTTTTCGAATATATTAAATTAGAACATTAATAAAATTGTCCATAATTTTATGAACATAACATAATTCAGTCTATTTTGGAACACAATTTGAATAACGATATCTTGAGTTTTACTCAATCAAATGAAGCAACTGAGGGCTTGTTGGAAAGCTACTTCTCAGAAGAAGGGTCGTGGAGTGATTTATTGACCATATATGGTAATTTTCTATGCCAAAAATTTAGTAAAAGCTACAACTACAAATTTCCAACAAAAAAATGAATTCCTGAGTTTGTTTTGGAGAGCTTTCATTTGGCCAAAATCTCTTCTTGTTCCAAATTCAATTTTAGATTGCTAGTTTTGCCAAGAAATATCTATAGGGAACAATTAAAAGCAAGGGAAAGAATAAGTTTGTTTAAGGTTAATTTATGAAATTGGATTTGAATTCTTTAATTTGTTTTTGACATTTTTAGAAATTTGAGTTTTCTCTTGATTTTTTATTAGTTTTTAATTTTTAGTTTTTGTTATTTTATAGAGAACTTGTTGGATAGCGTCTTTGAGCAACGAAGTTGCACCAGCAATAAGAAAAGAGGGTTTTTTTTCCAACTAAAAATCAGAGATCTCAGTCATGTTGTAATAACTCTCCTTTCTTGGAGATTTTAGTTGTAATTATTAGTAACCATTTGGAGAATGAATGAATGGTTCTTTTTTACTGCATCTAGGAGGACTCTTTGCATTATAGTAAAGAGAATTTTTCCTATAAATTCATTGGGAATACTGAGATCTAATTTTTTGAGGGTTTTCCTTTTGAGATCAAATCTCTGTTGTAGAGGCTAGACCTTGCACTATTGCAACTCTTTTTCCCATTGACAAAGTTGAAAATTTTGGGAGGAAACTTGGAGAAACTGTTTGGGAAGATAGATAATGGGATCCAAGTTTAAGATTGTATTTCAAATAGTTTTATTTGTGAATAAAAATCTTATTATTTTATAGCAGATTTATGCTAATGATTACATGTTTGAACATTATTGTGAGATATGTGAATTTTCGTCTATTGAATTAGCTATTTGATCTAATTATTTTATAGATATGTTATTTATTCTTGATTTTCTCTTGTATTTAATCAAATTTCTGAGTAACTATTTCAAAAATTTATCACAATAAAATTATTTAATTATCATTAGAATTATGTGAACTATTTCCAAACATTTAATGATTTATCTTTTATCATTTTGATCTCTAAAAAACACATCTCCTGTATTAAAGTATCAATTATTAGAACTAATTCAACAAGCTAATATTCATCATTAAAAACCATGTTAAATCCCCATTATCTATGAATCTTTGCACTTGGTATTTGGGAGTTATTTCCTAGGTATCGAGCTAGAGTAGCTTCCTTTATTTTTATGCATTAGTAAGTAGGTGTGCATATAGATTTATATTTAGACTTAGTTCTCATATTTTAGATGTCTCCTTACATAGGATAAACCTCATTGGCGGCTTGGCTAAGCCCTTGTGTCATCTTACATATTTCTTTCTTGCAAGCTAGTTGTAAGGGGGTAAGTCTCATTGCCTATTCTTGTTGATGGTAATTGTAAACATCACAAGTCAGTAGGGAGAGTGAGGGTAACTAGACCCATTGAACCATTCATAATCACAATCTCAAATATACAAGGGCTTACTTAGTTTCGGGCCTTGACCGGGTGATATCCCCATTGTTGATTTTCGTCATTTTTGGCTATCAACAATTTTGGCGCTACAAGGAGGGCAAACAATAAGTTTTCTTTTTTGAGTTTTGTATTCTAAAGTTTTTATTTATTTGCAATGGCTCCTTCTAAATCTCCCATTTGGAGTTGTATCTTTGGATTTTCATCTTCCACCACTTCAATGAAACTTGTAAGACTCTTGTCGAAGGTAAAGTTTGATGTTAAGAGAAATACTTATGCATATGATCATGTTTTACAATTCATTCAAAATTTTACAAATTCTACTTTTTCTAATGTTGATGAAGGTATTCTATGTAGGATCTTTACTCTCATTTTCACGGGTAAAGCAAAAAGATGATGTGAATCACTTATAGTTGCCTATATTCATAGTTGAGACCAATTTATCACAAAGTTCCTTAAAAAATTTGATGGCTATGATTATGAACATGTATGCATTGAACTTGAAAATTTATGAAAGTTTGAAAATGAATATTCCATAAATTTTATTATTATATTCCAATTAATTTGTTTAAGATTTAAATATGAAAATAGACCTTTAGATATTGAATTGATGGAATGGTTTGAATATATTTGTTCCCTTACTTTCATTCCAAACTTGAAAAGAACTAGAAAATGTCACTCTTTTAAGTGTATTTTCCACTTCTAAAAATACCAATTGCTCAAAATGGCATCGCCAATTCTCATCAAACAAAATATGAAAACACTTATTCTGAACAATTTCAAGAGGAAGTAAGTTTTGTTAAAATAAATAATCTTGATCTCAAAGCTACTCTAAGTCAAAAGAATACTGCTGACCCAACTCATGCTAATTCCGCTAAAGAAGAAAATAAGATTGCAAAAAAATCAACAAGCAATAAACAACAAGAAAATAAACAAGAGACAATGCAAATGGTTAAATATAATCCTTTCAATTTGCTTCCCGCATCAATTTTTTCTGATATTTCTAATGTTGTCCACGATTTTCAGCCACATGATTCAGATGATTTAAAGTGTCACTCTTAGGAATGCATTGTAAGTCATCCTCGTAACATTCTAGAGATCATTTTAAATTCTAAAAAATACGAGTATTTCCTTGAAGGAAATGATGAATTAATGACAATATTAGAAACCTTAGAATAATTTTATGATGATTATTCTAAAAGGAAATAATTCTCTCTTATTTATTTAAACAACCAGTTTTCTCTTTATCCTAACATTTTCGCTGACCTTAATCTATTTGTTGATCATTTGAGAGCTCCTTCTCATACAAATGCAATTTTAGAGAACAAAGGAGTTGTCACAAATTTAGTGAATGACAAATTATTGATTAGTTATGATCAGGATAGTGATTATTTAACTGTCCATACTTTCACCATCTCTAAGAATTCCCATAATTTTTCATCTAATCATTTTCCTGGTTCCAATTTATTTTCAGAAAATGAAGAAAGTGCTATTAGTAATTATGAAGTCATTTATGACGATGATTTTCAAGTTTAGAATAGTGAGTTATTTTATTCTCTATCAAATTCTCATGTTCTTAATTCTAAAAGTAAATCTTTATGTCACGATGGGAGATCATTTTATGTTCATAGTGCTCATTCTGAATCTACTAAATCTCATAATGATTTCATTTCTTTAGAAGTGGATTCCATTGACATTTAAGAATAAAATATTATTCAAGTTGTAATTATTTTTCATAGTCATGAACCTTTTTCACCTCCACAAGTAGATGTCAACATCAATTCAAATTTCATTATCTCGGCTAATACTTTGCAAAAGAAAATTATTTCAAATAAATTTACCAATTGTCGTGTAACACTATTTGTAACATTAGTGTAAATGATAATGTAATTTTATTTTTCATTCTCAATTTATTATGGTTTGTTTAGAATTTTTATTTGTCCTTTATTTTTAATTTTTTTTAATTTTTATTTATTTATTTATTTTTTTTCCGAGGAAAAAAGCAAAACTTTTTATTAGGCATATAAAAAGTTTACATCTGATGATATCTTTTGCAGGCCTGTTGGCTCCCATGTGTGTTGTTTTGTACAGCTAAAGAGTAAAAAACCAAGCAAAAAATCTCAGTCCTTTAACGACTGATAGTTCTGTCCTGAAACCTGATGATAGAAACATGTATGGTCTTCCTCCCTACAGGAGGCTTTAAATACAAACCAGATTGCACATAACCCGGGGTCTCCTTCAAAGAAGGAAAACAACCCCATACAAAATTATAAAAAGGTGTCTTTGATAGAAACACTGAAAGCTGTACAGAAAGTTTTGTTTTACTGTTTGAAGAGCTACAGATAAAGATAACAGTAAAAGTAGAAAAAAACTGAGTACAAAAATTTCATTTAGCCTGCGGAACTGCTGACAAAAAGAAGAAAAGTGTTGCCTCGATCACAGTGGTGGAGCAAAAGGGGCCTGACGAGAAAAGGATGTCAGCCCCTGTTTGGTTTCTACTATTGACCATACGCCTAGATCTTGCTGTAGACCAGCCTTAGAAAGCTGGTCTGCCTCCTCGTTCTTCTCCCTGTAGATGTGGCAAATAGAAAAACTGTTAAAGGATGACTTTAATAACATGATTTCTTCTACAAGAGTCTTCAGGATCTAGTTTTTACAGGATGCATTTCCATTTACCCATTTTATGACATTCAGAGAGTCTTCGAAGATTTGAATTGTGAAGATATTTCTTTGAAGTAACCAGCATAGGAGAAAGCGCAAAGCAGACAACTCAGCATAGTTGTTTGTACCAGGTCCTAGCCCTACAGATGCCTTTAGAGTATGATCATGGTTCAAGTGAATGCACAGGCCTGCCCCGGCCTTGTTATTCTGGGATGCCCCGTCAAAGAAGGCCCAAGGAATGCCCTCCAAGATAGAAACAGGCTTTTGTTTCTTTTTTGTATCTTTAGAAACAGGGATCGGGATGGCAGAGTAAATGGCAACACAATTTATGGCAATGGTGGCTGTGGGAGTGTCCTTGTCTTGAAACAAGCTTTTGTTCCTTGCTAACCATACTCCCCAAAAGAAAATAAGAGGCAAGTTCCTCATGTTTCCCTCCGGATAATTTTGCCACCACTTCCTCCAAGCCTCCTCTAAAGGATCTAAACCCCACTGAGCTTTTACCTTAAGTAAACAGGTTACCTCCTCCCAAATTTTTTTAGAGACTGTACATGCTGTGAAGAGATGACTGATTGATTCCTCTTCTGTCTTGCATAAGGGGCACCTCCCAGGCCCAACTAGATATCTGGCTTGTAAAATGTCCCAGGTAGGGACCTTTCTTTTTAGTATGCACCATAGAAAGATCCTGGCCTTAGCTGGGCATTTTAATTTCCATATGTTTTTCGCCCACCAGTCTGGTATTCCCCATCCTTTCTTTGCCATTAAGAAAGTATATCCATCTTTTGGGGAGTATTCTCCTGTTTTGCCTTGCGCCCATATCAGTTGATTTGGTTCGTCTTTTAGTCTAACATTTGATCGATGCAGTTCTTTGATGTAAGAAGCCCATTCGTTCTTCCACCTGATATTCAATTCTAAATCTTCATCATTCTTCCAAGCTTGGCCCCATATTGTAGAGTGACCTACTTTCTCCACCTGATTTAGAGTTGTAATTCCTTTGTTATCAAGATGTCTGAGTAGACCATGTGACAGGGCATAAGCTTCATTACAGCCTACCCAAGGGTCTCTGCCGATTCTGATAAGTCTTCCATCTCCCACTTTCCATGCCAAACCTTGTTCAATCACAGAGAAAGCCTCCACCGTGGCCTTCCAGATGACTGAGATATTCTTCATTTTCTTATCTTGGCTCCGAATCCAATCTTCCAAGGGAGTTGGATCAATGTACTTCCTTTTAACCACCTTTGTCCAGAGATTCTCCATTGTGACTAGTCTCCAGCCTGATTTAGCTGCTAGAGAAAGGCTGAACTCAGGGAGCCTTTTTATTCCCCATCCTCCCCAGTCTTTTTGTCTAGCCACCTTATCCCATGCCACCCAGGGTAAGACGGAGGACTCTTTGGAACCTGCCCATAGAAACCTACAGCACATTCTTCTGATTTTCTCCATCACTCCTTTGGGGACCCATGTTAAAGCTGCCCAGTATACTGGAATGGCTAACAAAACAGATTTTATGAGGGTCAATCTGCCAGCTCTTGAGAGCCACTTGAAACTCCAATGGGAAATTTTGGCTTCTATCTTTGCTAAGAGCCAGTTCCAATCTTCTTTTTTATAAGCTGCCGGCTTCAGCCAAAAACCCAAATATTTGAAAGGAGAGTCCAGAGGCTGATGATGGAAGGGGAAAAGATTTACCATCCTGGTTCTTTCTCTTCTGTCACAATCTGCCACACAAACTTGTGATTTTCTAGAGTTTATCTGCATTCCTGTAGCTTTCAGAAATAGATCGAAAATGCATTTTAACTCCTTTAGTTCATTATAGGATCCATTGGTGAAAATCAATATATCATCAACAAAAAGCAGATGGGTGATAAAAAGATTAATTGCTACCTCAATACCTTTTACCTTCTCCTCTCTTCTTGCTTTGTGAATCAGTCTGCTTAGCCCTTCTACCACTAGGAGAAACAAGAGAGGGGATAAAGGATAGCCTTGCCTGAGGCCTCTTTGGCTGTTGAAAAAAGGGGAGGCTGCTCCATTGATCAGAACTGCAAAACTGACATTTGTGATACATCCCATTATCCAGCTAATAAAAGAATAGTTGAAGCCCAGGTGAGTAAGCAGCAGCCGGAGATAGAGCCAGTTTATTCGGTCATAAGCTTTGGAAAGGTCTATTTTGAGAACCGCTCCCTTCTTCTTTTTTTGTTTGACACTGTGAATTACCTCCTGGGCTACTCCAATGGCTTCGTGAATTTGTCTTCCATCCAAGAAACCAAATTGTTCCATTGAGATGTTTCTTGATAGAATAGGAACAATTCTGATAGCTATTACCTTAGCAATGATCTTGTATATACAATTACACAGAGAGATTGGTCTGAAATCTTCAAAACTCTCCGGATCATCCTTCTTAAGTATCAGGGCAATAAAAGTAGAATTGAAAGGCTTATAAACTTCTCCTTTCTGTCTTGATTCTTCTACAACATCAGTAATTTCCGAACCTATTAGGTCGAAGAAAGAGAGAAAAAGTTCAATAGTCCAGCCATCAGGACTTGGACTTTTGTCTTTGGCCATGAGTTTCATAGCAGCTTCAACCTCCTCCTTGGAAACAGGAATTGATAGCTCTTCTGCTTCTTCCTCCTCTACAAACCTTGGGAAGCATTGTGCTGTTTTAATGACTTCTGCTATGGTGGCCTCTCCTGGATCTGAGAAAATTTCCTGGAAGTGCCTCTGTCCTAAACCAGAGAGATCTGAAAAAGAACTGACCTCCCTACCTTCTTCATCTTTAAGGCTCCAAATAGTGTTTACAGATTTTCTTCCTTTTACAAAGTTATGAAAAAAACTAGTATTTTCATCCCCTGATTTTAGCCATATTGCCCTACTCTTAAGCCTCCATTCTTCTTCCTTTTCCAAGAGGATTTTGTTTTGAAGCTTCTCCAAATGAAGAATTCTATCCTTTGAAGCCTGAGAAAAATATCCATCTTCCTCAGTGCTCTCCAGAAACTTCAACTCCTCCCTGATTCCAGACAGTTCTTCATTCTGTTTCAGTTTCCTGTCCTTTGCCCATGTTATTGTCGCTTTCTTCAGTCTTTTGAGATTCTCCATGAACAGGAAGCTTTTTTCCTCTCTTGCATTTCTGTCCGGATGGATCCACGTTTTCTTAAAAAGATTGGTGAAAGAGGGGTCTTGAAGCCATGAGGAATTGAATTTAAAGGGGGAGGGAGGCTTTGGGGGAGGGAAAGAGAGATCTAGGAAGATAGGGAAATGGTCTGAGTTACCTATTTCCTCAACCCACTATCTGAAAATAGGAGCTTTAGTGATTAGGTCCTTAGATAACAGAAAACGATCTAATCTTTTGGCTATCCGATCCTCCCCTGTTCTTCTGTTCCTCCAAGTAGGCTTGAGTTTGACCGGGGCAGGGTCAATGAGATTGTTTTCCAAGAGAAGATTGAGGAAAAATTCCGATAGAGGGTCTTCCCTGGCTGAAGGACCCCATGCTTCAGCTCTGCCTATGGAAAAGTTTAGATCACCCCCCACAATCGACAAAGAGGACTTCATCAAAGGTTTTGACAACAAGTCATCCAAAAAGATCTCCCTTCCTTGACAAGGGCCATAAATGTTTACAATTGAAATGGGGTGGATGAAATCAGGAGAAATAACCTCCATGCCCATAACTTGCTTCATCCCCCATTGGTTAATGACCTTTATTCGACCTTCTTTAAACCCAATTGCTAAACCCCCCGAGTGACCTGATGAATCAATTGCAGAAAAGGTCCAACCAGGCAAGAGAGCCTTTAACATTGTTTCTACCTCAGTAGCCTTCCCCAAAGTTTCTTGCAGAAAGAGAATGTCCACTTTTGAATTAAGGATCCAGTCTTTTAAGGCCAGTTTTTTAGGTTTACTGGCCAAACCTCTACAGTTCCAAGATGACAAAATCATTTGTTAACAGAAACAGGGGATTGCACTGCTCTAAGTACCCCGGGTATTGAGTATTGTTTCCCATCTGCTACATCCAACTTTGCTTTAAGTTTTTCCTTGGATAGGTCTGATTTTCTACCTCTCTTATTTTTGGCATAACTCTGAGAGAACGACTGTCCTAAACCTCCTATTGCATTCGACTGCCTAGACTTCCCCCCCATAGATCTAAGATTGTAAGGGCACGGAGTGTGAGGAACTGGGGGAGCAAGAGGGGGCCACATATCTTCACAATTCAAATCAAGGGATGGCATGGCAGCCGAAATAGTGTCTACATCAGGAGAGGGCTTTGCAGTTTCCATGTTTTCGTTAATGCCAGTGATATGAGAGGGAGAAATTGAAGGCGAAACATGCATAGATACAAAAACATGCTCAGGATTTTTAGAAAAAGAAAGAGGGGGACCTGAGCACATACCCATTTCTGGATCGATGAGAGGAATTTGATCTGCGGTCGCATCCTTTGCGTTCTCCTCCTCTGCTTCCACCAGTTGCAATTCAATGGTTTGTGCAGCCTCTTGGACATGGGGGTCTTCAGATACTGGCTCTTTTAGAGTCTCCTCAATTTCCATTTCAACTGATGCCTGCTTCGCTATTTCTTCTTTCTCCTGAGGCGCTTGTGGTTGATTGTAAACTGGTTCTCTGAAAACAGGGGTCCTCCGGAAGCGTCTCCTTCTTCTGAACAGTGGACAATCCTTTGCAAGGTGCCCATATTCATGACAGCGATGGCACCTAAACGGCAAGTGCTCATAATCCAACAGCTATTCGAACACATAATCTTTATATTGTAAATTGATTTTTTGGGCCAGACCTCTGCTCGGATTTAAGCTTACCAAGATGCATGCCATCGCTCTGTTTTTCGTCTCCATAAAGGACATATCTGCTTCCAGGAAGGATCCCAGCCTGTTCCCGATGGATTTGAACACAGCCTCTGTCCATAGAAACGAGGGAAGACCCGGGGCTCTCACCCAGACCGGGAACTCATCAGTCCTCTCTTTGATAGCATCAAAAAGGGGGTTCCATCTTTTCAGCAATACCGGAATGTGCCCAATGTTCCAGTTTCGTTCAAGCACCCATTCTGCCGACTCCTTGTCCTCAAAAACGAACTTGAACCACCCTTTCGCTAAACATTGTGCCTCGAACTGAAATGGTCTATCAGAGACGAAACTATTTTCACCCCATGCTTGAAGAAATTCCGACGAAAATTTCTTTCCTCTTGGCCTTCCGACTAGGGTACATTCTGCAACGGCTAGGGTTTCATCTATAGAGACCTCCATGCCTAGGACCAAGTTCCCTACAATCTCCTGAGATCCAATTGGCCTTTGGGATTTTCTTTTTTCCCCTTTATTCCTTAATCCTTCCACAGAAGCCCTAGTCTCCCCACGACCGTCGGTCCATTCAGGTTCCTCCTGTGCCGGCTCCTCATGGATATCTGTCTCTGGTTGTCACTGAACATGAGTCGAGAAAACAGGGTCAGTGGTCCCTGTAAAGAGATGACCAACCGCCGCACCCTCGAGACCTCCTCTTTCTCCTGCTAAACTGTCGGCGTGGCCCACGAAACCTCCTGCAGAACTTTCTTTTGGTAATGGGGATTCTTTTTGCAGAGAGACCCTAGAGAGCGGAGGAAAACCACTAGAAACCCTAGATGAGCCAAGGCCTGAAGAAAGCCCCAAATTTGAGAGATCTTTGAAACCCCTTGATGGAAAAATCCGGCTTGTTTCTGCTTTGCCCTTTGGATAAGAAGAAGGAGCGCCTTCTATCAGCCCATCCGTTGTATTCTCCCTTACCACCTGCTTGAAGGAAGCCTGATTTCGTGATCTAGTGGTTTCTCTGCCGAGATCCTTACTCTGATGCAGAAAAGATGGTTTAACCTCCTGTGAGGAAGACTCCAACCTCGATAACTCAAAAGCTCCAAAATATTGTTCCACGTTCTGGACTGTGGGTTCCTTCCCCCACATTGAGAGAATGTCTTCCAATTCTGGGTCCAGGTCCACCAATTCGTTGGGATTAACCATGGTTAGGGTAACCGTTCCAAGAAAAAACGACAGCAAAACGGTCAAAGTGACAGGTGCCTTTGCCCTAATCTTGTGGAAAACGGAATGAAAACGGAAAAACTGCAGCTATAGTCTTTTTAAAATTTTTGATATCTTATGCTAACATATTACGAAATGAAGCATTGAACACTCATCAAGTGCATTAATGGACTAATGTGTAAATGTGTTTCAAGGCCTTAGTCATGAGAATCATGAGCTTTTAGTCTTTCAATTTTATTTGATGATCATATGATACAAATCATTCTTTCATCTCAAATGATTTTTCCGCAAGTTCCAGCACTTGAGAGTGCATCACTACAATCTGGATATGTATCTAATATATCTAAATATCTTTTGAAATATTTACCAAATTTTCACTCCAACTTTATGATCCATTTGAAAGTTGTTTTGAAAGTTTAGTTACATAGAAGATGTAATACTCCTCTATTCTCTATGGTAATGTCTTGCTATATTTAGATTGAACTACTTTTAGATTTGATGGATGGAAAGTCATGTTGGGTTGAAATAAATGTGAATAATAAAGTTAATATGATGTGATAAATAACTTTTTATTAATCAATGAAAAATTGGAAACTACTTGGGAAAGAAACACTAGAGTAAAGAGATTCTTGCCAAAAATTGGAAACCATCATTGATGGATGAGATCAAAATAAATATTCCCTAAAAAGGACTCCTAAAAATCCCTAGGAGGAAATAAATAATATTTAATGAGATGAGAGAGAATGACCTATTAAATTACATAGCTAGAGAAATAAACTAATTATGGGTGGAATAAAGCGCTGCGAGAGAGAAATGCGGGCATTAAAGAAAAGGAAACAACACATTTTTTGAAAAAGAAAAGAAAGAAAGCCTAGGAAGTGGGTTGGTAGACCCAAAAAGGAAAGACGTTGCTAAGAAAATATGTTGGAAATAAATATTATAAAATATACCCTTCAAGAATCAATGAGGTTGTTGATTTAGAGGCAAGCATATATTAGCTTGGGGGGAACTGGAGGATCAGTTCATGGCTGGGAGGATAGTGTTTCTACCAAGTATAGTTCCAAAAACGAATACGATTAGAATTTTATATGTACATATAAGTTCTGATTTTATTACTCGACTATTGGTGCATTTAAACAATTTATTTTTGTACATGCGAGAGATTATGTTATAGTAGAGTAAAAGCTTGCGTGACCCATATGAGTATATTTGATATTTTAACACAGAAATATGTTATCTGTATATTTATCTGATTTATTTATTTATTTAGGTACTCATTCTTATTTAATTATGAAGGTAAGTCTGTTATGATCCATACATATTTTCTTGCAAGTGCAAAGGGATGAATTGAAGTGAAAACACCTGGAAGTGAGGTACAAGTATAATGAGAGAGTAGTTAGACCACTCACCCTAATTTATTATGTTAGGTTTGTAACACGTTGGTTAACAACTCACTCAGAGTGGTATAAATTAAAGAAATCCACCGTAACATAATCCATTGTGCTAAACAAACGTAACAAGTCAAAATATATCTACTTAGTTGTGCTGAGTCAAGCTTAAATAGAACCTATGTTATGGCGAGGAAAAGGTTATTTAGGTTTATTTCACAAATGTTTTATGTGGTGCATGAATGGAACCTAGGAGCTCATTACGAAAAATAAATAGGCAACATGAAATGCCAGAAGATAACCCATGGGGTGAGACATGTGTAGAAAATAAACAATACCATCGTGAGGAATTTTTCAGAATTCAATTTAACAACAAAAAATTTCTACCCTATTAAGAATGATACTATTACACACAGTAGTTGTTCTCCTCTTTGTATATTTGTGGGGTAGAAGCTTAAAAATATGAACATAGAGGAAACCATGGACAACACAATTCTTCACAAGAGCGGGGAACAATTAAAACCACACATACCTACATATTGTAGCATCATTTACAAAAATTTGGAACTACAAAGTAGAAAGATAAATTTGAACAATTAACATTTACCATTTTATGACACTAGAACATTTATTTTCACTAGGATAACAATACATGTTAAGAATAAATATGAGGAAATCAGGATTTATTATGTGCAATTCGGAAATTACATATTAGACAAACTACAGGAGAAGTGACACCCTAAGACACCAAATCCTCTGCTAAGAGGTGTACAATAATCACATGCAAAAAGAAAATTTAACACTAAAAGACCTATTTTATTTTCAATTAATAGTACCATATCTTATAGAATTGAAATTTCAAATAAGCACAATGGAAATAAAGTTTAATATTCAATATAAAATATTTCTATGAGAATTATAGGAAAATAATAAATATGACAAGAGTGAAATTCATCAAGAAACGCATTTGACTGACGGTGACCATAGTTGGGAGAATAATATACAATTTAGAAGTTAAATAAGCAAAAATAAAACAAAATACCCAACCGGGTTTATGTTAAATATATTATTGTACGATCCCTTGGGAATTTACCTAGATATCACACAAAGTAGCAATCAGCGGCTACATACCTAATGTAGACATTCCACTTATAATCATCTTTGAATATAGTAACGTCAAACGACCAAAATTTACAATCCCTCTCATAAATTAAGATAATATTTAACATCAATGTAATAGTTGACATCAGGGCCATGGTTCCATAAGAAGGACCCCAACATTATGCATGGAACAAAAGCCTGTAGGAATTTTAGGGTAATAGTTAGACGTCGGTGGTGAATTTCGTTAGCAAGAAATTCAACAAACCCACTTGCCAACATACCTGTAGTCATTGAATTTGGACAAACCCATGAGTCTTAGATATTCATAATATAAATAAAAAACATCTTATATTAAGGAGGAAGGGTAGATTACATAGAATAATGACTTATGCTTGTGTAAGTAAGAGGAATTGATTGCCCCACTCCGGTAACCTAGTTATGCAAACTTATGGTCAGTAGTGCACGACAGGATGTTAAGAAATTCCACAAAGGACACAGTGGTTAACTAACAAATGCTCCATAATGGTTTAACTCTGAAATAAACACAACCATGGGTCAAACTAAGCGGCAAATTAAAATTTACTAGGAAGAAAAAAGGGGGGGGTTTCTATGTTCAAATTACCTACCCTTGATGCCTGTAGGGAGGAGTACGTTCCCAACAATATTACCCCCACTTTGCGCTAGTAAAGGATGACACCAGGAGGCACCAACAACCCTGGAATAAAAGAAGTTAAGAAATTAAACTAACAATGTTCAAAGTGGAATCATTCTACAAAAAAAAAATAGTAAAACCCTTCTCCTAGCGACTATTACTAGAGGTGGGTACTTACATTTTGTCGAGACGAGATTTATGGGTACCATATTCTAGCTTTACCGCCTCACTATTAGCTTCACACTAATGTCCCTGGAATAGTAGGAAGAAAAAGGAAATGTATAAGTAAGAAACGAAGGAAAAAAAATGAAATGCAAAGGAGAAAAGTGTAAGTGCATGGAAGGTTGATTTAAACCCTTACAAGGAATCAATGGAAACTTCACGAGAGTTGAGAGATTTTTTTTCTTGCAACAAAAATTTAGTGATAGATCCAATTGCAACATGGATAGATAGTATTCTTGGCAACTTTCTCTCGGCATGACGCTCTTCAGAGAAATTGCAGACCAAATAAGGGAGAAATGGAGGCATAGCGATAGGTTAGGGTTACACGAGTAAATATCAATTGTTGGCTCTTTAAGAAACATTATGATCCATCCACCTCACCATAATACCAGTTATCATGTGAATATCGCATGACCACCAAGACTTGGAAAAAATTGGATGGTCACATTGTTCAAGAATTGTACATCAAAGTGAGGAAATGAAAAAGCTTAGAAATCCATGATAGTGAAATCAAAAGGGTCTTGCCAAAAAAAACATATAAAATGAAGGTGGTCGGGGACATCTTCTAGAGTTTTCTACCTTTGGTTTAAAAGTTTAGGTGCATAGATATATTGATAATAATATAGTCAACAGAGTGTGACCACAATCAAGATAAAGGTAATTATATAAATGGCCTTACCCTTCAATATGATCATAGCGCTTATGGGATATTCATTAATTTTGAATTAAAGTTGTTAGGGAAAGGAGAAAGTGAAGTTACCTAAGGATAATTCGTGTAATGGTGTTATGAAATCAAAATAAAAGAGGTAAATTATCAAGAGAATATATACTTGGATAAATTGTTCTTCACCTCTGTGCAAAGAAGGAAAAGGTTGTGAGGCTATATTTTAAGACAAATGATTAGTAGGAAAAAAAATAGGGTGTCAACTTTCATGAGAGTGTTTATGTAGATTTTTTTTTTGAAGAGTCGGGGTATGTGGCATATGGTACCAAAGTGTGCTTTCAAAACTAGGCTTGAAAAGAACCACCACATTAATTAGTAGAGATGTGTAGAATTGAAATGTTGATTTAATTCTAGAAGTTCTAATACCTCGTTGTATTGACTATAAAGTATTTCAGTGAAGAAGGCTACCATGAAATGGCAGAGGATCCCCTTCCACCTATAGCAGAAGGAGAGGAATTATATGTCAAGTGTTGGAACGAATCCCCTTCCACCTATAGCAGAAGGAGAGGAATTATATGTCAAGTGTTGGAACGAAAAACACCTCACCAACATCTCAGTTCATGGATATTATCAAAAATTTGTAGAAAGAGTTGGCTCACCTCAGGAACAATAATGAATGGCTGCTAAAGGCTAGTGAAGAACATGAAAGGATGATAAGGGAGTTCATTGAAAAGTCTAGTCATAAAACAATAGAGCTAGAAGCACTGAAAAGGAAAAATGTGGAGATGGAATCAAAGAAGTATGAAAGTGGAGGTGATTCAGATTCAAATTATCCAAAAACATAGAAAAGAAAGAAGAATATGGAGCTGCAAGGGGAGTTTAGGAAAATAAAACCCCCTACTTTTGATGGGGAAAAGGAGGAGGATGTAGAGGCTTGGCTCCTCGATATGACTAAGTATTTTCAAGTTTATGAGTATGAGAGAAACCTGAAGGCCAAATTGGCCATTTGTTAGCTCCAAGGAAAATATGCTCTCTTATGGGAAGATGTCAAAACTATACATAGCTTGGAAAAGAAGACAGTGTCCTCGGAGGAATTCAAGAAATAGTTTAAGTCCCAATATATGAATGAGAGATATTATGATGATAGAGCAAAGGAGTTCCATGAATTAAGGTTGGGATAGTTAAATATGGATGAGTTCGTGGTGAAATTCACCAATTTTCTATGGTATGTCCATTATATTATAAAGGAGAAAGCCAAGGTACAACAATTTTTGAACTTCCTACCAGCCCCTTACAAGGAAATGATTGAGTTCACAACCCTAAAACAATGGAGGAAGCAGTAAATAAAGAAAGATTGTGTTATCAACAGTTTAAAAATAGGGGTGAAGGATCAAAGACATGGAAAGGTAAGGACATAAACAAATATGCAATGGGGTAAAAAAGACAAAAACCTGCTTATTTTAAAATTTTCGGAAAGGACCATTAGTGGAAGAAATTCAGTAAGGGAAATTTAAATTCACTGACACAATCTCAAACTCGGTCCAAACCCATGGATCTTAATAATAACAAGACCATTGGGGTTAAGGAGAGAGAATCGGTGAATCGTCGTGGCTGTGGCAAATCCAATTTGTTGAGAGACTGCCTGAATAATCCCAAACCTATTCAAAATAGTTAAGTTATCCATGAGGTAACAACTGTGAACAATATTTCTAGAAACATCCCAAGAATAAGTGCAGCATTAGAGGATAGACAAGAAGAGCACCAATCTAAGATGATCGATATTGAAGGTACTATTTTACACCAATTTGTTTATGTCTTAATTGATCCAGGGGCTAGTTTAAGTTACATTAGTCCTTAGATTATGGAAAAATTTAAACTAAACATTGAAAAATTTAAGACTCCATGACTAGTACAGTTATAAACTAGCACAAAGAGGGAGGTAACTAGCCAAGTGAGATAGTTTCATATCAATTTAAATGGTTGTTCCACAGAAGTAAATTTAAATATAGTTCCCTTAGGATCTTATGATGTGTTAATAGGCATGGACTAGTTGGAAAAACATGGAGAACATAGTTACCAATCAAACGGTAAATATTACCTCAAAACGGGTACTCAAGCCCAAAAAACCAAAAAAAAATGAAAAACAAGCCAAAAAAAAGTGTTGATTCTGCATCATCATTTTTTTCAAAGTAAATTTTCAATATTTTTTAAAATTAAGAGTAAAAAAAAATAAAAGTCGTTTTGTTTGGTGCAAAAAACACCTTGAAATCGAAAAGTGTTGATGCTGGAATAATGCATTTTTTTTTCAGGGTACATTTTCAACATTTTTTAATAATGACGTTAAAATAAAATATCATGACTCTCGAAAACTTTAAATTTTCAACGATTTTCAAGCATGACATTAAAGATAAAATATCATGTCTTTTGAAAGCCTTAAAATTCAAATGACTTTTAAACATGACATTAAATTTAAAATATCACTTCTTTGCCCACGGGGCTTTGGATTGACGGTGAATGGGTGCACTGTTAAGGCACTCCTTGCGATAGGTCACTGGTTCAAATCCCTCCTGGGTGCTTACCTACCAAAAAGAAAAAAATATCACTTTTTTGAAAAACCTTAAATCTCCAACAATTTTCTGGCATGGTGCTAAGAAAAAATACTTATAACTGTTTTTGACCATAACATTAAAGATAAAATATCGCGACTTAGAAAAACATTAAAATCTTGACAAATTTTCAATCATGGATTAAAACTGAGGGTGAGGGAGGAATGGAAGGCAGCGGTGGGGTGGGGTTGAGGAAGGGAGAGAGGAGGGCAATATTTTTTTTTTTTTTTTAATGTTTTATTTTTTTTTAGTTAAAATTTTTATTTTTTATTTATTTATATTTTATTTTATGTTATTTTTAGATTATTATAATTTTAATTTAAAAAAAAATCTTAAATTTTTAATTTAAAAAAAAATTCCTAAATTTTTATTTTATTTTATTTTATTTAGTTTAAATAATTTTTTATTTATTTTCCTTAAATTTTTTTACTTTAACTTTTTTGGTAGTTATTTTAATTGTTTTTAATGAGGTTTTTATTTTTTATTTGTTTTTTTAACTTAAAAAAATGGTTTTAGATTTTTTTTTGGTTTAGTTTGTTTTTTTTTTTTTTAAATATCATTTATTTATTGTTTTTTTCCGTTAATTTTTTATTTAATTTTTTTTTTTTTACAAGTTAATTTTGATTTTTTTTTTTTACATTTTTATAAGTATTTTGTGTTTCTTTTCTCTTTTTTTTTTATATATTTTTTTGTATTTGATTTTTTTTTGTCATGTTTTTTTATTTTCATTTTTATGTTTTATTACCAACATGAAAATCACCGATATTAAAAAAAATTAATCCACACTTAATACATTAGAAAATTTAAAGTGTAAAAGATAAGCGCTCTAACTAAAAGGATTGATGCTCATCAACACTTTTCAAAATCAAGATGAAAATCACTAACAAAAAAAATGTTCACACTTGATACATGAAAAAATTTGAAGTGTAAAAAATAAGCCCTTTAAAAAAGCGTGTTGATGCTGCATTAACACTTTTCCAAATCAACATGAAAATCACTAACATTTAAAAAAATTGTTCATACTTGATACATAAAAAAAATTAAAGTACAAAAAATATGCTCAAAAAAAAAAAGGTGTATTATGAATCACCATTTTTCAAAATCGAGTGATTTTTTTCTACCTCAAAAAAATGAGTACTAGGTAATTTTCTTGTTTGATCGGTAACTATGTTGGAGTTGTCATAAATTGTTTAGAGAAAATAGTAAGTTGTGTGAGTCAAGATGAACAAACCCAATTAATCCAAGGCATACTGAAACCCATATTAGTTAGACATATTTCACCGTTGTAAATGAAAAAGAGTGCGAGAAAATGGTGTCAGGTTTTTTATCGTGCTTGTGGAAACAAATAAACAACAAATAGAAAAGAAAAAATTAGAGACCCTGTGAGTCATTAAAGAATTTCAAAATGTTTTTTTAGAGGAAATCTCAAGCTCACATCCCCGTAGAGATATATATTTATCCATTGATCTAGTACCAGGTGCAACCCCAGTGTTTGGAGCTCATAATAGAATGAGTATACCTTAGCTATTAGAGTTGAAGACGTAGTTACATGAACTATTAAATAAGGGCTACATTAGACCCAGTGTCTCATCGTGGGGGCTCTTATGTTATTCGTCAAAAATAAAGATGACACATTTATAATGTGCATCAATTATCAACAATTAAACAAGTTAACCATTAAAAATAAATACCCACTATAAGTTAACCATTAACCATTGATGATCTATTCAATCAAGTGAGGGGGGCAACCATATTTTCAAAAATTGATTTCAAAACCGAATATCACCAATTGAGAATAAAGGATGAAGATATTCATAAAACTTCTTTCCACATCATGTATGGTCACTACAAATTTGTAGTGTTACCATTTGGCCTTACAAATGCACCAGAAACCTTTACGTGTTTAATGAACAATGTACTTAATAAGTACTTGAATAAATTCATGTTGATGTTTATAGATGACATTCTGGTGTATTCCAAGAATGAAGAAGAACACAAGGAACTTTTGAGACTAGTGCTACAAACTTTAAGAGAGCATCAATTATATGTTAAGTTTAGTAAATGTAAGTTTTACATGGACAAAATACAATATTTGGGGCATGTTATTTCAAAGGAAGAATTGTGTGTGCATCCTGAAAAGGTTAGGGCTATTTCAAATTGGCCCACACCTAAGGATGTGTCAGTGTATGCTCATTTATGGGAATCACAGGATATTACCAAAGGTTCATAGAAGGGTTCTCTAAAATTGCATACCCTATTACATCCTTACAGAAGAAAGGAACAAAGTTTGAGTGGACATCCAAATGTTAGGAAAGATTTGACAATTTGAAACACCTGCTTTAAGTAGCCCTTATGTTAAAAATTGTAGACTTGAATAAAGAATTTATTGTTTGCACAAATTCTTATTTGGAAGGTCAAGGGGGAGTTTTGATGCAAGAAAATTCAGCAGTGGTTTATGAGTCTAGGACGCTGAAAATACATGAAAATAATTATGTAGTATATGATTTAGAGCTAGTTGCATTATACATGCTCAAAATATGTGGATACACTACATATTGGGGAAGAAATTTACCTTGGTAACAGATCATATCATCTCGAAATGTTTTTTTAGCCAACCAGACCTAAATGCTATAAAATTTAAGTGAATGGTTTTTCTTAGTGAATTTGAGTTTCATTTTAAACACATAAAAGGAAAAGAAAATAAAACAACGGATGATTTAAGCATACTTGAACATGCTCTAATGGAGATATCTATTAGCAGTATTAGTACAAATTTTGTAGAGCAGGTTAAAAATTCAATACAGGAAGATCATGAATACATAGAAATTCAACAAAAATTGCAGTAAACAAAAATTCTAGGTTATGCTGAAAACTCTGAAAAATTGTTAATCTACATAAATAGATTGTATATTCCAAATGTAAAGGTGTTGAAACATATGATATTAGATGAATATCATAAGAAACCGTATGCAGGACATCGTGGATATCAAAAGATGATAACAACATTAATAATTTTTTTTTTTGGCCAGACATAAAAAAGGAGGTAGAAAATACTTGTCAAAATGCCTAGAATGTCAGCAAGTGAAGGTGGAACACTAACATCCCGATGGATTGTTAAATCCACTACCAATCCCTGAATGGATATGGGAAGTGATTTAATTGTATTTTATTACAGGATTGAAAAACACAAAACGACAACATGATTCCATTATGGTGGTGGTGGACCCCTTAAGTAAAGCAACACACATTATGCTTGTACAATCTACCTATGGGACAACACAAATTGCCAAAAATTTCATGAAGGATATTTTCTGATTACATGGAGTGCCCAAGATGATATTGTCTAAAAGGGCTGCTAATTTCACTTCCAAATTTTGGAAAACCTTATTTGGAGGCATGGGGACACGACTAAAAGCTATTACTACATATCACCCCCAAAGTGATGGGAAGACAAAGAGAACCAACCAAATTTTGGAGGACGTGCTAAGGATGTGTTTCATGGACATACCTACTAAATGGGAAGATTTTAAGCACTTAGAAGAATTTTCATGCAACAACAACTACCAAACTTCAATAAAAACGAGTCCTCTTGAAGCCTGGTATGGAAAAAAATTCCACACACCTCTCAGCTGGAGACAGCTCGAGGGCATAATTGGGCGAGTAGCATATCAGTTGGCATTACCCAACCATATTAAAGTGCATAATGTTTTGCATGTGTCTTTGTTAAAAAAATATGTCCATGATAATTCTCACATATTTCATTGGAATGTGATACAAGTGGAACCCAAAAGAAGATTTCCTAGAAGAACCACTTTGCATATTAGATCAAAAAGAGATCTTGCTCCAGAAATGTGCCATTACTCAGGTTAAAGTGCAATGGAATCACTTAACACGTGAGGAGGTGTTATGTAGAATTTTGCATCTACAGATAAACACAAATTCCCTAAGCAGGTAGCTACACTTAGAACAACAAAATTAAAGAGTTTAACCTTTTCCTATAGAATATAAATAATACAAGGGAACTACTTGTTATCTTTCACTTCCCTTTGTCTCATTTGAATAGCTCATGTCGCTCCTTTTCAAACTGAATCTGATCAATCAATACCTTCAATCATAAGCAGAGGATAAAAACAAATCAAATCAAGAGATCTATCTACTATACGCAAATGGAATCTAAAGCATTTACACATATAATCATCATACATAAAGACAAGAATATGGGAAAAGGTGTAAACAACTTTATTAAGTAGAAGGAAGAGTTACAACTAAAGAAGTCTGATCCCATGTCACTCATCCAGCTTGAGTTCCATCCTTCATCACACCAAAAGCACAACACTTCGGCAGCATAACAATACTTGCTTATGATCTCAAACCTCAAACCAACATTATCTCCTTACAATTCTTCAAAGTCCAGCCCCTAATCACTATGATGAGTGTTCAATTTATAGGGAAATGGAGGTGGTTTTGTCATAAATTAGGCACTGAATGGCTTTCCAATTTGGGAGTTAGTTTCCATGGAGGAAGCGATAAGAGGATAGGAGGTTATTTGATTCATTCCATATCCAATTTTGGGTTCATAGGAGAGGATAAGAGGTGGAAATCTTTTAGAATGATCTACAATGAAAGAATATTCCCAGAACCCTATGAAGGTTTTGCTCAATCTCGCCCAGCGCAGGTGAAAGTGGGCCCAGGTGCTCTGCATAGTAGGCTTGAATGGACCTAGGTGCTTTGCAGCGCATTTACCCCTGACCAAGGCTACGTTGGTCCCTTAAGGAGTCATTTCAGGATGTCTTTAGGCCAAGAAACTCTCAGGAGTAATGGCATTCAATGTGATGACTTGTCTAGGGCATGTAGAAAGTAAATTAGGGTTTGATGAGCCCTAAAAGTATTGATCTGAATGTTGGGAGTGATGTTCCCAAATAGACCTGTAACAATTGTCCCCTAAAGCATGAAGTCGAAAGTGATAATGTCGAGTGATATGCTCTACGATGTGATGAGGAGGTTTTGAAGCAAATGGTGACCTCCATCCATTACAATACATAATATCATGACATTTTGGATTTTTCATGAATCGCTGAGGGAAGGCATACCCATGCTCAACATATAAAATTTTCATTACATGTACATAGATAGTCGTCTACAGATATAGACCCATGATGGGATGACCATCAATGCAATGTCGTCATATAGATGATTTAGTACTTTCCTGAAAATCGCAGCCGGGATGGATGAAACTAGATCTGGGATCTTCTATCTCGTTCAATCGTTCACTCAAGTACGAGTCTAATCATGTGAATATGTGATCTGAATTCGAACATGGGAAGCCACCATCTGATTACCAACTAATGATGTAAGCCATTAATAGATGCGAGAGAGATCACCGATAATGATAATGATTCTCAAGCTACTGTAGTACAATTTGCATGGTGTGAATAGATGTTTTGATGTCGAACACCATACAAAGTCTTTCTGTTGAAGGCCAGTGATTTCAACCTATCACCGGAAGCGAGAAACTTGCCATTGATGTATGCAATCCCCAAGGTACTGAAAGGGTGTTTCTAAATCAACTTCTTAGATAATGTGTTGATGTTGACAAGAAGCGACTCGTAGTAGGAGGGATTTGATGTATCCCACATCAACGACATGAAATGAGTTTAATTATTTTGGAGACGGAATGTGACTGAAGAAACAAGGTTCAAGAATGGCAGTCATGAAAATGAAGGTTTATAAGTATTGCAAAGGATGAAGTTTTACTTAATGACTTCTCTTGAACATGTCAAAGACATTGAATGAATTGGTAGCATTGAACCAAAATCAAAGTAACGGATGGTGTGATAGAACATAGATATGATAACCATCAAGCAGATTACCCAACCCAAGTAGTCACAGAGATGAATTGAAAGTGTCATGTTCAAGAGTGACCTGCTACCATAAAGTGGTTTACCCCTTTTCCCATTTTCCCTAGTCATTACTGACTAGTACCTCTTTATTTTTTATCAAGCTTGAGGAGGACAACATATGCTTGTTATAAAATTCCACCCTTCGGGTGAATCCATCGCTATGTGATGTTTTAATGAGTCTAGCGAAGGTGAAACCCAGTATTGTGATGATGGACAAGGTTATCGCTATTTGATGTTTTAACAAGTTTAACGACAATGAGAACTCAGTCCTTTTCATGTTTAGAGAGTTTGAAAAGGGACAAAAAGAAAACTCCACAAGTTCTTTTTCATAAGTATATCTCTCAAGTCTAAAAAAGCGTAAAATAATACAAGAGAGAACCTATTGACCATGTTCAATCAACGCATTCATTTTTCGTAAATAATCTATCTCAGTCCAGAAAAGGGTTAAACTTATACTGAGTAGATGTTGTTTCCAATCCATTTACGAGTTGAAGAGGACAAGTGCTCGAAAATCTTTTCATATTTCGAGAGTCTGAAAAGAGCTTAAAGAAGACTCCACTTAGAGGAATGAGTGGTGTCTAGGATGGAAAATGGTTGTGGTGATGTTGGAACTTCTCAAACCATGTTGATTTATGTGAAGAGGGTTGGCTTATAAGACCACTCATTGCAACTGTTCCTCAAAAACGGTAAAAAAAAACCAAGTGAAAGCATATGATCAGCCAAGTAGATAGTGATGATGGAAGGAGAAAAACCAAGGTTCATCTGAAGGAAGAGGCTGATAGAATGGTAGTTACAAGGGTTAAAATGGAAACGAGTTCATTTTTACACAATCTTGAACCATAGGGAACTATGCTTGGATTCAGTTTCATGTTTACACTTGAAACGAAAAAACTATGCTTGGATTCAGTTTCATTTTTACACAAGATTGAAATGAAAAACTATGCTTGGATTCAATTACATTTTTACACAAGCTTGAACCATGAAAAAACTATGCTTGAGATTGGTTTAGATGCCCCAAGAATGATGACTCAATTCTAGGTGCATGGCCCCCAAGCTTCATTTCATTCACCTAAGTAGACTACTCATGGCTATCAGGTAGATGGAATGAAGGTTCGTTTATGAGATCAAGTGAAAGACTCGACTGGGATTTTACGAGATCTAATCAAAGACTCGAATTGGATCTTTTGCTCCAGGGGACCTTGTTTCATTTTTTAATGAGATTGACACAAGACAAGGAACTCTGATTAGATTCCTTGTTTCATTTTTTAATGAGCTTAACACACGACAAGGAACTATGCTCTGAGACCTATTTCATTTTTTTTAATGAGGTTGACACAATAAAAGAACTATCCTCATATTCATTGTTTCATTTTTTTAACGAGCTTGACAAAAGACAAGGGACTATGCTCATATTCCTTGTTTCATTTTTTAATGAGCTTGACACAAGACAAGGAACTATCCTCATACTCCTTGTTTCATTTTTTAATGAGCTTGACACAAGACAAGGAACTATGCTCATGGACCTATTTCATTTTTTAATGAGGTTGAGACAGTAAAATAACTATCCTCATATTCCTTGTTTCATTTTTTAACGAGCTTGACACAAGACAAGGAACTCTGCTCATAGCACCTATTTCATTTTTTAATGAGGTTGACACAGTAAAAGAACTATCCTCATATTCCTTGTTTCATTTTTTAACGAGCTTGACACAAGACAAGGAACTATGCTCATATTCCTTGTTCCATTTTTTAACGAGCTTAACACAAGACAAGGAACTATGCTTAGGGACCTGTTTCATTTTTTAATGAGGTTGGCATAGTAAAAGAACTATCCTCATATTCCTTGTTTTAGTTTTTAATGAGCTTGACACAAGACAAGGAACTATGCTCATATTCCTTGTTTCATTTTTTACCGAGCTTGACACAAGACAAGGAACTATCCTCGTACTCCTTGTTTCATTTTTTAACGAGCTTGACACAAGACAAGGAACTATGCTCATGGACCTGTTTCATTTTTTAACGAGGTTGACACAAGATGAGGAACTATACTCAAATTCCTTGTTTCATTTTTTAACGAGCTTGAAACAAGACAAGGAACTATGCTCATGCCCTTTGTTTTAACTTTTAACGAGGTTGACACAAGACCAGGAACTCTCCTCATATTCCTTGTTCACAACCCATAATAGGTCATGACTTCCAAGAGGTTCTCATCAGATGGGAGAACAATGGTCTGGAAGGAATATGTAGCAAGGAATCCATTAGAGAGATACGGTTCCAATTCCCCCAATACATAATGCACAACATCACAGAATTGATCGTCAATTGATGTAGGCTTGGAACAGGTTGGCACATAATTGACCCGTGGCAGGGAAGATACTATTGGGACAAAAGGACCATTTACGGAAGATGGTTGACTAGAAGCCATATTTGGACCAGAAAATGAAAGTTGGTCAATGGTGAGAATTCTGCCTTCATGTGGGAAACACATCACTTGAAAGAGTGTTGAAAAAATAGCTCCTATGTCATAAAAATAGTCACGCCCAAGAAGTAAATTGTAATATAAAGGGCCTGAGACTACCATCACATTGAGATAAAAAAAAATTCCTCCCAAAGTAATAGGCAACTGAGGAAGGATCCCTAATGGTTAACTGCTTCCTCTGTTAAAAGCCAACAGATTCTGGGTAACAAGCATAAGTGGTTGTGAACCAAGCGCTTGCCAAGCAGTGGAGGAAAGGATACTCACAGATGAACCTTCATCTATAATAGTGCCAGGTACAATCATATTACAAACCTATACCATGATCTGGAAAGGCACATAAGAAGGAAGACGCCATCCTGTCAGTTGATTCCAATCGAAGGAAGTGACCAGATTACTTGGAGGGGGTACCGTAGAAACAGGACAATTACCCCCTTGAGTTACGAAAATGGGAGGATTTTCCTCCTATATTGATGGAAGAGGAGGGTTGCCTCCAAGCTCATTGGAATATGAATAAACAAAAAGAACCTGAGTGGTATTATATTCACTCTCTTCGGGAAAGGTATGATTAACTGAAGGTGAAATCGGGTCAATTGTTTCCTTGACCTGTGATTGGTCAGGTATAGACTCATGGGATTCACATTTAGAGAGAGTGGGTTTGACCGACGGTTGATTTGGGTCAGTCACTTTATCAACTAGTGAAGGATTAAGGGAGAGTCTCCTGTAACTAGATGGAGGTCGCTGAGGAGAAGCAGGACGATTATTCAAAACTTTTTTGGCTTCATCCAGATAGGGACAAAGGTGAATGGAGTGGTTCCATTCACATAACCTATGGGGAAACTTAAATTTACCCTACTTTCCATGAACTTTACTACCACTAGTTGATGGTGTGTCACCAGCATAATCTCCAAAAGTTGATGACATAGGATAATGTGAACGAGAATATCATTCTTCTAAGATCTAAGGAATATCAGGACAATTTCGAAGAACATGGTCTCTCATACAAAGTTTGCAAGGATATCGAACTTTGTGAGGCTTATTGGATGGTTTCTCATCAGAAGGCGCATTCAAAGCAATGGTTGCTTGTTTCCCCCCTGCTGAATTTTCTTCTTCTTGTTCTTCCCTTTCTTCTTCTTCTTAGGAAACTGGTTACTAGTGCCAATACTTTCACTAGGCGAAGACAAAGAATGGGAGGAAGAAAAAGCCAAGGAAGAAGGCAAAGGTTCAACTTTAGGATCAACTGGAGGTTGATTTTGTCCAGTTGGAGGAGTACTCAATTGCGGAGAAATCACGACATTTTGAACTAAGGATGTTGAAAACAACCATACTGGAAAGCCAATGGTAAATCCCGAAAGGGACAATGTAGCCATATAAGGAGCATGAATATTTCCGAAGGGAGGAAACAGACTAGGATTCCCATCAAAAGGAATTCCTTGATTGGTGGACTCCAGAGTTGTTGCCATATGTCTCAACCTAAGATCAACTAAGGAGTGATGCGGAGGATGTTATCCATAGTCAATTAATTTTATTTTAATTAAAATAACATAACAAAACAAAAGGGGGATAATCTAGGAAAAAAGATTACCAAGCAACTGTGAACTACAATATACTGCCTCAGTAAACCAAGGACTTAACATACGTGCAGGCAATCTCCCTGAATGTTGTGTTTAGTGTATCATAGTGTACAAGGCAGCTGACTCGGTTACCTAAGGATGGATAGAAACCTAATGTAGTCCTCCCATATATACCCGAAAGTACGTGGAGGCCCAATCCATGTTAGCGCTATCTAATGCAAAAGCACACAGTGAGAGCATTCATTTATACCTTATGTATTGGAACACCACCCTATATAGCCGAAGGTACGTGGACGAGCTACGATATAATTATGTACGTGGAATGAAGTATCAGACTCAGAATGTATCGCAGACAAGTTAGCGACAACTGCTATGTTTAACGACTCCGGAATACGTCTCTAGCCTACACCTCTAAATGTTATGCATTAAGTTATAATGCTCCATTAGGTTAATTGAGATAAATTTTGAATTGCTATTCTTAAGAATTTTCCTTTCAAGATTCACCACGTGATGTATGTGTGCAATTCCTATAATACAACTAACATGAGAAACATTCTTTCATTCAATTAACAATGAAAAATGTAGCTAGTAAGGGATAGAGCAATCAAATCTTTGACAAAGAGAAAAGAACACACTTAATGCAATTTCACTAGCTATTCCTATCAAGCATTCACAAGCTACAATATGCACGATGAAAGTTTTTCTTTTTAGTCCCTTTAGTTTTTAGATGAACAAAAAGGAACTAGAAGCACATACAATCAATCAATACTTTTCACAAGAAACGAAGACTTTATGACAATTTCTTTTTCAAAGAAATGAAGACTTTACGAAACTTCCTTTTCAGAAAAGACTAATCGATATAAACTAACTTTGACAATGAATTGATAATGATAAAGAAAACTCTTAAGAAACACTAAAAAATCAAGGTCAGAGTAGGGCTAAGGGAAGAGATACAAGTTGATTTCAGAACCATAGAAACATTGATCTTTAAACAAACAACTTTAGAAGAAAAATTGGAAAAATCCAAGCCAAAGACGGGTTTCTAAGTTTAAGGAGGATCATCACAGGTTGGAGTGGGATTAACTACACTATAGAGCACTGTCTCTAAGCCAAGGGTGCTCTACAGAGCACTATCCCCTGACCAAGCCTGCACTGGTGCCAGAGAGGCCAATCAAAAGACATCTAACGTCAATTTTTTGACCAAAACACTTCAAAAACACTGAAATAAGATCAATGAAAGCAAATAAAGTCGACTAGGGTGTACTATGATGAGGATAAACTACCTGGAATGATGGTCATTCCCCAGTATGGTCGCCAATTTTTTATGTGGAATTTTGCATCTACAGATAAACACAACCTCCCTAAGTTGGTAGCTACACTTAGAACAACATAATTAAAGAGTTTAACCATTTCCTATAGAAGATAAATAAGACAAGGGACCTACTTGTTATCTTTCGCTTCCCTTTGTCTCCTTTGAATAGCTCATGTCACTCCTCGAACTGAATCCGCTCGATCAATACCTGTAATCATAAATAGAGGACAAAAACCAATCAAAGCAAGAGATCTATCTACTATACGCAAATGTAATCGAAAGAATTTACACATATAATCATCATACATAAAGACAAGAATATGGGAAAAGGTGTAAACAACTTTATTAAGTAGAAGAAAGAGTTACAACCAAAGAAGTCCGATCCCATGTCACTCATCCAGCTTGAGTTCCATCCTTCATCACACCAAAAGCACAACACTCCAGCAGCATAACAATACTTGCTTATGATCTCAAACCTCAAACCAACATTATCTCCTTACAATTCTTCAAAGTCCAGCCCCTAATCACTATGATGATTGCTCAATTTATAGGGAAATGGAGGTGGTTTTGTCATAAATTGGGCACTGAAAGGATTTCCAATTTGGGAGTTAGTTTCCATGGAGGAAGGGATGAGAGGATAGGAGGTTATTTGATTCATTCCGTATCCAATTTTGAGCTCATAGGAGAGGATAAGAGGTGGGAATATTCTAGAATGATCTAGAATGAAAGAATATTCCCAAAACCCTATGAAGATTTCGCTCAATCTCACCTAGCATAGGTCAAAGTGGGCCCAGGTGCTCTGCAGAGCAGGTTTGAATGGACCTAAGTGCTCTGCAATGCATTTACTCCTATCCAAGGCTACACTGGTCCCTCAAGGAGTCATTTCAGGATGTCTTCAGGCCAGGAAACTCTTAGGAATAATGGAATTCAATGTGAAGACTTGTCTAGGGCATGTAGCAACTAAATTAGGGTTTGATGAGCCCTAAAATTACTTATTTGAATGTTGGGAGTGATGTGACGAAATAAACCTGTAACAGGAAGCTACTTGGGAGCTTGAAGAAGAAATGTAAGAGGCCTATCCAACACTATTTTAGAAGGGAAATACTTGGATAATGAACACCAAGTATGATGATGATAAAAGGGGGGAAGATGTAACACCCCTATGTTCTTTATGCTAATGTCTTGCTATATTTACATTGAACTATTTTTAGATTTGATGGTTGGAAAGCATTGATGGGTTGAAATAAATGTGAATAATAAAGTTAATATGATGTAATAAATAAATTTTTATTAATACATGAAAAATTGGAAACTACTTGGGAAAGAAACACTAGAGTAAATAGATTCTTGCCAAAAATTGGAAACCATCATTGATGGATGAGATCGAAATAATTATTCCCTAAAAAGGACTCCTAAAATCCCTAGGAGTCAATAAATAATATTTAACGAGATTGGAGAGAAAGATCTATTAAATCACTTAACTAGAGAAAGACACTAAGTATGGGTGGAATAAAGCGTTGCGGGAGAGAAAGAAAGGCTTTAAAGAAAAGGAAACAACACCTTTTTTGGAAAAGAAAAGAAAGAAAGCCTAGGCTGTGGGTTGGAAAACCCAAAAAGAAAGGACGTTGTTAGAAAATATTCTGGGAAGAAATATTATAAAAGATACCCTTTAAGAACCAATGAGTTTTTTGATTTAGAGGTAAGCATGTCTCATCTCAAGGGGAACTGGTGGATTAGTTCATTGTTGGGAGGATAGTTTATTCTACCAAGTATAGTTCCAACAATGAATACAATTGGAATTTTTTTTGTACATGTAAGTTCTAATTTGATTACTCAACTATTGGTGTATATAAACAATTTATCTCTATATATGTCAGGGACTATTTTTTAGTAGAGTAAAGGCATGTGTGAGCTATATGAGTATATTTGATATTTTAATACATAAATTCGTTACATGTATATTTAGTTGAAAAAAATATATATATTTAGGTACTCATTCTTATTTAAGTATGAAGGTAAGTTTGTTATGATCCATGCACATTTTCTTGCAAGTGTGAAGGGTTGAACTAAAGTGAAAATGTCTAGATCGATGTATGAGTATAATCAGAGAGTAGTTAACCACTCACCCCCATTTATTATGTTAGGCTTGGAACATGTTACGATACGAACTCACTCCGAGTGGTATAGATTAAAGCAAGTAATCGTAACATAGTCCATTGTGCTAAACAAACATAGCATGTCAAAATATATGTACTTAGTTACATTGAGTCAAGCTTAAATAGAACTAGTGTTGTGGCTAGGAACAAGTTATTCAGGTTTATTTTGCAAATTTCTTATACGGTGAGTGGATGGAACTGAGGAGCTCATTAGGAAAAAAACATGCAACACGAAATGCTAGCGGATAACCCATGAGGTGAGACATGTGTAGCAAAAAAAATAATAACATCTAAGGAATTTTGCAAAATTCAATACAACAACATAAAGTTTCTACCCTATTAAGAACAATATTATTACACATAATAATTGTTCCCCTATTTGTAGATTTGTGGGGTGCAAGCTTAAAAATATGTGCATAGAAGAAACCATGGATAATGCAATCCTTTGCAAGAGTGGGGAATAGTTAAACCAAATTATACCTACCTACCATAGCATCATTTACAAAAATTTGGAGCTACAAAGTAGAAAGATAAAGTTGAACAATTAACATTTAGCATTTCATGATGCCAAAACATTTATTTTTACTGGGATAACAATGAAAACCAAGAATAAATATGATGAAATAAGAAGTTGTTCTGTGCAATTTGGAAATTACATATTAGATAAATTGCAGGAGAAGTGACACCCTAAAACACCAAATCCTATGCTAAGAGGTATACAATAATGACATGCAAAAAGAAAATTTAACAATGAAAGACCTATTTTCTTTTCAATTAATAGTACCATATCTTACAGAATTGAGATTTCAAATAAGCACAACGGAAATAGAGATTAATATTCAATATAAAAATATTCTAAGAGAATTATTGTCCCATAAAAGCTCATAGATGTTAAATGATTCACCTGTACCTTCCTGCTTAGAGAATTTGCAACCCAATTCTCCTTTCCCTTAATGTATCTGATCTCGAAGTCAAACTCACTAAGGGTAGCCAACCATCTAGCTTGCCTGGCACTTAGATTCAGGTAGTCAAACAAGTACCTCAACCCACTGTGGTCTCTCATCAATATAAATATCCTTCCAAGAAGATAATGCCTCCACATATTCAAGGCGTGAATAATAGCTTCCAGCTCAAGATCATGAGTCGCTCGTGCTCATTCAACTTCTTGGAATCATAGCACACCACTTGTCCCTCCTACATAAGGACTCCACCAAGTCCTATTTTACATGTATTTGTACAAATTACAAACTCTTTATCCATATCTGCAATCTTAAGGACTGGAGCATTGGTCAGCAATTGCTTCAATTGCTTAAAACTAGTTGCATTCTTCTTTCCATTCAAACTTATTACCTTTCTTATACAAGGATGTCATAGGATATGCATTACGTGAGAATTTCTTGTTGAACCTCCTGTAGTAACCACCCAATCCCATGAATGATATCAACTCATCCACATTCTTAGGATCTGCCCACTCCGTGATGGCCCTTATCTTGGTGGGATATACTACTATTCCTTCCTTAGAAACAATATGTCCCAAGTAATTCACCTTTGTTTGAAATAAGATGAACTTTCTAAGCTTGGCATACAACTAACGCGCTCTTAGAAACCTCAACACTACTACTAAATTCTTGTCATGCTCTTATTCATTTGTATAGTATATCAAGATGTCATCAATGAATACAAAAACAAACGTGTCTAGATAAGAACACAACACATTATTCATCAAACATATAAATGTAGTTAGGGAATTAGTTAAATGGAATGGAACTACAAAAAGCTCATAATGTTCATACCTAATCCTGAAGGAAGTCTTGTAGATATCCTCTTCATCGATGTGTACTTGATGATATCTTGATCTCAAGTTGATCTTGGAGAACATTGTTGCTCCCTTCAACTAATCAAACAAATCATTAATCCTTGACAATGGGTATCTATTCTTAATCATCATCTTGTTCAGTTGTGTGTAATCAATTCACATCTGAGAGTACCATCTTTCTTCTTTACGAACAACACTGGTGCACCCCAAGGTGATACACTTGACCTAATATATCCCTTTCCAAGCATCTATGATGGAACCCATCTGCAACTCATAAAACTCCTTAGCTCTATCATCATATTACCTTTCTAACAAATACTTCTTCTTGAAGAGTCTCTCAAATTCATTTCTTCAAATCATCCCATTAGATATTTTCTTTCCCTTTAAGACTGAAAGTGGCTATATTTTCTTTCATTTTCTACATATATCTATGCAATCTGAAGAATATACTCATCCCAAGGAACCATGCCTCAACATCTTCTGACTTCCTTATCTCCCCATCAAATGTAGCGGAATGGCTTTCTTAAACGCCTCATGTAAGTAGTCACCCTTCTTATAAGGATGATGGTGGTGATGACTACGATAATGTATCCTAAAATAGGAACCTGAATGATTCCCATACATACTATTCCTCCTGTTAGGTGTGTCTAATGATCTGCCCCCTCTAATAGTGTCCCTTCTATCCAACCTGTGTCCGGACCAAGACTTGCTACCATAATCTCCATTTGTCTTTTCTTCCCACTCCTCACCAATAATAATTTCCCCCTATTTTTGCAACTCTAACAAGCTTTGAAGGATAGATGAATTAACCATCTGCTTTTCCCGATCCCTTGAAAGTCTTTCCCGGGCCTCAACCAAGTTTTCATTTTCTGCCTTTCAACTTCTGATTTCAGCCCTCAAGCTCCTCAATACATCTGCCATACCAGGAGAATGCTCATCTCCTTGTTGCCCAACTATTCTATAAGGAGAGTCATGGGATTTATAGTCTACCATTTTTCTCGTCATCCTTGATTCTCTTCTTCCAGCAAGTATATCATGCTAGAAAAACCAAATAAATACCAAAATAAAATCCATACCTTATTGTTATTCAGGGGAGGCTTATCTCATCTACAAGATTAGTCTACATTATCATGTACATGTATAAACATAAGAATATATGGATATGTAACATTATCGATACATAACATCATGCATGACCATACCAACAATATACCGTGATCCCATGACAACTATGACCTTGACAACATCACACTTTTCTCATAGAGAGCGCAACCTACTCTGATACCACCCTATAACGACACCTATCCTCACATCTTCCTACTTTCACCATCTCACCCGAGGTAAACATGATATGATGGGCTACTATGACAAGACTCAACCTCCTAAGTGACCTCAAGAAAGTGGAATCCACTGAAACACGCCATACTAGACCTTCTGCACCTGGTACAGGACTGTCGTAATTCATCCTGTTCATTCCCCTGACCAATCCTTGGGTCCCACTAATCTTTTAGTGCATCACACCCCTAGAAACTCCCTTGATATGGAAAAGGGTGCATTTGGGATACTCTACACACTCCCACAACAAGGCATGGGTGCGTCCGGGGACTTTCATCCTAATTCCTGTGCCTACAACTCTAGGATATGTGTCGCTTTTCAAGCCCATAATCTAGGTCACTACCCAGAAACCCTTGTAGACTTCATAATGCATAATTCACATGATGAAAAGACTTACAATTCAAAATTGAATCTAGGACTAGGCCTAACCATCCCCAACCAGGGTTGAGATTCTATCAAACACTTGGCATTAATGCAATCTACAAGAAACGAATACAAGACAAAGCATAAATGATTGAGAACTCATATGATACTTGACAAGAAGGATCACCAACCTCTTCCCTTAATTGTTTTGACATCAATTGGACTTGCGTCCATTATCCTTTCAATTACAATTAAATACATGAAATAACCATGACTATAACCAATCATATAACCATGCTTATAAAAAGCATTATACCTTTTAAATAAAAATTAGATAACAATGATTAAGGCCACATAACAACAATTACAAAAGTAAGAGAATTTAGATTTTATTAAACATAGGCAAGAACCAACTAGGTTTGGGACTTCCACGTACGACCTGATCATATATTCATGGTTGAACCAAATATTTCTTTCAGCCAATCACCCCTGTGCCATATTCCAAGAATGAATGTGGGATCTCATGTATAAACCAATCCAAAAACAACCCAGGGAATCCAGAGGTTAAACCACCTCCACATCTCACCAAACTGTGATCTCACCAAAACCAGCACCAAGATCCCAAAACCAAACCGAGCTTGGAATGCCTCCAGACTTCATAACTATCCTTGAGGAATTTTTATCTCCTTGTCTCTTAGGATTTACCTCAATCCATATTCGATCACTGGACCCTAAACCGAGACTCCACCCTCAGGCTTTACTGTGTATCTCACCAAAACCAGTTAAGTGATTCCTATGCCTTTGGGAATTTTCCTGAGACCACCTCCGCCTCGGATTCCAAAACCATCCTTGTCCTTCCTTTGCTTGCTTTTCCTTTCTTTTTAGAAAAAGGCAAGGCAAGGTTGAAAGCCACTATAATAACTTGATAAAACCATGCCACCAACAACAAGAGAACCATTTACCAACATGCAAAGCCATGTATGTCAAAATCATCTAGGAAATCAAACATGCAATATGTTACCTGGAAGTATTCCTATTGAAGCTTCCTGATCTTGCTCTTCCTTGCTTTGTCTTTTCTTTCCTTTCGTTTCCTTGTCCTTCCTTTGCTTGATTTTCCCTTCCTTCCTCCAAAGCTAGAATGCTCCAAGAAAACTCTAAGTGTCCAAGAGTGAGGGAGAGAGAGAGAATAATGAGAGAGCTCCAAAACTTGACTGACAAAAGGTCCCAAGCTGATCCTCCGAAGCCATTTTATCAATGAGGCCTCTATTTTCTTCATTTTCCATTATTTTCCTTCCATTTCCTCCTCACATTCAACATGTGACCTTTCACCTTCCTTTTCTCCTATTTTTCTTTATTTTCATAAATAAATGTGTCAAAATAGATTTTTTCCTTTTTAATGCCGTAGCCACTACCTTTTCCATTTTCCCTTCGCCATAAAAACAACTAGTGATTCCCACTAGGATACCTTTGACGAACATTAAGCTTGGAGTAATTGTCCCTTAACCATGATATTATTTTTCCTTTATTAACTTTTATTACATGAACTTTTAACTAGTGGTTGTTACACTTGTTTAATAAAAAAATAGCATGTCCTTATACATTGTGTAGTGAGGACAACCATCTCACTTATATTTTTCCTCTATTCATCACATAATATCAACACCATAAGGCTTAGTTGACATCTACCTCTCATAAAGAGTCCAATCTACCTCATATTGAGGTTTCTCTTGCCACCCCAAGTACCTCAAACACCATGAGGAATCATTCAACTACTAGTGTGGCTTAAACCACACCAGTGCAACCATTGTCAGCTCAAATTCCCCCCAATAGGGACCATGGAAAGATATTCCTCCACCATCTAGTACTAATAAAAGACATAGTCATGAACACATCTATTATATTTAATCCTAGATGGGGGAAATGATACTAGACATTTGATCATCATTTCATAGCGTTGAGATTTCTTCATCCATATGAATGTAGTGCCAGCTACGATAGTGTGGACTCACTTTACCAAAAAGATTTCCTCCTCCATTTTCCTTGTGGAGTCCTACATGATATCAGGTGCTTGTATGCTCGTTATTACTTCCACATGCCAACCTATGCTTCATGACTCATCTATGATTCCACCACATTTCCTAGATATCTTCCCCTTCAATGAAGGCATCCTCAAAGTCATGAAAACACCTAGGTTTACTTGGGATGCCATGCATCACCGTTCATTGTTTTCACTTGAAGGAGCATTTACCTCTCCCTCATCACCTATGATCGATATGTCTAGTAGAAAGAAGGAATTCATGCCATTGACACATGTTTATTAATTCAGAAATCTCATTCTAGCACTAGATTCCTTTGAGGAAGGAAGTATGGGCAACATATATACTACCATCATGGTTGACATTTCAACTAGACTTGGTGTTGTCAAAGAGATAACACTAAGGGAAACCTGCACATTTGAAGAGGTTGCCTCCTACGAGGCCTTATTCTAGGAATACCATGACATTTTGCATGGTCATATGTAGAAATTCCTTGTCTTAGTACAACCAATATAAAAAATCATAGCAACACATGTCTTGGTACTTCTCCAATTTGCTAAAATAAGTGTCCTATACACCCATCTAAACATGAAGCCATAAAATCCAAAATTGATAAATTGTATAACTTGGTTGATTCCAACTAAGATTTCCATATGGCTCCCTACATCAACCACATTTGTTGTCACTTTTCTTTTTCACTTGGTAATTTTTTGTGTTTAGTTCGTATTTATTTAACCCCCATGGATTTCCTCACATAGTAGTATCATTCACATTACTGATATCCATTCCGCATTACTTTTCCCAAGATTCATTTTTTTGCATTACTCAATCCACTACCTCATGCTACATCCTTATATTGTTACCAAACTCCCCTTTTCTATTTCTAAGAAACTATCAATTTTACCCTCATTCATGCACCATAAAAATTTCAATTCATTCGTCATGATCTAAAATGGGAGGACAAATTCTCCTTCCTAAAAATGATTGTTCTCTTGACGCTTTGCAAGGAAAAATGGGTCTTATGGAAAACTAGGTTTTCAAAGGTCTCTTCAAGGACTATGAGTTAGTTCTTCATGTAAAATTAGAACACAAGAAACATCTCGTCATTTAACTCATACAAAAATTCATGAAGAGCAACAAAAAAAATTTGATGATGGAGTTCACCCCTCCTGGGCTACATCTCCGGGTCTGCCAACATAGCTAGACCGCTCCATGTATTCAATAGAAAAGAGTACATAAAGTTTTCTAATAAAACGTGTGGCTAGTTTCCCCTTCAAGGAAACATTCTCCTGCAAATAACTCTAACTATAAATATCATGACAACGTATAGTCAATCATGAAACCATCAGAAACACAAGGTGCCTCATACAAAGACGCTATACTACATCTAAAAATGAGCATACATGAGCATACAAGTACTTCAATTTCACATTGAAATACAAAATAAAGCTTTCCTTAATAAGACATAGTGAGAAAATAATAAATGAGCTAAACCCTACAAGTAACAGCTTTTGCAGTAAACTTATGAAGGTAAGATAACCCCTATAAGGCCTTCTCCATGCTCAAACACCTTTGAGAACTGCGTCAAAACATTGATTGGTACATACACCCATGGAATTGAACCTGTAAAAAGTCTCTATAGATATGCTCTAATAAGAAAATAGAGGTCACCATTGGATCCAAATGTCCAAAAACCCCTAGATAAACTCTTCCTGAGCTCCAAAAGGCCAAAAACGCTCCATGTTATGGCTTCAACAAGCTCTCTCTTTAGTTTCTCTATTATCTATCCTACAAATAGGAATAAGAGTCTAACTCTCCTACAAATTCACCATATTTTTTGTTGTAGAAGCGACAAATTCACTTACCAAAGGTGAATTTTGTTGGATAATTAAATTTTCCAATAACCCTCAAGTGTAGAAGCTATGGCCACATGGGCCATGCGACCGAGGGTCAGGGCTAACCGCCTGCTCTCGCTGGATTTGGACAGTTAATCTCCAGGTCATGATCATATTAATACCCATGTGGTTGATGGTCAGGCCAATGGCCTGCCCTTTCCTCCAAATCCCCTCACGCCGATCTTCCATGGTCATGTTGGAGGCCATATGGCCTGGGTTGGTCCCCTTATAGAGCTCCCTCCATTAAGTGCCTTCACCATGGTCCTGTGCAGGCTTATGCGACTGAAGCCTAGGGCTATCCCAAGCCCCTTCTCTACCAATGCTCATTCTCCATTTCAATTCGCCCACACTTCCTCTACATTGTATATGTCCCTGGGCTAGGGCTAAGCCACGAGTCTTTTAGTCTTCACTCCCGCATGGTCATTTGGGGTGCTAAGTGACTAGGGGTTAGTGACTTAGCCCCATCCCCTTCCCCCAATGAAATTTGATATAAATATACAAGTTTGGAACATAGGTTGATAAGAACTAGATGTAGCAAATTCGGTAGAGGTTGATGTTGTTAGACTTGAGGTCAGCGGTTTGATCCCACCTAGGCCTTTGGCCCAAACCCATAAATTTTACTGCAACCTAGAGGTACCATGTGGCAACCCATGATTGGTCCACGTGGTAATCTCCTACTGGTCCACCAAAAAAAATGAACCAATCAAAACAAACCAAATCATCCAATATGAGGTTGGCACTTGGCATGCTCTCATTCGCTCATACCTGCTCAGTCACCCTGTTGGCTAGGTAAATCCTCTCTAAGGACAAAGACGATCCTTCTAGCCCAATGACTAGAACTAGCAACCAACGTGACAATATATGAGACACTTTCCCAAATTACAATCGAAATGAGAGAAGAGGAAGGAGACCTACCTCGTTCTGATGCTATAATGCACTCCTTTGTTGAAGATTCCTCTAGCCCAATGAATGGGACTAACAACAAATGAGACATTCTACAAGACAATTTCCTAAATTACAAGTGAAATGAGAGAAGAGGAAGGATACCTACCTCGTTCTGATGCTATGATGCACTCCTTTGTTGAAGATCTTGATCACTTTCTTCTCAGGCTCAGTCCTTACTACTCACTGCATTTGAATGCCTATACAAGAGGCCAAAGACACAACAAAGCATAAAAGTGCAACAAAAATAATCAAATATAATCCACTTAACAGATCAAGGAGCATTAAGATAAATGATGCATTGACACAAGAATTTATGGAAAGTGAAACAACAGTTGTATATATTAATGAATAAAAGAGGAAGCATACAACCTAGGCCTCGATGTTAGTAAGCCCTCCTTGAGTGAATGTCCAAGTCCAAAGTCAAGCTCTCCAAGCACTCTTTCTCTAAGACAAAGTGAATATCATGTAGGCACTATCTCAGCATAAGGGTGAAAATAATCAGATACCAACCATTTGGAAATGGAAGAGGATGAATATATGGGTAGGGAGAGAGAGTTAGGATCTCACCAAGGATAGGGGAATGCCCTCATCTCAAGGAGGAAGCTCTTAAGGATAAGGTCAAAGGGAAATATTGGGAGAATTCGACCACATCCACAATGAAAAACCTCCATCGCATCGTTATGGAAGCCTATAGATCATGAAGCTTCTTTTCCTCTTTGGGAAAAATTTCCCTTTAGGGATCAATGCAAGTATCCAAGTAAAAACTGTGCTAGAAGTGTGAGGCTAGTATGGTGCACCCTGCCATCAACATGAGCTGGTAGTGTCATAGTTGCAGTGACCCTAAAACTAGGGTTTTGAGATCATTGCCTCACTGAAGGATCAAGGCATGTTTTCATTAGTTCTTCAGGGAGGATCTGGACTGCATGTCAGGATGGGTACACTGCATAATTTCCAAGTGTCAGGCACTCTAGGGTATGACACAGGGAAGTGCAAGAGGTGTGACAAAATATTGTGTAACAGGAAGTACATTTGATGCAAGAGGAGAAATAAGGGTTGAAAGAAGAAGCTCGTGGAGTGCTAAAGAAGTTGTCCCAGAACATGAAGCCTAGATTCCATTTGGGTTTCGAGGAATGTTTGGAAAAGAGGAAACCTTGTGTCACACGAAACCAAAGGTGCAATAATTAAATTATGAGTTATTTGTTTTAATGCATAACACATACCTTTTGTTAATTATCTCCTCGGAGTTGCGTGATTGCATTATGTGTTCAACCTTTCTTATTTTGCATGACATGATTACATGCATGTACTTACATACAATGCATGGTACTTAGTATGATGTCGCACATTTGTATATGATTTTCTGACTGAGGCTTAGATCTTGTAACTTGAAAGCTAGTAATTCTCATTTCTTGTAGGTTGCATTCCCTATTATAAGCTCATTGTCCATACTTCAATGATTTGTCCTCTTACTCTGAGGTCTTGTACTTGAATTTTAAGGTCAATATATGGAATTCAATTTATTATAATGCTTTGTATTGCCTAGGAACGTTTGAATTAAAGTGACAACGCTCAACCTATACTTCTATTACATCGCACAATGTGACTCAATAGACAACTATTGTGGCCCGTTTTGGTTGCCCTATCTTTGTAATGATATGGCACACTTCCTATGGCATAGACTCACTATGGCATTGATATCCCCTAAATAGCAACACACATTTATTAAACCGCAACTTGTGGTTGATTTTTGTTAACACTATGTGATTCGCATTGCTTTCTCAATAACTCATTGTGAATATCTGTAGTTCATAGTGAACATATATGACATTTATATACTATCCTGTGTGGTTATATTTTGTGGCTCAATCTAGTGGGATAATTATACATAGGACAACGACATCGATCTAGATATTAATGATCACATAGACAATATTCTTCTAGATTAGATATTTTCATCACTCTTTAATAAACCCATTATGCAAAATTATTTTATTGTAATCCAAATAACAATAATCGGTATACCCTTTCAATGGTTCGAAGAGAGTCAAGTTTGAATAAGTTGGACTTAATCCTTGCACTTTAACTTAAATTTCTCAAGTCTAAGTGTGGGATTTCATACACCATGGTGGATAGCTATAGTAGCATTGTGGAGAGGAGAAAACTGGAAAAGTTAGATGGGAATAAACAATTCTGCAATGTCGATATATAACATAGAACCTTGTAAAGATGTGGTGTAATTGAGAGTAATACAAAGAATAACAACAATTAACATATTGATAAATTTCAATAAGCAGAAATGGACAAATTGGTCACTATTCTATTTTTCCTAATTATTAAGTTTTGGGAATTATATGGAAATTAAATTTTTATTTCATTATATGTTCTCCAAAACTTAAATTATCATTGAATTCTCTTGGGAGAGCACATGGACTCTATACCATGATGTAAAAGTGGTTTAAAATACTTATACATGATATACCTTGTTTTAAATGTTCATAGTTGAGCTTGATGAATGAACAAATTGTAAGATATGATTATTGTATTGAAAGTTTGGATGAGGAGTTCTAGTGATGTGGTCATCATGGTTTATTAATATAAATGTAAGTGTTGAAAGGAGTAATGACATATAAAGAAAGTTGAATACTATATTTAATTGTGTACCAATAGGTATCTTCTTCCATACCATCACCATATTACTTTACTCATATTAAAATTAAATTATGAGTTGCACGATTGCTATGCGTAGTATAATCAAGAACATAGCTTAATAAAACGGAGATTATACTTATAAGAGATATTAAGGAAAAAAATGTTGAACTCTTATGAGGTAAATGGCAAACAAAAAATATACAATCCATAGATCATGGTCAACATGAAGAAAGATTAAAATAAAAAGTATATAAATGGAAACTATAGAAATCTATAGAAATTTATGGTTAATTAAGTGGGTTCCATCCTAAAACAAATTCTGAAGATTTTACTCATGAAAAGAAGTCCTTGTACGAAGTATGAGACTACATAATTTTATTATTGTCTTTCGATTTAATATTGTTGTGTTGATTGGTGCATCTACATGTAACGATGAAATTCATTTTTTATATGGTTTTGGCAATGGATGAATCATTTAATTCACCCTTAGTAGGAAAATTCTCCAAATATATGTTATTGGAGGGAACTAAACCTTACCAGGGTATTATTTAGATATTCAATAGCAATATGCATAATTAGTTGGGCATGCATAGTTTGGAACCTATAGGTTTCATTGAGTAAAGAAATATCTCAATAATTATAACTAAAGTTGATAGAGGCACAAATTATATTCCAATCTAGATTGAACTAGGGTCAGAGTTGTGAATGAAATGTACAAATGCAGTACAAGTCACTGTATGCATGTTGGAGGAGACATCATACATTAATAAATTATGACTCTAATAAGAAGGTGTTTGTGACTAATGCCAAAAGTACATCTAGTGTAAATACATAATGGGAGTGTAAAAGAAACTCCTGGTGCTTCTCGGATAATAGCAGAAAGACAATATTAAGCTTAAGATCACAGGTTCACTCAAATTCTAATGTGTAAAAATTTGCAACTTAAAATGTGTAACCTAAAACTCCACAACATTAATGTACATATCCATCCAGATATCGATGGGGATTCTCTTAATATCTGACAAATAAGAACCTTTCAAAAAGATGCTTCCAATGGAATGATTGAAGATCTTACAATTATACTTCTTATGGAAAGTGATAAGGTAAAAATGATAGGTTTGTTTCTACTTTATATGAATAAAGTATACTTGTAGATTAGATATGGTGGTGCTTGATGCATTAGAGAAATTCAAAGCAACATAATGACTTATAGGAATTGTACACTAGATTTAGAACATGACTGGTCTGAATTAATAAACCAATCTTTAGTAAACCAAAAGTTTTTACATTAATACAACTTATGATAATCAAAGGATCTTAGGCTGGTAGTAAAATAATGCATGCATCAAGTAAAATGGAACATATAAAATGTTCTAGACAAGGAAGAAAGAGTCTAACAAGTCATGCAATGACTTGTTTTAAATTAAGAAGATGATGGCTAAGTGGAACTGGCAATAAGGATTGTTGTGCACAAAGATATCAGGTATCTAGCAATCTATTCAAATAAATGGATAACCGTATAATATGAAATGCATATTTTGTACCACTAATTCCTATCAAACAATCTTGAAGAAGTCTTCCTGTCAGATTGCATTAATAGTGTTGTCTGGTTCTGAATAAGACAACATAACAAGTATTTCATAAACGAAACGGGAATTCATGTTAATGAATTTGATAATGGATAAATGAGTTATATTCTCTTGTTTTACAGGGGTGATTTAATGTTTAAGGTGAGGTGTAAACATGTAAATGATTGAGGTTCAAACCTTAGTACACATAGTGCCTAGAAAACTTGGAGGGTGTGGAATTGAGAATATTGTAACCTTCATTTATAACTCATGTATGGAAAATGTATGTATTTTCATATTGATTGTTCAATTAGTTTTGGACATACGCTGAATTATTCGTGCCCAACAAAGTGTTGGACGAAGTGTAAAAAGAGCAACAGTAAATTATATGACATGATTAGTTTAAGTGTGGAGTACTTTTGAGTACCAAACAATTATTTTCTTGGTTAAAGACAAAGTTAAGGTTGTTATTAGACTTCAAATATAACATTGAAGTCCATACTAGACTAACTATCATAGTCAATAGTTTTCTTTATGATTAAGCATAGGTCATATTCTGTTGTTGTTAAAACCTTGTCTAAGTGATAGATTTAATCCCAAAACTCAAAGTTATGGGTATGATAAAGTTGTAGTATGCATGATTACCTCTATGGTACTATTTTGCTGACATTGTACTACAACCACAAGACATATGAAAAAGATTTTCTAAATAAAAGAATTTTCATATTTTGACATAAAATTATTCACCGGTTGTAGAAGTTGAACAAGTGCATGAAATTCCTTATTCTCCAATCGATAAACCAAGCACAGTTTGATCGAACTTGCCTAAAGGTAGTATAAATAAATGAAGAACTTTTTGGCATAATACTAACAGGGCTGAAAACATGTGGATGAAGTATATGTCATGCAAGTGTTTCTATGGACATTGATATTGGGTACACATGTACCGGGGGTTCTGTGTACAAACGATACATATGGTACTGGTATGGATGCACGTATTGCATGATAATATGTGACATGTATAACTATGTGTGTGTAATTCACACTATGTGCAACCGCACACGGTTGAGGAGAAGGCACTGGGTGATTTCCTGGTGTGGCAACTGATCCAGAGTGCGTACAAAGGCAAGACAAAGGTAGAAACTAAGGATTGGTCACTACAAGAAAAAAGGTCATTGGTGAGGGTCATGCCTGTGACAACCTTTAAGGTCCGTCACCAATGTCGTATATGGTGACAGTCTTTAAAAAAGCGTTGTTGTAAGTGTATATAGTGATGGTCCTTTAAGGTTTTTCACCAAAACCATTTTCAATGACACTTTTGGTGAGGATCATTAAAGGCCAGTCACTAATTCTCTCTTTGGTGACACTTTCGGTGAGGGTCGTTAAAGGCCCATCACTAATTCTCTCTTTGATGACACTTCTAGTGACAATCTTTTATTGACCCTCACCAATGCTCTTTTTGGTTACTTTTCGTGATGGTAAAAAAATGTTCATCATCATTGATCATTCCAATGGTTTTTTGATGGTGCTTCATGCTTGTGATGGACCTTTAAGGTTCATCACCAATGTCGCATATGGTGAAGGTCTTTAAAAAAATGTTGTTGTAAGTGTATATAGTGATGGTCCTTTAAGGTTTATCACCAAAGACATTTTCAGTGACACTTTTGGTGAGGGTCGTTAAAGGCCCACCACTAATTATCTCTTTGGTGACACTTTTGGTGAGGGTCATTAAAGGCCCATCACTAATTCTCTCTTTGGTGACACTTCTAGTGACGATCGTTTATTGGCCCTCACCAATTAACTTTCTGGTTACTTTTGGCGACGGTCAAAAAATGTTCGTCATCATTGATCATTCCAATGAGTTTTTGATGACACTATGTACCTGTTACTATATTTTTTTCAAAAGATAATGATTTAAGACCATTGTTGTGGAGCCTTTTTCATTATGTGTCCAAGGTCATAGTGGTTATAGTTAGTCAATTTGTTAAGAAGTAATTAATGTTTATCATTTCCCTCAAGTCATAAGAATATAGTTTTCCTATGAGTCAACACATGATTCATCTCTATTAGGTTTATTATCTAGCAAATCTCCTTTAATAAAGTTCCATTAGTGTGTGTAGGAACTATATTATTTAATACATAATCAATCTCTGTCAATTCTATTAATGAGAGAGATCTAGCACTCCTCGACACTCATGTCACACCTTAACATGATTTGGAACAATACACTAACATTCCTTGCAACACCTCACATGTCATGGAACATCTTTGTACCTAGAACATCTTGTCATGAGTAGGATGCCCAAGCACATGTTGGTATGCCCTAGCATAGCATAGCGCTCCCCTATCATGTGTTGGCATGCCCTGTAGTCCCTAGCATGCCCTAGAACACCTTAGCATAATATTGCATTGACAAACATTAGCACTTGGCACACATTGGCACTTGGAATGTATTGGAACATATTATTAGTGTGTCTGGCATGGCTCTTTTAAAAAATATAAAGTCCTGACTTATTAACCCTCTTATGTGTTCATCTACCTACATTTTAGCTTGGCTATTCCTTTTGTTGCCTTGAAACTCCTTGACGCATATTGGCATACTCTGGCACCCTACACATCCTAGCATGCTTTAGCACTTGGCATGCCTTGGCACTGTATGGCACATGTTAGCACACCCCAGAACTACCTAGCACACTCTAGCACTTCTTGACATGCCGTGAATTTCCTTGGCATACCTTACCCATGCTTAGCATACCTTGTCACTCCCTCCTTGGCATGACAACTAACACTCATTGACACTCCACACCCTCATATTCATTCACTTCCATGCATTTTGACCTAGTTCTTGCTTGTGTTTTCCTAGTACTCCCTAAGACTCCTCAACATGCATTGGCACTCTCTAGCACACCTTAGCACTCTTCGATATGCTCTGCCAATTCATAGCATGCATCACACTCCCTGATGCACATTGGCACTTGGCACGTGTTGGCACTTGGCAAGTCTTAGCATGTTTGGCATGCATTGAGGTGACTTGGTATGCTTTGGCATGGTTTAATATTAAAGTTATTTGAGATCAATTATTGGAAACTAGATGAGAAGAAACAAAGGAAGATTTGGCACTTATAATGCATTGACACTTGGCACTTAGCAACTATTGGCACCTAGTGTTGGTGTGCCTAGCATGCCCCTCATGGAAAAGGTAAAGGTAAATTGATGACTTATTAACTCTACTATGTGCTCATTTCCTTGTAGTTTAACTTGTTCCTCTATTTTGTTGCCTTGGCAGTCCCTGGCATGCATTGTCACACCCTTGTATATCTTGGCATGCCTTATCACTTAGCACATCTTAGCTTGTTTGACATGTCTTCGTACTATCAGGCATATGTTAGCATGCCCTAGAATTCCCTAACACACCTTGGCAGTCATGACCTCACAACTAGCATTACATTTTTCCATGACTTGGGAACCTTACATTCACTAGAACACCTTGGCACTCCCTAGTTGTCATGCCCTCTATTATCCTCCACAATGTCCCAGGCTGATGAGGAGATCGACGGAGGTAACCACAGACCAAGCTTTTAGTTTGGTAGCTAGCCCTACCAAACCAGAGAGGGCTCTCTCTATGAAATCACAGGTAAGAGATGACTGGAATGTAAAGGATTTTAGGCTAGATAGCTAGGCTCAGGTGGGTTTTGGAAAATTTAGGGTTTTGTTACTAGATAAGGGAGAAAAACCAGGTAGCTAGGTCAGAGGATCAAAGGGTTACATTAGAAAATATATAAAGGAGCAAGGTAGCATTACTTTTGTGATGGATCTTAGGGTTTTTTGGTGTAGTGTAGTGTTTAGAAGAAGAAAAAGGTCTTAATGAGCATGAAACGTGAATTCATTAAGCAAGAAAGAAAGTAACACATAATGATTTTTCCATCAAAACAAAGCTTTATGCAAAGAATTATGTTCATAATCTGTAAGTAAAACCATTGAAGAATTGATTAATGGAAAGAGAAGATGAATATCTTTCATATAAATCTATAATAGAGAAAAAAAAACATCACAAACTTACTACACATGAATTCCAAGATAATAGCTGCAAACTGTGTCCTTTGATTTCCAGAAAATGTCCAAGTACAAGCTACAATAGTTCTCTCCTCTGAAATCCAACCCGTTCTATCACTGAGAAACTGATATATAAAGACAAAAAAAACATCTCCCCACTCTCAGGGGTCGAATCCATGACTCTAGGAACTATTGCATGAGTTGTTATAACCAAACCTTAATGTATAGGGAAGTTAAAAACAACTTCTACAATTAACTTTGACTCCAACCTATCTCATAAATGAGGTCAAATTTACATCAAAACGGCCTACAAAGACTAACCACCCATTATTTACATTTAATTTTACCCCTCACATTCATCTACTTCACCCTTTTTACTTTTACCAAAGTCAAACTAGGAATTACAAAAAAATACACAATGGATATCTCATAAATTTCCAGGTGCATAGCGAGCTGTTCAAGGCCATTTTTGAGTGCCTTTCTGAAGTCCAAATCTAGATCTGAATCCTAGTCTAGAAATATGGGAGAGTTTAGATGTATTTAGAGTATTTTTTCACTCAAAAGGACCCATTTTTTGGCTGATATATGGTCATTCTCCCAAGGTGTCTTGAGGTGTGTAGCGAAATGGAAAAAGAGGGGCAAAAAGGTGATTTTTGGCCTCATTTTTGCAAATTTCTCAAAAACTGAGCCCCAGACTAGGAAAGTGGGAAAATGGGTTTTGAGAGGGGGTCATAATATTTCCAAAAATTCTAATTTTCCATCATTTGGAGCCTTGAGGAAGAGGTGCAGTGTGAGCTGGCTGCGCTCCTAGACAGCAAATTGCCAAAAAATTTCAAGTGTGCACCAAAACACAATTTTTTCTGCAAATCCTCCCAAAATTTGTCTAGAGATGCCTAATGAGGTATGTTATGCAATCATGGATGCATCAGCAAAAAAATTCTAACTTACCCTTCTCCTCTTGGCTGATTAGGGTCTCCTTGAGTTTTTCCTTCAACTGCTTGATTTTGACCTTGGTAACCTCATTCCTTGTGTAATAATGGATGGCCATTTTCTTTTGCAACTTGTTATCCCCATTGGCCTTGTCAAGTAGATTCTCAAGGTGGAAATTGACTTTGTCAAGCCAAAAATCCTTGTCCTCATTTATTTCCATGGCAATCTTATCTTCAAAGGTCAATTCTTCCATTGGTAGTTTTTGTTCTCTTTCCCTCTGAAGTGCCTTCCTAAGACCCATTGTCCTTGGTCTCTTCCTTGCCACATGTCCTTAATGATTCTCAGTGTCCTCATGGTCCACCTTCCTTTCCTTTCATCTCTTGTTTCTCAGCTTTGAATTTCTCTTTCTCCATGACTTGTTGTTTTGCCTTAAGTTGAATGTTTTCTTGCTTAAGTAATGAAATGATGATTTTGGCCCTTTCCAAATTGTCCTTGAGCTCCATGATCTAAGAATCCTTCTCTTTGATGACTTGTTGCAGGGTTTTATACTCATCATGTTCCTCGAAATCAACTAGCTCAAAGTCATGCTAAATGGTCTCCTCATCATGCAAAGAAGCCTCATGATGTGATGATGATCCTTGTTCTGTTGATGTAGTAGGCTTGGCCCCTTCCTAAATTTGAGGAGAAAAAAAAGTATTTTGCCTCTATGATATGTCTTGGTCACCTCAGGCCTAGGTGCCTTGGAAACCTCATCATGTTTTCTTGATGAACCCACCTCCATGGGATGTACTAACATGGTTTGGTGTTGGCTTGGTGAAGTGGTTATATGTGTTTTCAAGGCTGCTTTAATGAAGGTGTCCCATGTCACGTTCTTCTCTGTCAACTGATGGAGTACTATAACCTTTATCAGGCTATGGTGAAATAGGTTGGGATAATGCACTTTTCCTTTCAATTTCACCCTTTCAGACATTTTGGTTAGGCTCCTATACAAGTAGCTGGACAAATTTAGAGACTTGGCAGTTGTAAAGTGCATGAACAGTCTTATGTGGTATTGATATAGCTTGGAAAATCTACCCTCACATGTGAAGAAATTCATGATAGCTTTCATCAATGGTGCATATCTCTCCAACAAGTATTTGAATGGGAAAACATGTGAGTGAGCTCTTTTGTATTATGATTTCAAGTAGGGTTTTTACTCTTGTAGGTTTGGGTTCACGCCTTTGAACCAGTTTTCACCATGGTTTGGTATGCATGTAGCTTGAGAGATGGCATCCACTGAAAACATGAAATTAATCCCTGCAATGGTGATATTGTCTTCCTTCAAGGTGAGGGAAAATATACCTATGAGATGCTCATGGTAACCTACTTCCTGCACTCTTTAAAAAAACCCTAAACAATTGACATCTTCAAAGCATTTCATGACAAATGGGGACGAGGTGATTTCATTGCAATTAGGGGGCTCAAACCTAAATATCTTTCCCCCCTTGTTGTACTTCCTCTTCTCTAATGGTGATGAGTCAGGCTCCATACTTCAAACCCTAGGTGAAAGGCAAGAAAAAACAGTGAAATTTTCTGCCATGAGGGAATGAGGTGGTATGATGGACTTAGGAGTTACCTAAATTTGTAAGGAAATTTAGGAGGGTAGGGGATGATGTCAGTGAGTAGGGGGAAAAGGAATTTTGGGAAATGAGTGGGGAGGGGGTGGAAAAGGCCAAAACACAGACCTATCCTAGAAAGAGATAGGGTAGATTAGGGTTTAGAGGAAAATGATGGAAAATGAGGGGATAAGGCTTTGTGATGGATGGAAATGGTGTATTAGTTGCAAATAGAGGTGTAAGGACAAGGAATCTAGGGTTTAGTGCAACAACTCATCATTTGGGGATAAAAACCATGAAAATCATGTAAACCCTAGAAGAAGTATTTGATCATTTTCTTGACATATGAGGCAAAGGAGGGCATGAAAATGATTAAACTTACTTGCTATAGAGCTTGGAGGATGAAATGACTGAAGAGGAGCTTTGAAAAATGAATTTTGGTGGTCAAACAACAATTTTGGACAACTCTGACCCATGCACAGTGAAAGATTCTTCTGCGCAACATGTTATGTAGGTGCACATCGAAGGTTCTATGTGCGTAGCGAGAATCAATTTTTGCCAATGAGGGCTATGGAATCACAATTTTTTGCAAAGGAGAGGGGGGGCTCAATGCTAGGATGGTAGACAAGTGCAAATGAGTGTGAATGATCTCCTCCATGTGCTTTTATAATTTTCTTTTGGTGTCTAAGTGATTAATGAGGTAGGATGGCCCACCTCACCAATTCACTTTATTTTTGAGTTTTGTAGCCTTAGGACCTCTTCTTGTAACTTTAGAACCTTAGGAACATGATTACATATAAAAACATAAATTACATTTGAAATCAAGTGTTATTGAACAAATTTACCTATTGCTACTCCTCATTTGCCGGATTTATACATGAAATGACTGATTTTGTGACCTTAACCCTAATGACCTAATGGTGACACTGAGCTAAATGGAGACCATGATGATGTGACTGAAGTGATATTAATGATGTTTTCATGATGGTAGCCTCAACTAAGTGATGAAAGTGATCAGCATATGAAATTCTTGAGAGTGTGGAAATAACCCTAGACACACTAGCCAATGACCAAATTTTTATTTGAAGACTCACTGAAATGACAAAAATTTGACTTGACACCCTAACAACACCTTGTAAGAGCATATTTGATCATTGGTGATAGGCTGAACTGATTGACACTAACACCCTCACATATAACCTTACTTTTTTTGCGACTTGGGAACCCAACCAATTCATTAGCAAAACAATATTGTACCCAACCCAAAGTCTCCCTTTCTCCAACTTGAGGTCAACAATTCCAAGTTGGAGGTCCACCAAGTCGAATTTCAAAAAGTTCTAGAAATGAGAATTTTTATATTTTTATATTTTTTAAGATTGAAATGAGAATTTTCTATATTATTATTGGACCAAAGCCCTAAAATTTACTCATTTAAAAGAACCCAAAAAATACAAATTTATTGGGCACATGCCATTTGTTTAGCCATCTTCTGTGACTGTTGGTTCCACACATTCAAAAAAATAGAGGTTGGTCTTGGGAACAATGTGGGTATGCTAAGGAGATCACCTACCTCATTATACATGCTGGATGTGTAATGCCCAACAACAACATATTTTTATATCATGAAGAGAAAATTTGATATAATACAGTAGGCCTCATCTTGGGACACTAATAGCAGCTCTACTATGGGATGGTGCTTACTCATCTCATCAAGGAAACCTCAGATAGGTCGTCTATATCACATATATTTGGAATTTCTCTTTTTTATTATGAGATATCCCTACAGATCAATTTTAGGAAATTCCATTGTAACTAAATAAAAAGAATCTTCTTTTTTTATCCTTGATGAAGAAAAATAATGGTCATCGGATACATCGAAAATAGATTTTTTCTATTGCAAAATTCCAAATGATAAGGGTTTTGATTTAAGATAAGATGATCTAGTCCCACTGATGGATTCTTTTCATCATAGTTGTAAGGATGAGAAGAGGTTTGCACTGCGAACCTTAGCTAGCAGGAAGGAATTCTTGGTTGAATCTAATCAACTAGTAGTGGTAACATCATCCCAATTGGCTAATGCTATATGTTGGATGAACTTGTTTGCACCCCTTGTTGGTGCTTATCTTCTTTTATGCCTTCTTTTATGCCATAGCAGCTTATTGTTGTCCCTTAATGGAACACAAGTAAAACGTAGATATTAGGCAAGCTCTATCTTTGCCTATCGCAAAAGGTTAGACCAACATCCTTTTGACATGGCTAATGTGCACTATGGCAACAAGAGGAACTAACCCGATCGCAAGCCCCAATTAGACCTACTTTCGTTTCGATTAGCTAGCTCCGATGGGTTTTAAGGGGCCCCATAAACTGCTTGAACACGTCGAAAGATTGCTTCCGAGAGGAAGACTTCAATTAAGTCAACAAAATGAAACAACTAACCTCTATGTATTAAATCCTATCTATACTACTTCTAACTACTCTAATCTAGTCCTAGATACTCTAATCTATCCTGCAGGAGCTTGATACAGAGATTTAAACATCATATATATGTTTAGCAGCAGCTTGATAAAGAAGGTTAAACGTCATGCATAGATTCAAGTCCAAATGAATCAATCACTAAATTCACAGCTAGACAAGACTGTATTAAAGCTTAATTTCAATCCAATCACTCATATAGGAATCCACATTCTTCTATGGAATTAAAACTGTAACTGATGTTTAATTTAGTTTCAAATCAGAGACCATTCACAAGTTAGCCATGAAACTGAATCACATGCAACTTAACAAGACTAATAGTGAACTATAAGTCATCAATATGCATAAATATAAATCACATTTACATTCATGCTAGTAACAACACTCTGATCCAAAACAATACAATGAGTCTGAAACTAAAGGCTCCTTCTTTCCTCAAAAATAGTCCTCCTCATTCACAATAAAGCGACACTATTCTTCTCGAAAATCAAAAGCCCTTTTTCCTCTTCAGAGGAAATATTTATGCAAAAGCTCTTGACTCTAGGTCTTCCCCACCTCTTCATCTTCCCTACTGCTTTTGATATGTAGATCTAGTATACAGAGGTAAAACCGTCAGTGTAACCGCTTCCGCGTAGGAAGCATATCTGGTGGAGCGATTAGTTTCATGAAGAAGTGAATAGATGCGGGCAAAAGGGGTGGCTGTGTGTCACTTCCTCATGATGAAAACTGGGCCAGCTTTACTCTTAGACTATATAACCAATGCGTGGGCTCCGACTCGGAATGCTTGAGACAAGACCTTCAAACCCAATGCTTCTGCACATATGGCTCTTCGAATCCACTCCTGCGTATTTTTCTTCTCACCTGCGGAGATAGCCATAATTAGCTTCATGATTATGAACAATATAACAGAAATATTCATATGAAGCACAAGCGCTGCCTTCTACACTAAAAACCCAATCCCTAAATGTTATTTCGGAAAATTTGGAAAACACAGGAAAACAAGGAAAAACCCGCCCTGATCACTCAAACCGAACCTCAAATGTTATATATAGACACTTATAAATATTGTTGGGTCCGGCATATCGCATATCGCAATATGCATGAACCTGGGCTCCATTGATATGTGATATGAGATATGGCCCCAGACCTGAAAACATATATATATATATATATATATATACGTTAACACTGCTGGCGAGTCTTCAATATAGGCTTGCCTTTGAAAACTGAGATTTCAATTTTTTTGAGAAACAAAGGAATATACGGGGAAAACCATGTCCAGCCATAACACTAGACTTGAAACGTTATACACTCAAGTTCATAGAAATCAGTGGATCCGCCACATCGCCGCCCATGCTCCACCGATACGCGATATGCGATGCGGCCCCGGACTCGACAATGTATAATAATGCAGTTAATAATTTTGTCGGGTCCGGGGGCCAGTGGCGCATCATATATATATGCATAAAAATTGGACTTAGGCCGATTGTGATGTGTGACGGGTCTTTTAGACCCGTATATATATATATATATATATATATATATATATATATATATATATATATATATATCATATTTGATAGATTAGCGGGTTTGCTATATCGCTGTGTGTAATACGTATAAGGCCCGGGGCTCTGCCAATATGCAATATGCGATTGGGGCCGGACCCAACAATATATACAATGCGGTTCATAGGGCTAGCGGGTCCGGAGACCACAGGTGCGCCGTTTATACACATGGCTTTGGGGCTGGGCCAATAGCGATCTGCGATTAGTGCCGGACCCAACAATATATACAATGCGGTTCATAGGGCTAGCAGGTCCGGAGACCACAGGTGCGTCATTTATACACATGGCTTTGGGGCTGGGCCAATAGCGATCTGCGATGGGCTCCGAACCTGAAATGCATACATTTGAGTTAATAAAACTCGTCGGGTCCAGAAGCCATGAATGCCTTGTGTTATTGCGATAGGCCCTAAAAAGGGTTTATGCATGCTTTGTGAAGGATTTCCGCTATAAGGCATTGTGGTGGGAATAATAATGTGATGAGGGTTTTGAGGGGTTAAACAAATCTCGATAAACATAGGAATGAAGGGCTTAAGCGAGGGATTGGTCAAAGGGATTTACCCATTTGTGAATGGAAGATTGGACCCTCCATAGAGTTAAAATTACTGGGATGAGAAGGATCATTCAGAGAGATGATATATCAGACATATAGTGGGCCCATTTAAAATTTGCTATTAGGGCATGTTTTAATAGGGTGGTAGTTGTCGCCACAACAAATGGCAAACTACTGGGCAAACCAATTATCTCTATTTCCAAATAATCTTTGGATCAATAGAACATCAGGATGTTAAAATAAATTTGAAATGCAAACTATATAGATGGACAAGCATGGGTTCCACTTAAACATTACCACTTCAGAAGGGATAGAGACAAGTAGCTTCTACTTGTTGATATGGTTTTGACAGGCATTCTCCAATGGTAGTATTATGGGGTTTATTGACCTTCCTCTACCTATTTCCCACTTTCAAAAATCCCTTTGGGGCCGTCACTGGTATGTCCATACCTGTTTAGGTGTGTACATCAGCTCTTTATTGCTCATCAATATTGATGTAGACATGTTTTTCTTGCACTTTATATGAGAATTTCAATGCTATATTTATTGATTGAATGGGGCGCAGTCATGGATCATGCCATATTTTTAAACCGCTTAAGCAAGGTTGGGCTTGCTGTGTCAACCGGTACTCTGAGCCCAACAATAGTCCTTACTCTAACCGGCTTCCCAAACAACCTGTCCTTCTAGATTGGCACAAGGACTTGACATTTCATTTATTTTTAGATAAGTCCTTCTAGTTTCAGGCACAAGGACTAGAGCACAATTACATTTTCCACAGGTATGAGACAGTGAGCTTAGCCCATGAAAGGAGGTTTACTTGTGAGTAACAGGTATTGGACCATTTAATGTGGTGGATGGGACCAATGGAGAATGAATGTAAACCTTACAAGCAAGTATAGGCTAGGTCTGAGTGGGATTTATTTAAATGCAGCGTTCCTCCATGCTAGTCTAGCTGTAGTTACACATTTTTTGTTTTATAAATATGCCCCTACATGCTCCAGATGTTCAAGTTATCAACAAATCTCACACAGTTCCCAACAGATGCCAATGAGGGGTTTTGGTTTGCATTCCACTGCTGATTCTCAAGTGCTCATGGGCTAATAGAAGGTTTGTTTGATTTGTGGGGAAATGATGGATTCAGGAATAGCAGAATCATCAACAAGCTAATGAGGCAGGGAAAGGCCGAGAGTAGCGAATGAGGGAAAATCTGAAAGGTAGAACGAGACCAGAGGACTACAATTAGCTGGCTGAAAAGGAATGTAATTCAAAACAGCAGGAGAACAGACTTGGCAGAAAACAAAGGAAAGGACAGAAATACAACTAAACTAACAGCAAAAATGAAATGAACTCTAACCTACTCAGGAGGCAACCACCAATGCGGTGGCTACTGGAAGTATCTCTTCAAATGCTGGCCATTAACAGGGAGCTTTTCAGTCTCCCCCTGTAATGTTTTCAACCTGTAAGTCCCTTGACCAATCTTTTCAACAACTTGGAATGGGCCCAGCCATAGGTGTTGGAATTTTGTGTGTTTACCCTTTGGCTCACTCAGCTTGTCCCATTTCAGAACTAGTTCCCCCACTTGGAAATCTTTATCTCCCGCTAGATGATGATCAAACCATCTTTTTACAATCATTTGGTGAATTTTGAATTTAATTCTGGCTCTATCCCTTAATACCTCTAGCTTCATTAGTTGGTCGATCCTTTCTTGAGGCGGGGTTGAAGGGGTTCCTCTTGAAGCTTGGGAGAGCTATAAGGATGGATGGGCAACGTTTTGGGGGCAAGATGGCTTCCTATCCATAGACTAGGAAGTATGGAGAGTTTCCCAAGGCCACTTTATGGGTGACCCTATTGGCCCAAAGGGCATTTGTCAAGGCATTGTGCTAGTTCCTCTAGTTATCAACGACTGTCTTGCAGATTATGCAGATAAGGTTCTTATTAGAAGACTCTGCAACTCTATTTCCCTGGGGATAATAGTTTGCTGCATATTTTATGTGGATTGACTTATCAATCGCAAACTCAGTCAGTCTCAGAGATGAAAAGTAAGAAGCGTTATCAAAGATGAGAGCATCAGGGATGCCATACCTATTGATAATGAATTTCTCAATGAATGATATTACCTCATCTTCGTTCACCTTCTGGAGCGGGATGGCTTCAGTCCATCTGGTGAAGTAATCAGTCACTATGAGTATATACTTGTGTTGTTGTGATGAGTTTGGAGTGATCTCGCCTATGACATCTAGGCCCCGTTACTGGAATGGTCGGTAAATCATGACAGGCCTGAGGGGAACAACAGGCTTTCTTTCTCGTCCTGCAGTAGTTTGGCACAACTTGCATTTATGAGCATAGGCATGCCAGACTCTAAACACTGTGAGCCAATAATATCCGGCTCTCAATATTTTGTGAGCAGTGGTCTCTCCGCCATAATGACCACCTGTTGGGCCATCGTGCATTTCTTTCAATACATGGTTGGCATCATCTTTCTCCAAACACCTCAGCCATATTCCATCATGATTTTTTCTGTATAAGGCACTGTTGGAAAAATGATACTGATTGGATTTCAATCTGACTGCTCTCCTCTGTGATGCATCCATGTGTTCAGGACACGAACCCCACACTAGATAGAAGCCTATGTCGTGGTACCATGACTCAGGGTCCAAAAAGGTTTCTGATGCTTCTCGTTCATACATCAGTGCTTCATTACTCTATAAGAGCTCCTCTGTGAGTTCCCTTTGTGCATATTGCATGCTCAATGTTCTTGATTCTTCAGATGCCTCCTTTTGGTCTGCTAAGGCTTCTGCCACTAGCCTGCAAAGTCCCTACCCTTGAACTATCTATGCCGGCTTTATCTCTAGGTCGAACTCTTGAAGGGCGGTTATCCAGTTCCCTCTTCATTCACCCATTTCTTTCTGCACGAAGAGGGCTCTTACAGCAGGATGGGGCACGATGACTTTGGTCTTGGCCTTTAGTAAGTAAGGGTGGAAATGTTTAACGGCCTTGAAAACTGCATAACCCTGTTTCTCCACGTCTGGGTAATTCAGTTCCACTCCTTGGAGATTTGAACTCATGTAGGAAATGGGGACTTCATTGCCATCACAATTTTTTTGAGTGAGAATTGCGGCATATGAAAGGTTGGAAGCAAAGGTGTATAAGAAGAATCCTTTGTCGAAATCAGGGCTGACCAGTGTAGGAGCTTCAGCAATGGCTTCCTTGATTCGTCGGAACGATTCCTTGGCTTCATCGTTCCATTTATACACAACGTCTTTCTTCATCATCAGCTGCAAGGGGTGCACGATTTTTGCGAAGCCTAAGATGGATTTTATAACGAAATTAATCCTCCCGAAGAAAGATTGCATGGCCTTTTTATTGGCAAGGGGCTATATTCTCATGATGGTTTGTATTCTTTCAAGATCAATCACAATCTCGTCTTTAGAAAGGATATGACCTAGCAGTTTCCCCTTTGTGGCTGCAAAGATGCTCTTCTTGGGATTCAAAGAAATTCCATACCTTTGGCATCTTTCGAAAATCTGCCTCAGGTGATAAATGTGATCCCTCCTACGATATGAATACACAGTGATGTCATCCATGTACACCACTACCGATCTGTTCATCAGCCCTCGGAAGGCTATGTCCATAGCTCTCTGGAATGTGGCACCTGCGTTAATGAGCCCAAAAGGCATTTTACAGTATGCGTAGGTGCCCCATTTGGTGTTGAAGGTTGTCTTAAGTTGATCCCCATGAGATACCAGTACCTGATTATATCCTGAAAACCCATCTAATAGGGACAACATTTCAGACCCAGAAACACACTGAAGGATGTGTTCCATAGAAGGGATAGGATAGTTATCCTTTTGAGATGCTCTGTTCAGGTTTCTGAAATCAATACACAGCCTGATGTCTCCATTTTTCTTTCTCACTGGCACAAGATTGGCTACCTAGCATGTGTGTCTGACCGGGAATATGATTTTAGCATCCAACATCTTGTTCAGTTCTTTCTTCACCAGTGGTTCTAGGCTTGGATGCATCTTATGTAGCTTTTGTTAGTAGGGCTTGACCTCCTTTTCCAAAGGGATCACATGCTGCATAATACTGGCATCAAAGGACTTTAGGTCTTCATATGTCCAAGGAAAGACATCCTTGTATTCTTTAAATAGTTTGACAAATGAAGTTTTTTCTTACGGAGAGCACCACAGGCCCAAATTGACATTTTTTGGGTCTTTATCGGTCCCAAGGTTGACCATTTCATACTTCATGGACGCGTTGTGTGTTTTGCAATTAGTAGGTTTCTTGAATTTATCATGAAAGTCATACAAGTGCTCCATCCTAACCACTGATTTTGGAATCACATTGGGCTGATCCTTTTCCTCATCTTCCCTTTCACTCATAAGCTTGTCATGCTCCTTTTCATTAATGACTGCACTCTTGAATGTCTTCTCGTAGTGTAAGAACTCAAGGATTTGATCATCATCTTCGAAAACCTGCCAATTCGAGATGTTATCAGGCATGGATGGTCTAAAAATCAATTCAACAGAACATTTATTTTTCTTCAATCTAAAATCAGGCAAAAGTTTAACAGCCATATGAGCCATCATATTAGCATCTTGGTTTTGGCCTCGAGGTATGTATGTAATATTAAAGGAATCAAAATTGTCAATTAAATTCCATACCTCATGCTGGTACATCACCAAGTGTGGAGAATTTCAATGTATCATTTTCCTTACTTGATCTACGATTATCTGTGAGTCACCAAAAACTTTAAGATTTTTCACATTCATACCAATGGCTTTCCTCAGGCCTTGCAGCAGGCCTTCATATTCTGTTTTGTTGTTGATGCATGTGAACTCCAACCGGCTGGCCATTAGATGTTGGTTCCATTGCAGGTCAATGAGAACACTTCCATCACCTGCACCTTCAAGGCAGTTAGAACCATCAAAATAGAGGGTCCAAAATATTACATCTAATGTTACATCAATTGAACTACTATCTAAGAAATTGGTCCTATCATCTACTATAATACAGGGTGGCTCAGCAGCTGGATTATGGAAGGTAATTTCCAACTGTGTGTGTGTCGAAGTTTCTTCAACATTTTCTGCATGAAACTCTCCAAAATAGGTTTCTGTAGTATAAAAATTGAAACTATAGTTCCCAAGGATGGAGTTGGTAAACATTATAGGTTCATTGGGACCATTTATTTTCATTACCACATACTTCATGTATCTTTCCCTATCAACTCTCAGCGTATCACCCTTTTTCTTATGGGGCAACAGGAGATGGGACCAATTAGTCGAGAAGTATCCATTCGATTTTGCTGACCAGTCCCTACTAAGCAGCATTCCATAGGCCTCAGATATATCGACTACCACTATATCAATGACCGTGTGTATTGAGGCTTGGTAGCTGATGAGCCCCAAAAATGGATAATTATTTGGGCTCATTCAACCTCCTAATTTGACTTAATCCACCATTCTCATTAGTTTATTTCATGTTTTTGATTATATTTATGCTAATGGAGTGAATTTGGTTAGTCATTATGCCAACAAGTCTAATGGGTGCTTTGTGTAGCCTTTTTGGTCAACTTGGAGACAAAATTGAAGGTCTTAATGAGCACTTGGCAGCCAAATTCGTGGGAGAACAAGGGAGAGGATTTGTAGGAAGGTGTCCCCTTCATTTATGGGCCCTTACCTCGAATTCTCCACCATCAGCTCGGAGTTCAAAGGCCACCAAATCAATTAGCACAAGGGCAGCCAAGCAAGTCAAGTAGGACTGCTGTTGACTACAAGTTTTGGGCAGCCGAGTCCCTAAATTTTAGGAGGACTGTCGGGGTCCTCAATTTGTATAAATAAGAAGGCTTAGGGCCTCATTTGGGTTAGCTGGTAGTTAGTCATTTCATAGTCTTGTTGTAGTCATTTTGTAGTTCAATTTTTAGGCAATAGATTAGTTTTGCTGTCAGCTCATTTTCAAGTTCTCCTTGTGGACAGTTTGATGTAACTCTTCTTTTCTTGCTCAATAAAGATGAATCCAGCTTTGCACCAGCTCTAAATCTCTCTTAGGAGGCTGTAGCTCTTGGGGTTGGGCCCATCTCAAGCGCCTAGTACCTCCTTTGTTTACTTTCATGTGTCTTTGCTGCATTCTTAGAGTAAAATATGCGATTTAGATTTAAAACTTGTTGTGTTATTTAGGTTGCTTTTGATGATTAAAGTAGATTTTCATGTTTAGATTGATTTGGATAGATTAATAACATAAAGGATCCTTGGAAAAAGGGGCTCAAGCACCTCTGATCTTACCTCTCCCTCAGTGGGATCGTGAGTTGGGACAAAGGTGACCTTGCTGCCCACAAAAACGCTGTTTTGCTTCACCATGCAAGTATTAGTGTTGGATTCTTAGTTGTCAAACTTGATATCAGTTTTGACTGCATGCTTAGGGTTATGATTGCTTAGTTGCATAGTTAGTTCATCTGATTTTGTGCAAATAAACTTCTGTTCCATTTCTTTTGCTATTATCTAGGTAAGATTAGGTCAAGGTAATTAGGTTCTTGATTTTCCAAGTCTTCATTTGTTAAATTCGAAAAATAACTTGCAGAGCACCTGTTATCCTTCTCTATCTACCCATAATCCATCAGATAATCTGCTCCAACCCTTAGTCCATGATTCGTACCCTTCATTTGCCATACTTTCCCCACCTTGCCCTAATTCCTACATTCTTGTGCATCATCGCTTCCTCCATCCTTGAACAAATCCAATCGCTCCTTAGCCTCATCCACCAAGTCCTAGACCTCTTCACACCCCTATTTCACCTCCATACTCATTCCTCCATCTTTTTCCCTCCATCCATGCTCCAAAATCCCATTTCGAAACATCCTGTAGAAGAATTACAGAACATCCTGTAGAAATCCTGAACTTCCTGTAGAATCCCCTGCAGACATCCTGTAGAAGTTTGCAAACACGGTTGCCAGGCATCTGAACTTTGTGAACTTCTGTGGAATGATGTTAGGGATCCCTTAGACCCTCTCAGAGTCCTCCTGACCTTTTCCAAGCCTTCCTCCCCTTGATCTACCCCTGCACAGTCAAGACCCAGTAAGAAGCACAGTCATAATAACTCCAACAACTTGAGCAAAAATACAAAAACATGTTCTCTTCAGATGAAAGTAGCTTAGACACATGCATCTCATCTCAATAGAAGTAATGGTATCACTTTTAGAAGTTTCATTCCCACCATTGCATCATAAGGATTAAGCTGGTAGAATTAGGGTTTACTAGGGTTTCCATGTTTTGTTGGCTTTCAGTTCATTCTTGCAAAGTAGGTTAATTTCCTTTGAGATAGATTTCGTTCATCACTTAAAAAGCTTCTTCTGAGAACATATAGAAGTTGGCTTGAGCCCTAGTGGACTTGTGCCAGTTGACCAAGTGACAGCTGCGACAAGAGCTAGTACTTGTGCATACAGCACCGTCGCTTCCAAGTTTGTTACGAACTACCGGGTTGATAAAATTAGAGAAGGAAGCTCCAGGAGTTGTAGCATTATTGCTACAATACTGGAGCCCACCATCTTTTTGGCGCCGTTGCCAGGGAAGCGTCAGAGTATTGGTGATTGCCGCTTTTCTTCTATTTTCCACTACAATCTTCTGCTAAGTAGTTTATTTCATTTCCATTATGCAATTTCGTTTATGCAAAAGTAGATTAGCATTTCCCGCTTTCATAGATTAGCATTTCAATTCCGCAATTTCATTTCTGCAAGCGTAGATTAGCATTTCAATTCCGCAAGCGTAGACTAGCATTTCATTCCTGCAATTTCATTTGAGAAAAATAGATTAATCCTTTCCTGCTTTCATTTCAATTCCGCATTTTCATTTTAGCAAGATAGTTAGTTGCAGTTCAATCTATTTCAGTTTTACAGGTAGAAGTAGAAAAAAACAAAAATCAACCAAAAAGATTTCATTTCATGCCTTGTAGGAGTAGAGATAAGTTAGAAAAATGATTGCACAACACCCCCACTGCTTCACACAGCCAACATTCTCTCTTCTTCGATGGCTGTGATTAAAGAACCCTTAGGTGGAAAACAAGACATATTTGAAGAACCTCAAGGGAAGAAGAAGAAGAACCCATTCCTCTGGAGCAAATGGCTACAAGCAGAAATGTTGGGAGTAGCACTTTGTCCAAATATGAATTTGAAAATCATATGGAAGATTTCAAGAGTGATATGAGGCAGTTTCTTGCCATGCAACTGGATACCTTACAGATCCAAAGGAAGCAAGAGGAAGCCAAGAGGGCTTTGAACATCTTCTGTCCTAGGTGCACTAGAAAGCATCCTAGGAACGAATGTCCAATGCACTCCCTAGAAGTGTGTTTCATCTGTGAAGAATACCATCCTACAGATCAGTGCCCTTCCTTACCCAGAATCAAAGCTGCATATCAGAGAGCCAAAGGAGCCACTGAATCACTCTATTATATGAACCAAAGGAGGCCACATGAACCTAGATCTTATCAGCAGGAACTGCAAGGGACATCCGAGACCTATTATGACCCCTATCAAGCCACTTTCATGCCTTCTTGGGGTCCCCCTGCTCATCCTTCCTGGTTCACACCTCCTCCTTCTTCCTTCATAGATCCATATTATGCCCAACCAGCTGCTCATTTGTTTCAGTGTTATGCTCAGCCACAACCTCAGTGGAATGCACCTTATCAGGGGTGGAGGCCCCAGTACAACTCTCATCCCGCTTATTTTCCTCCACCACCTGCTCATCCACAACCATCGCCTCCTCCTCCACCAAGGCAACCCCAAATGCCTACCCAACCACAATGCCATCCATATCCATATCAATTTCACATCTCCACTCAACTACCCGTACCATTTCCAAAGCCATACAATGGAGTAGCTCAACCCAATTGCAAAGCTGAGGCACAACATGTGCAAATGACTCCTCTTGAGCTCAATGATGTTCACCAAAGCTCAGGAAGAGTGTTGCAAAACAGAGATTATATTGACAACATTGAAGGACCAAAGGAAAAAGAAGATTCCAAAGAGGAGATCAAAGAACCATGGGCTGCACTTGATAAAGAGAAGAGATCAGAATCAGAGATCGAGAGAGTTCCCTCATGGTTACCATCAAATCCTCCATGTACTCAAGAGAAAGATCAGCAAAAAGAGGAAGATGAGAAGGTCATGATAGAAGGTGACATGAAGAATGATCCAGATCAGAAAAAGGACCAAGGATATCAAAGCTATATTGAGGTATGGTTTCAGAAGGTCACTAAGTTGTAGCGGTACTCTCTTCCTCAGCTATGTTTGATCCCTTCAAAGTCAGATCATTTGGTCTCTAAAATCCGGATAGCTGTCCAAGCATGCATTTCGAGCCTCCACATCATTTTGTCTCTAATCTCGATGTGCACATGGCTCCATTGGAAGTATTCTTATACTTGAAAGGAATTTTGTTTTTCAAGTAGGGTAGGGTAGGAAAAAAAAAAAAAATGAAAATAAGAAGAAAAAAAATAAAAATCTAAGGTGAAAACCTCCTCGGAGGCGCCTTAGATTGGCTCATTGATTGAAAACCTCCATGAGGCGGTCAATGGGTTGGGAAAAAAGAGAAAAGAGAATAAGATCTCTGGGTGAAAACCTCCCTTGGAGGCGCCCAGGGCAGGCAATTAGGGTGAAAACCTCCATGAGGCGCCCTAGTTGTTTTTCAAAAAAAAAAAAGAGAAAAAGAAAAAGAAAAATAAAGCTAATTTCCATTGAATAATTTCATGTTGCAGCAATGACATTGCAGGTCAGGAGGATCACTCAAAACAAAGACAAAGGAGTTTTTGTGCCTTCTAGAGGAGGTTCTGTATTTCTACAGGAAACATCCTGTAGAACCTTCAAGCGAGCCAGATTTGATTTTGGAAGGGAATCTAAAGCTTGGAATCTATTGGTTATGCCTGCAAGCATCCATGTTTCCATCCCTCACCCATTTTCCATCATTTTTTTCCATGTCATTGTGCTTCTTTCCTCAAAACTGTGTTTTCTACAGGAAGTTCCTGTAGGAACTACAAGAAGTTAAAAATGGATTGAAAAAAGTGGTTTGGTGAACATGGTAGCTTCCTCAAGGGTTCAGAAGTCCTCATGCAATCTTCCAACTCCTCCTCCATCATCTCCATACCTGCATCACAGCCCAAATTCATTTTTCATACCATGCAACAAAAATGCAAAATGCCTTGAAGCAAAAATACCTAGAACAAAATTTGTTTTTGCCATAACTTGAAAACCATGCATCCATTTGAAAAACCGTTTTATGGGGAATTGTACAAGGGTGATGGAAACATGCCTGAGCAGTTTCAGCCAATTCCGGTGCACGGTTTCCAAGAAATTAGCCTCCATCGCCATCAACCATTTTTGCATTTTCTCCATATTCGTGCATCCGTTTCAAAACTTGTTTCATGGGGATATGCATATGAGTGATGGTAACCTACCCAAGCAGTTTCAGCCGATTCTGATGCACGATTTCCGAGAAATCGATCTCTGAAATCTTCAGCCATTTTCCATTTTTCTCGAAATCCGTGCATCCATTGATCACGATTTTGCTATGGGAGGTGCATAATGATGATAGGAACATGCTCAGCAAGTTTCAGATCGATCCGGTTTACCGTTTGGGAGCAATGGCGAAAATAAGTTCTGGTCTGGTGAAAATTCAGCAGCAGCAGCTTCAAGGTGCAGATCTGAGCGTGGAAATGGACTCCTGCAGCATGCATCTGGCTAGAGGACACCTGCACAAGGAAAACAACCAAAAATTAGCAGCCAAGCCACATGCAATCAGAAAAACCAATGCATGCAGCAAATGACAGGCCATAGCAGCCATTTGACTTCAGGTACGTGACTAAAACTTGTTCCTCTGTTGCATGAATCTAATTGAAGAAATGCTTAAACAAATGGAATGGTGGAATTAAGGCACGAATATGGCAACATTGAGCCGATAGTTCCTTTTCCAATTCTCTAGCAATCAGCCAGGAATCATGCAGCGTACGTGTTAGTCAACTTACGTGAAAATTAAAAATAAAAATAAAAACAGACAGTGGTAGAGGCTTTAACTCCAGTGCAACTGATTAACAAGAAGAGGACATGCAGCTCATCACAGCACTGCGTCTGCATGTGTCCACGTACACTTGGCCACTTCACTCTCTCACGCAAATCACGCAACAATTAAAGGCGGCTCAGCTAAAACTTATGAATTGTTGTTCATCTGCACTTTCCACATCCTCAACTGAAGTGTGCACAATCGGTTAATTGGTTCTCTATCATCAACTCATTGATGGTTGTTTTATTTCTCTCTGAAATGGTTGCAATGATGATGATGCGAACATTGAACCGTGGAAGTTTAATGACAGCTATGCTGCTATTATGGGTGTTTATGGGTTTCTTTGCAGGGTATGCATTGTCACGTCTATATCAGATGTTCAAGGGCACAGAACAGAGGAGGAACACGCTGAAGACAACATTCTTGTTTCCAGGCATTTCCTTTTGCATTTTCTTTATTCTCAATGCACTGCTATGGGGAAAAAAATCAGCTGGTGTAGTTCCTTTCGAGACTATGTTTGCCTCGGTCCTTTTATGGTTTGGAATTTCTGTGCCATTGGTCTTTGTGGGCAGTTACTTTGGCTACAAGGAACCTACAATTGAAGATCCAGCGAAGACCAATCAAATCCCCAGGCAGATTCCAGAGCAAGCTTGGTATATGCAGCCCATTTTCTCAATACCAATTGGAGGCATTTTGCCTTTTGGAGCTATATCCATTGGACTGTTCTTCAGATTAACTTCAATATGGCTGCATCAGTTCTACTGTATATTTGGGTTCCTGTTCATTGTCTTTGTGATCCTCATTGTTACATGTGTAGAGATCACCATTGTCTTGTGCCACTTTGAATTGTGCAGTGAAGATTACAACTGGTGGTGGAGATCTTATTTGACTGTTTCTATGCATGCCTTTGGTTTGTGCGGACAATATACTTATCAGTGAAGATTGACTGAGGCTCTGCACTCTGTCTGTGGGAGCTTAATTCCCTTTTGACAGCCGAGTTTGGGCAGCAAAAGCATTATAACCAGGGAATTGGTATAGCAATATATATGTCTTTGATAGAAATCTGTCCTTTTTTTTGATGTGCCCACCTAATACATTTTATCCTCTGCATCGGTGATAAAAGCACCATTCTGATTTAAACTATGGATGTATTCCTACCATTCTGTTCCCCAACTACTTGTTAGCCCCAAATCCTTTGCAGTTTTCCATACTCATGTACCCAGATTGATGTTGAGACTGACACACCTGAGAAATCCTATCTTGAGGATCAAAAGAGGAAGACATAAAACAACAGTCCCTTTCTGCTCGAAGCATTGAAACAGGGCACTCTCACCAAACCAGACCAGTCAGCTTACATCCTTTTTGGAGCGAGTTGAGTGTGGCACAAAATTGAAGAAAGGAAACACGCGAAGGCAAGAGAGAAAGGCAGTGGTAAGAAGACCCAGGATAGGCCATCACAGGAAAAGCCACAAGAACAACAAAAGGAAAAGCAAGAAAAAGGGCCAAATTGTTGAGGCCAAAACTGTGGGAGGAATGAAGGCACAAACACCAAGGGAGAAATGGTTTCAAACACGGGCAGAGAGGACTAAAAATGTCAAAACAAGTAGGGACACACCCAAGGCAACCACAACACAGGTCAAGGAGAAGGCATCTTCAGTCAAGCAGGCAAAAACATTGAAGACTGTTTCTACAGGAAGCCAGAACTCAGCTACAGGACTTTCTACAGGAAGTTTGGAAAAAGGGTAGCAAAAGGAGAAATCGGCCGAGATTTTAGCTAAGGAGGCAGCACCTGTGTTGGCCACCCTAAGCACATCCATCCCCTCCATGAACACTCATTCTTTTCAGGGTTTGGACACAATTTAGTCATGGTTCAACTTTCTACAGGAAGTTCTGTATTTTTACCAGAAACATCCTGTAGAAGCCTTTGGGTAGGCTAGAATCAATTATGGAGAGGGATTTGAAGCTTGAAGACTGTTGAGGAGACATGCAACCACTCTTTTCTTCCATCCTCCACTGGTTTCATCTCCTTTCGCCACCATTGCTGCCATCAGATTGAATATACTTGCACACTCATACCAAGGCTAAGAACTCACTAGGAAAAGGAACAGGCAGTGGGAAGAAGCAAAGAAGCATGGTTTCATGACAGAAAAGAGGACATCACTTCAAAAGCTTGGCATGAAAAGGAGGCCACCAGGGCCATCAAAGATGAGGAGAGAGATTGGTTGCTCAGAGGATGAGCAACACTTTCAGTAGGGGGGTGATGATGAGCCCCAAAAATGGATAATTATTTGGGCTCATTCAACCTCCTAATTTGACTTAATCCACCATTCTCATTAGTTTATTGCATGTTTTTGATTATATTTATCCTAATAGAGTGAATTTGGTTAGTCATTATGCCAACAAGTCTAATGGGTGCTTTGTGTAGCCTTTTTGGTCAACTTGGAGACAAAATTGAAGGTCTTAATGAGCATTTGGCAGCCAAATTCGTGGGAGAACAAGGGAGAGGATTTGTAGGAAGGTGTCCCCTTCATTTATGGGCCCTTACCTCGAATTCTCCACCATCAGCTCGGAGTTCAAAGGCCACCAAATCAATTAGCACAAGGGCAGCCAAGCAAGTCAAGTAGGACTGCTGTTGACTACAAGTTTTGGGCAGCCGAGTCCCTAAGTTTTAGGAGGACTGTTGGGGTCCTCAATTTGTATAAATAAGAAGGCTTAGGGCCTCATTTGGGTTAGCTGGTAGTTAGTCATTTCATAGTCTTGTTGTAGTCATTTTGTAGTTCAATTTTTAGGCAATAGATTAGTTTTGCTGTCAGCTCATTTTCAAGTTCTCCTTGTGGACAGTTTGATGTAACTCTTCTTTTCTTGCTCAATAAAGATGAATCCAGCTTTGCACCAGCTCTAAATCTCTCTTAGGAGGCTGTAGCTCTTGGGGTTGGGCCCATCTCAAGCGCCTAGTACCTCCTTTGTTTACTTTCATGTGTCTTTGCTACATTCTTAGAGTAAAATCTGCTATTTAGATTTAAAACTTGTTGTGTTATTTAGGTTGCTTTTGATGATTAAAGTAGATTTTCATGTTTAGATTGATTTGGATAGATTAATAACATAAAGGATCCTTGGAAAAAGGGGCTCAAGCACCTCTGATCTTACCTCTCCCTCAGTGGGATTGTGAGTTGGGACAAAGGTGACCTTGCTGCCCACAAAAATGTTGTTTTGCTTCACCATGCAAGTATTAGTGTTGGATTCTTAGTTGTCAAACTTGATATCAGTTTTGACTGCATGCTTAGGGTTATGATTGCTTAGTTGCATAGTTAGTTCATCTGATTTTGTGCAAATAAACTTCTGTTCCATTTCTTTTGCTATTATCTAGGTCAGATTAGGTCAAGGTAATTAGGTTCTTGATTTTCCAAGTCTTCATTTGTTAAATTCGAAAAATAACTTGAAGAGCACCTGTTATCCTTCTCTATCTACCCATAATCCATCAGATAATCTGCTCCAACCCTTAGTCCATGATTCGTACCCTTCATTTGCCATACTTTCCCCACCTTGCCCTAATTCCTACATTCTTGTGCATCATCGCTTCCTCCATCCTTGAACAAATCCAATTGCTCCTTAGCCTCATCCACCAAGTCCTAGACCTCTTCACACCCCTATTTCACCTCCATACTCATTCCTCCATCTTTTTCCCTCCATCCATGCTCCAAAATCCCATTTTGAAACATCCTGTAGAAGAATTACAGAACATCCTGTAGAAATCCTGAACTTCCTGTAGAATCCCCTGCAGACATCCTGTAGAAGTTTGCAAACACGGTTGCCAGGTATCTGAACTTTGTGAACTTCTGTGGAATGATGTTAGGGATCCCTTAGACCCTCTCAGAGTCCTCCTGACCTTTTCCAAGCCTTCCTCCCCTTGATCTACCCCTACACAGTCAAGACCCAGTAAGAAGCACAGTCATAATAACTCCAACAACTTGAGCAAAAATACAAAAACATGTTCTCTTCAGATGAAAGTAGCTTAGACACATGCATCTCATCTCAATAGAAGTAATGGCATCACTTTTAGAAGTTTCATTCCCACCATTGCATCATAAGGATTAAGCTGGTAGAATTAGGGTTTACTAGGGTTTCCATGTTTTGTTGGCTTTCAGTTCATTCTTGCAAAGTAGGTTAATTTCCTTTGAGATAGCTTTCGTTCATCACTTAAAAAGCTTCTTCTGAGAACATATAGAAGTTGGCTTGAGCCCTAGCGAACTTGTGCCAGCTGACCAAGTGACAGCTGCGACAAGAGTTAGTACTTGTGCATACAGCACCGTCGCTTCCAAGTTTGTTACGAACTACCGGGTTGATAAAATTAGAGAAGGAAGCTCCAGGAGTTGTAGCATTATTGCTACAATACTGGAGCCCACCAGTAGCCATCTGAATCAACGCATCTTGCAGTTCCCCAATAACTCTCACATTTGTTCTATCCAACTACATAATTCAAGTTTCAGTTTTATTAGGTATTGCCTGAAGTCTCTTAGCAACAACGTGAGGCATAATAGTGCATGAGGCACCAGAGTCTACCAAGCAATTATGCACATTCATGTTGAAGATTTTGAATGTGATAAGGAAGGGTGGGGTCATAGATTTTGATTTCCTCCCTATCATGGCTGCACTGACATCTTGGGGCTTTCAATTCATTTAAGACAACATGGCCTCCATAGCTGATGGTATTTGGGTTGTGCAAGGTTGTACTAACAGGTTTGGACATTGGCTTCTTGGTTTGGGTGCTTGAGGTGATGGGGGTTTTGCAGTTCCATTCATTCATAGCTTTCAGCAGCAAATCTCTTTGCTGTGTTAATTTCAACAAGTCAAAATATGTGATATTAGCCCTAGACTTCTTGAGATCATCCACAATATTGTAATCAATGTTATAAGCAGGATATGGCAGAGTAAACATACCTATTTTTCCATTCTTAGATGGGAGTTTATCGTCTTGACTAGCCTTTGTTGCAGTGGGAGATGCATTTTCTTTCTTAGGGTGAATTGCAACAGGGGCATTCTTGGATTGACCGCCAGGTCTACTATTCTCGATAGGAACTCTGGAAGCAAATGCTTTCACAGGGTGAAAATCTTGCTTTGTTTGGTCTAAGGGCTTTGTCGTATATGAGAGCGGCCATTTACTTTGCGTGTGGATTTCATTAGCATTGATTTATGCAATGTTATCTCCTTCGTCATCATTCTTGTTACTATGGAAATCGTACAACACATTAATCTGTGTTTCCTCATCTGAGGGTTCTTCTACTTGGTATTCCTCCTTGTCTCCTTGCTCTGCTTGTTCTGGTTCGAGCTCTAGTACAGGTTCTTCTTTATTAAGGAGCGATCCAATAAGAGCCAACTCTTCTGTGTTTAAAGCCCCTTCATTGGGTGGAGTAGGCAGTGCAAGTTGACCATGACCACCTTCTATTTTCTTACGATAGAAAGGCTTGAAGGGCTTTCTATTGTTATAGTCTCCTCCATTACCAGTAGTACTCTCTCCATGACTCTTTTTCATATCAATGACTATGTTCGTAAGTTTCTTAATGATTCGATGCAACCCTTCCACATCCGTGGTGTCCTTTTCTTAGTTTCAGCCCTTTTGTTATCATTTCCATTATTCTTCTTGGATGTCTGAGAGGCTGTCTTTTCTACAGTTGTAGGGCACTGGCATGCTGCGAGGCTGATCATTCCATTTTCAACTTTCACCGCTTCATCGATAGCACCTTGTAAGGTTTGTACATTACTCCTTTTAACCCACATCATTGTAGGGACAGGGAGAGAAGAGATATAGAATTCCATTAGCACCTCTTCCGTAGGTCTAGCTGTGGCTAGGATCCTGTTGAACAAGGTGTTGAACTAGATGTTAAAATCCTTAACTTTCTCCTTGCTTTCCATTTTCAGACGGAATAATTCTAAAACTGAGGCTGCAAGTGTTTTGTCATCACCAAACTTGTCCAAAAAGGCCTACTAAAAAGAATACCAAGAGGTGATTGACCCTATTCTCAAGCTAAAATACCACGTGGAGGCTGCACCAGTCAAAGTAAAAGAGAATAGGCGGCACACCACATCTTCATCGGCGACCCCCAACTTGCGCAAGGCTAGGAAGAAAGAACGAATATGGTTATCAGTGGTATCTCCCCGCTCAAGGTCAAAATTGGGTAAAACTCTTTCTGTATTTTTGGGTAAGGGATGTTTCTGCCTAGGTACTACTACAACATCCTATGCAAGCCAAGGAGGGAGTGTTCCTGGAGGAGGTGGAGGTTGATTCCCACCTGGAGGAGGAACGTTGGCCATGTTATGGACAGGGAAGTTTTGGTTGGAGACTTCTCTATTAGGATTCTCAAAATCAAGTGAGGAGTTACCTTTAGAAGGGGAATCCTCAGGAATTTCTTCCCAAGGGGTGTCGATACTTTGCAAGGATTCTAGCACAATATCTTCGAGAGAAGTGGCTACAGATGTATCTTCACTCAGGGTAAAGATCCTTGGCTTTCTCTTAGTTGTCAGAGGTAAAGAGTGAAAGATGGGAAGCTGAGAGAGGGAATAAGCGTAGGCCCGAGTAAGTGGTCTGACTGGTTATTCTTGAGTGACAAGATACTCCCACAGTATCTCTTCCTTGGGAGACCCGGAAACAGGACTTATAGGGGTCTCTGTTTCTTCAAAATGAAGCTCTTTCAAATGGGTGGCAGGATCTCTCCAACCTTTACGATCCATACATTAATCGTTTTGAATCCATGTGTGGCACTTATAGATGAAATCTTGAAAATCTGGAGACGGTAGTTCAAGCCCTCCTTCTAGTGCCAATTTGTTGACATGGCTAATGTGCACTATGCCAACAAGGGGAACTAACCCGATCGCAAGCCCCAATTAGACCTTATTTCGTTTGGATTGGCTAGCTCTGACGAGTTTTAAGGGACCCCGTAAATGGCTTGAACACGTCAAAAGATTGCTTCCGGGAGGAAGACTTCAATCAAGTCAACAAAATGAAACATCTAACCTCTATGTATTAAATCCTATCTATACTACTTCTAACTACTCTAATGTAGTCCTAGCTACTCTAATCTATCCTGCAAGAGCATGATACAGAGGTTTAAACATCATATATATGTTCAGCAGGAGTGTGATAAAGAAGGTTAAACATCATGCATAGATTCAAGTCCAAATGAATCAATCACTGAATTCACAACTAGAAAAGACTGTGTTAAAGCTAAATTGCAATCCAATCACTCATATAGGAATCCACATTCTTCTATGGAATTAAAACTGCAACTCATGTTTAATTTAGTTTCAAATCAGAGACCATTCACAAGTTAACTGTGAAACTGAATCACATTCAATTTAACAAGACTAATAGTGAACTGTAAGTCATCAATATGCATAAATATAAATCACATTTACATTCATGCCAGTAACAACACTCTGATCCAAAACAATACAATGAGTCTGAAACTAAAGGCTCCTTCTTCCCTCAAAAACAGTCCTCCTCATTCACAATAAAGCAACATTGTTCTTCTTGAAAATCAAAGGCCCTTTTTGCTCTTCGGAGGCAATATTTATGCAAAAGCTCTTGAATCTAGGTCTACCCCGCCTCTTCATCTTCCCTACTACTTTTGATATGCATATTGAGTATACAGAGATAAAACCGTCAGCGTAACCGTTGTCGCGTAGGAAGCATATCCGCTGGAGCGATTAGTTTCATGAAGAAGTGAACAGATGTGGGAAAAAGGGGTGACTGTGTGTCACTTCCTCATGGTGAAATCTGGGCCAACTTTTCTCTTGGACTGTACAACCAACGTGTGGGGCTCTGACTCGGAACGCTTGAGACCAGACCTTCAAACCCAATGCTTCTGCACATATGGATCTTTGAATCCACTCCCGCGTCTTTTGCTTCTCACCTGCGGAGATAGCCATCACTAGCTTCATGATTATGAACAATATAATAGAAATATTCATATAAATTACAAGCACTGCCTTCTACACTAAAAACCCAATCCCTTTGTTATTTCAGAAAATTTGGAAAACATAGGAAAACAAGTAAAACCCTACCCTGATCACTCAAACCGGACCTCAAATGTTATATATCGTCACTTATAAATATTGTTGGGTCCGGCATATCGCATATCGCAATATGCATGAGCCTGGGGCTCTGCCGATATGCGATATGGCCCCAGACCCAAAAGCATATATATATATATATATATATATATATATATATATATATATATATATATATATATATACGTTAATATTGCTGGCGGGTCCACAGTACAGGCTTGCCTTTGAAAACTGAGATTTCAATATTTTTGAGAAACAAAGGAATATACGGGGAAAACCTTGTCCAACCGTAACGCTGGACTTGAAACATTATACACTTAATTTCATAGAAATCGGTGGATCTGCCACATCGCTGCGCACACTGTGTATAAGGCCCATGCTCCCCCGATACGCAATATGCGATGCGGCCCCGGACCCGACAATGTATATAATGCAGTTAATAATGTCATCGGGTCTGGGGGCCAGTGGCGCACCATATATATATGCATAAACCTTGGACTTAGGCCAATTGCGATGTGCGACGGGGCTTTTGGACCCGAATATATATATATATATATATATATATATATATATATATATATATATATATATATATATATATATATATATATATATATATCTATATATATAGATATATATATATATATATATCTATATATCTATATATATATATATATATATATATATATATATATATATATATATATATATATATATATATATATATATATATATATTTGATAGGTTGGTAGGTCTGCTATATCGCTGCGCATAATATGTATAAGGCCCGGGGCTCCGCCGATATGTGATATGCGATTGGGGCCGGACCTGATAATATATACAATGCGGTTCATAGGGCCGGTGGGTCCAGAGATCAGGGGTGCGTTGTTTATACACATGGCTTTGGGGATGGGCCAATAGTGATCTGCGATGGGCTCCGGACCTGAAATGCATACATTTGAGTTAATAAAACCTTGTCGAGTCCAGAAGCCATGAATGCCTTGTGTTATTGTGATAGGCCCCGAAAAGGATTTATGCATGCTTTGTGAAGGATTTTTGCTATAAGGCATTGTGGTGGGGATAGTAGTTGCGAGAAGGGTTTTGAGGGGTTAAACAAATCCTGATAAACATAGGAATGAAGGGCTTAAGCGAGGGATTGGTCAAAGGGATTTACCCATTTGTGAATGGAAGTTTGGGCCCTCCATAGAGTTAAAATTATTGGGATGAGAAGGATCATTCAGAGAGATGATATATCATACTTATAGGGGCCCATTTAAAATTTGCTATTAGTGTATGTTTTAATAGGGTGGTAGTTGTGGCCACAACACATACACACACACATAGGAGGACTACACTCATCCCTAACATATATGGTATGGGTTTCTTATGCATAGGCCAAGGAGATACTTATCAGTGATGTAAAATTGGTTTTGATGTGGAGATTATGAAAAAGAATAATATCATATGGCACATTAGACACACTGAACGAGTTTGAAACCCTCCTGTTTCATAGATACATAGTTTAACATGGGGTGAAACCCTCATAAATCAATAGGACACACTTAATGGCTCTGATGAGCCTCCAACCTCCCTCCATATAACACTTGATGGGTTGAAACCCTACATCTGGAAGTAAGGAAGGAAGGATGGGTTTGCATTTTGGTTGTGGACCATCATAGTTGGATGGGGAAAGTTCAACGTCTCGATGCAAGTTTCGTCGAGCCTCTCAATCGAAGGCATCCTACCATTATTATGGAAACCCTTGGACATGCCATTTTTCCCATTTAATATTGCCAATGTGGGATTTCCTCATTGAACCACTCAAAATTAGATTTTGACACTATGGAAAAATGTGAAATGAGAGGGATCTGTTGGAGTAACTATCATGCTAACTATTTACAAGGAAGGAGGGGTTTGCATAATGAACCATAACAGTAGGCATGAAGGAATTGGTATTTGCATATCTCTCAACCATAACTACTCTCATGGTGGTGCCCTTTCATGGTGGATAGTTTAGTTTAACCACCTCATCAACTATGCAGTTACTAAAAGCCTTTCCTATTTGTTTTGTTGAACCTCACTAAATTCATGGGGAACAACAAATTTGGCTATCCAAACAACCAAATGAAAAAGCTTTGGCTCGCTCGACCTCAAAGAAATCCAAGGGGACACTCCCTAACACTCCCTGGCACACATTGCCACACTTTGGAATTTGGCACAATCTTGCCATGTCGCCCTGGCACTCTAGCATTCCTTAGCACTACCTAACATACCTTTTCACTCCCTCCTTAGCACACCTATAACTCACTGGCACTCCCTATCACACACTCTTATTCATTCATTTCCATGCATTTGAAACTAACACTCCCTTGTGTTTCCCTGACACTCCATAATACTCCTTGATATGCATTGGCACACCATAACACTTGACAGATCTTGGCATGTTGCTTTGGACTATATATTTTGGGGAGCAATTAAATTTGTAATAAAATTCAAGTAATTTAAACCTCCAATGTAAATGACATCATTATATGTTTGTGTTAGGTTGTTAGAGAGGTTATTTATAAACAATACATTTAATGTACTTAGACTTCATCTTTTCAGGGCCTTAACTCTAACATGGATTTGTACCAGGAACACTTCATGCAAATGAAAGGGGGCCTTTTTGTTTAACCACATACACACAAGAGCACCAAATGCTACCCTTCAGGTCCCCCTTGGTGTGTTCAAAGTGGGTTTACATTCACATCGAGTTGAAGCCAATCATAATGACCTTCCTCTTCTTAATATTGATGAAAACAAACTCATCTTTGGTCGTAGACAATATCATCAGATATGAAGTCACTCCTTCACCCTGTATCATCTTGGTGTACTTCAACTTATCCACCAATACCAGTACCCATTTCTCATTCTTAATCTGGAACAAATTCTGAGGAGCCATCCACATCTCATGTGCAGTGTTCTTCCTGGACACTTCCAGCTCCTTTAGATCAGTTGGCTTCTTGATGGCTTTCTCGGTGAACTCCCAGATCTTGTTGACCTACAAGACCAACTTGATCCTTTCCTTCCATGGAATATAGTTGGACAACCCCTCCAACTTGTCCTCATGCTGGAGACTAGCCTGTAATTTCAACATTGTCACTTACAATGTGACCAACTCCCTCTAAAGTTGTACTTCATTGTGCACACTCTAATTCATTGTCTTCCAAAGTAGCTCAGACACCCTATGATACCATTTTGAATTTCCATGATCTTGGGTCTATGATAGAATCTTTGAATCTCCTACGCTACCAAACCAAGAATCTCAACAAAAGCTACTTTGCACAGTCAAAAATAAATAGCAGTAAATTACACATGCACAAGTATAGACAACGTTTTAACAAAAATATTGTACAAATATGTACAACCCAATATTCATTATATTAAACCAATATGAATAATAGAACAATCTATGGAATCAATCCTATGCTAAATCACACCTACCTTCTCATTTTTAAGATCTTCGTGAGCTTTCACCTATGAACCTTAAATTTAGTGCCCTTTAGCACCTCGAATGATGGAATAGAAGGTGTTGCGATAGGAGGTAAACTCCATCCCCCTTCACCTTTGTCAAGACCTCTAGAGACACCTGCAATCTATGCCCCTCCTTTGACTCAACATGATTTTTTTTTTCCACTTCCTTTACAAACCCTCCCTTCAAGGGCATCCTCATAGGAAGAGATTGTGGTAGAAATATTATGACAACAAATGGGGCACATCATCTCTTTATAGGGTTTCAAGGGAAGGGTATTGGAAAATAAGTGTCTGATCCTCTATAGCCCTTAATACCTTCTCAATGCATAATTTAAACAACATAGTGATAACTAGACCCAATTATAGATCTCAGCATTCAAGGCCAAACTCAAAATATAAATAATCACACCATGGATTAAGAATTTGCATTTGGTTATGGTAAAATCAAGGACCTCCTTTCAAGATCATGACCTTTCTTTTAGCATTCTCAAAAGGAAGGTTTAAAACCCACATTAAAAAGGGGATATTTGCACCTTAGCCTTTGTAACCTTTGCCCATGACAAATCTATCCAATGGACTATTCTGGATATGTTAGGTCTTGGAATTCTAGACTACCCAATCAATGCTTTTGAGAGGCAAACTCCCTAGCTCCAACTAAAATTTAGTCCTATTGAAGAGGAAACTTGAAAATTTTTGGTAATAGGGGACATTTTCCTTTCTTTTGATTGATTTACAACAAACTTCAATGCCTCTTCTTTCTTATCTCCCGCTTCCATTCCCCAACAAAAAATCATTAATCTTATATCATAAACACTCTATATAGATCAGAATTGGAATCATTTCCCTCAACTCATGGGGTACCTTTACACCTCAACCCATGCAAGTGGACCAAAGTCCATGGTACAACCCATCACACTCTAAGATGGTTCTAATTGTCTCCTCAAAACTAAGGCATAAGACACCTTACAATGAAAAATGGTCAAGCCATTTGAAACTTGTGTGGGATATTTGCCTTCATGGACCACAATCTAGCTAGTGCTCATCAAACATAATTCACTAATGCCAATAACACACAACAAAAGTCCAAGATACTCATAATATGTGGCCCACACCCAAGGCACTTAGACTACACCTTCATAAAATGCACCTTCAACTTTGGATGTCCAAAAATAGTAATATCCTAACCCAATATGGCCTATTTTTTAGATTTGTGTACTTCACTCCTTATCAAATCCTTGCACCTCCTTAACAACCCATGAGAAATCTACTCTAATGGTCACCTTCAAAGTTCCAACACCTTTTGTAACATGAAAAACCACCTATATATGTTGCAACAACCTTGTCAACTTCTTTAGCGGTTTGCACATATATTTCACATTTCTTCTTTACCTTGCAAAGTGGTAGTGCAAGGAGAGGGTATCAACTTCAATCAAGGAATGTTTACTTAGTACCACTTCCAAGTTTCCTTCCCGCAACTTGTCAAATGTCTTAAGTTTCCATGCATTTTGAACTCTTATCTCTTCATTTCCATGCATTTTGAACTAGTTCTCCCTAGTGTTTCTATGGCACTCCCTAACATTCATTGGCACGCATTGGAACACCCTAGCATATAGCACATATTGGCATGTTTCCCTATCACTCTAGAATTCCTTGGCACTACCTAATGTATCTTGTCGCTTCCTCCTTACCACAACTAGAACTCACTAACACTCATTGTCACACACTCTAATTCATTCATTCCCATGTATTTGAATCTAGTGATCCGTTTTGTTTCCTTGGCACTCCATAACACTTTGTGGCATGCATTGCCACACTCTAGCACCTGACACATCTTGGCATGTTACCTTGGCCTCTATCATGCCTTAGAACTACCTACCATACCTTGTTACTCCCTCAACACACCCGTATCTCACTGAAACTTCCTATCACAAACTCTTATTTGTTCATTTGCACGCATTAATTTGACCTAGTGCTCCCTTGTGTTTCCATAGCATTCCCTAACACTTCCTACCACATGTTGACACACCCTATCACTTGGCACACCTTGGCAGCATGTCACCCTAGAAATCTAGCATGACTTAGTGCAGCCTAGCACACCATGTCACTCTCTCCTTAGCACACTTGGAACTCGTTGAAACTCCTTGTCACACACTCTTATTCATTCATTTTCATGCATTTTGACCTAGTTCTCCCCTATGTTTCCCTAGAACTCCCTAGTAGTCCTTAACACACATTGCCACACCTTGGCACTTAGCACATCTTGGTATGCTTCCCTACCACTCTAGCATGCCTTGGAACTGCATAGCATACCTTGTCACTCCCTCCTTAGCACACCTGGATCTCATTGACATTTCATTTCCATGCATTTGAAACTAGTGTTCCCTTGTGTTTCCTTGGCACTTGGCCTTAACACTCTCTAGCATGCATTCACGCCACACTCTTGCACCTGACACATCCACATCTTACCATGCCTTAGAATTTGGCTTGTCTTAGCATGCCTAACATGCCTTGGAATTGTCTAGCATGTGTTAGTACTTCCTAGTATTCCCTAGCACACTTTGGAAAACCCTAATTGTCATGCCCTCATAGATAGCTTTACTATTTTTGTGACTTGGGAACCCAACCACGTCATTGGAAAAACAATGTTGTGCCCAACCCAGAGTCTCCCTTTGTCTGAAACTGGTTTGACCAACCCCTTATAATTTTAACCATAGGTTTGCCTCCTACAATTCCTATTTTGACCTTCGCCTAACACACTTTTTCCTTGAGACACCTGGAATTCATTGAAACTCCTTGGCAGACACACTTACTTGTTCATTACCATGTATTTTGACCTAGTTCCACCTTTCGAGGCCTTAACAGTCCCTAACATTCCTCAACATGCTTTGGCAATGTTCGACATGTGTTAGCATGTCTTTTCATTCCTTGGCATGCCCTGGCACTCCTTAGCTATAATGCCCTCAAAACTACCCTTAGTTTTTTTGGGACTTGGGAACCCAACCAAATCTTGCCTCAACTACAACAACTTGACCAAGTTACAGTTACTACAACTAGACTATGCCTTGTTCACCTGAGAACTGACTATAACTCATCTTAGGCTACTCATGTATAATTTCAACTTATCCAAATTAACAAGTTAGAAGTTAGAATGTCAAGGCTCATGTCCAACTGTGGCCATAAAAAAACTGAGCAACATAGTTTACATCTTGACATGCCATAGCACCTGGCACATATAACAATCCCTTGACACTATGTGGCACGTGTTAGCACCCTCTACATTCCTTGGTATGATTTGGCACTCCCTAGCACTCCTTGACATGCCCTAGAAATCTAGCTTGCCTTGGAACTCCCTAGCATATAACCTTGCCACTCCCTCCTTAACACACCTGAAACTCACTGACACTCCCTATCACACACTCTTATTCATTCATTTCCATGCATTTTGAGGTAGTTCTCCCTTGTGTTTCATTGACACTCCCTAACACCTGGCACATCTTCGCATGTCACCTTTGCACTCTAGGATTCCTTAGCACTACCTAGCATACCTTGTCACTCATTCCTTAACACACCTAAAACTCACTGAAACTCCCTGTCACATACTCTTATTCATTCATTTCCATGCATTTGATACTAATGCTCCCTTGTGTTTCTGTGGCACTCCCTAACACTCCCTAGCATGCATTGGCACACCCTAACACTTGGCACATCTTGGCATATCGTTGCCCTCGCCTCTAGCATGCCTTAGCATTTGAAAGAATATCTTGTCACTCCATCAGCACACCTAGAACTCACTGACACTTCCTATCACAAAATCTTATTCATTCATTTCCATGCATTATTTTGACCTAGTGGTGCCTTGTGTTTCCATGGCACTTTGTAACACTTTCTAGCATGCTTTGGCACACCTTGGAATCCGTCACATCTTGGTTGGATGTTGCCCTCACACTCTTGCATGACTTAACATTGTCTACCATACCATGTCACTCCCTCCTTAACACACCTGGAACTCACTGCACTCCCTGTCACACACTCTTATTCATTTGTTTCCATGCATTTTGACCTAGTTCTCCCTTTTGTTTCCTTAGAACTCACTAACACTCCTTAAAACACATTGGTATACCTTGGAACTTAGTACATCTTGGCATGCTTTCCTATCATTGTAGCATGCCTTGGCATTGCCTAGCATACCTTGTCACTCCCTCCTTAGCACACTTGGAACTTGCTAACACTCCCTATCACACACTCTTATTTATTCATTTCCATGCAATTGAAACTAGTGTTCCCTTATGTTTCCTGGCACTCCCTAGCATGTGTTGGCGTCACACCCTAGCACCTGGCACATCTTGGCATGACTTAAAACTTGGCATGTGTTGGAATCAAAATGGGAACAGGGAAGAGACCCTGGGTTTAGGAACAAGGGGCGTAGTCTAGAACAACACCGACATTTTCACCTTACCCAGAGAGGGTAAGGAGTCTCACCTGAGGTGTCTCGTGACTGAAGTGTGAGGGGGTAGAATGAGGTATGAAGGGAACTGCAACCTGCAACCAATCTTAACTCATAACAATCAAGCACCTACCGTAATCCAACCATACTATTCTACTCACATTACCTTAAGAAATCATACAACATATAGACATATATTTTAAAATTTTAGAGAACTAGTATAGAACTCAATAATACACAATAGGTAAAAACTTTCTCTTTCATTATGCTTCATATAAAGAAATACATAAATAAGTACAGAAGGCTCGAAGCTTGATCATCAATAGCAAGAATGACTCAACCCACAGATAAAAGACCAATAGAGCAAAGGTGTACCTGCCTTCCGCAACTCAGGAATGTTGCATTGATTCCCGTCTCGCTTGGTTCATCAACAACTAGTAATCACCAACCCTTTCTCATCCTTTCTTCTACCATTTATCCTTTGCTTCGCACCTAGACTGCCAGTTCCACTTATTTCCTTCTCGGCGAACTCTGCCTTTGGTTTCCTTTTCTCTCTACTTGCTCAGCTGCTCTTGTTCTCCCCTACCACCTTTTCGCAACTGCTAGACCACTCTTGGTTCTTTTCCCCCCCTTGGCTATCAGCTCCGCAACTCAACCAATCGTCCCCACCACCTGTTATTATCTTGTCTTCCTGCAAAAACTCAAAACGAAGGCCCCAACAACATACCTAACATGTGTTGGAACTGTCTAGCATGTGTTAGCACTTCTTGGCATTTCCTGGCACATGTTGGCACTCCCTAGTTTTCATGCCCTTATAGATTTTCTTACCTTTTTGGCGACTTGGGAAACCAACCAAGTCATTGAAAAAATAATGTTGTGCCTAGCCCTAACACTCCCCAACACTCCTTGGCATGCATTCACATTGTCTAGCATGTGTTAGCACACCTTTTCATTCATTAGCACGCCTGGCACTCCTTAGCTATCATGCCTCACAACTACCCTTAAATTTTTTGCAACATGGGAACCCAACCAAATCCAGCCTCAACTATAACACCAACTTGCAAACTATAACAACATCTTGACCAAGTTACAATTACTACAATTAGACTATGCCTTGTTCACCTAATAACTTCCTATAACTCATCTTAGGCTACTCGTGTTGAATATCAACTCATACAACTTAACAAGTTACGAATACAAGGCTCACATCCAACTGTGGTCGTAAAACAACTAAGCAACAGAGTTTACATCTTAACATGCCATAACATCTGGCATGCCTAGCAATCCATTGGCACTATGTAGCACGTGTTAGCATCCCCTGCATTTCTTAGCATGCTTTGGCACTCCCTAGCACATCCTAGCACTCCCTCACAGTTAGCACACCTGTTATGTCCAATGTGTACTATTTTTATTGTGTTCACTTAAACGCTCTGTTCTAACTCTTAATGCTTTGGATATAAGTTTTAATCTAAGTTGTTTTCTGGTGTTTCATAATTTTTCTCATAGAAGTGTGTCATCTTGATGATTTGGGTATATTCTTCATGATTTGAGTAGGTGCTATACATTGATCTTATTGTACCCCTTATTTCCTTTAGTCAAAATTTATCCCATGTCTCTCTTAACAACACATGTGAAGGCCTTCTAAGCTATGGCTAGCTTCTAATAGGATATTTTTAAGCTCTAAGTGAACTTCCTAAAAAATAATGGGCTACCTATAAATATTTAAGTTTATTGATAACATTATTTACATATTTAAGCATATTTTTCACCTCCTTAAATATTGATAGATATTTCCCTTATGTGTAAAACTCATATCCATTTTCCCTCCTTATATGAACATACTTACATATATTAGAGAGGCATCATATAGTTTTTATTGATGCCCTAATTAGACTAACATTATTACTTATCTTCAACATCATTATATATAACTTCTATGTGAGATGACCTCCTTTTGCTCAAATAAAAATAAACTTATGAAAACGTAAGCGACCATAGAAATTGATTTATAAGATTTTACTACCTATTAAAATCTAATTTGGCAGCTACTCTAAAATCTAAATGGACCTATTAAAATTTATTTTCCCGTCGCTATTCTCCCTTGCCAACTTTGGGACTCTGTTTTCTCTTTCTCTTCTCATAATATTTATGAGTTCGCAGCAGATTTTGTACCCTTCTATGATATTCAATTCTTCACTGCCTTATCGATTCGACTAGATTTTTCATGTGTATTTATTATATCAGATTTGGGTTCACTCTTTTTCGAGTTTTAATTGAGATATTCTTCTCCTAATTTGGATTTGGAGGCTTTCGCTACAATTCAAAGCAGAAAGCATGTCGTCTGCATATGAAGATAAAATTACAACCTTCAATAAATCTGAGCTGTGTGGATACATTTGAAAGGTTAGATCATTTTCCCCTTACAAATTGATTTTCCACTTGCCAATGGTGCAATGTTAGCATAAAACCTCAGATTAGAGAGAAAGTGGCAATGTTGGCCATTCATTTCCAAGCATGAAAACTCACTAGATGTTTGAAAATTGAAGTGCTTGAGTTTATTTATGCTTAGAGTTAGATGAAAGGCTATGTGCAAGGAAACCAAATCAAAACTTCATTTATGCTAAATTCAAATGATAAACCTTGAGAAAAACTATTAGCATGACAAGATCTAAGTTCAAAAAATTGAGCAAACACAATAAATCCTTATATCAAAGAAAAAGAAGGTAAGCCAATTTGGAATCGATCCCTTTTAAATGGACGACCTGTAGATAATATCATACAAACAACAAATCAATCTAGAGATTATGCCATCTCTTATGGTTGACCTGGAGAACAAAATATGTTTGTAACAAAAGATGAAGAAATTAGCTCATTGAAATAGGAAAAAGGAAACTTAGTTCTAAAGGTAAAGATACACAAGTCCTAGGCTGCAAGTAAACAAAAGTTAGAGGAAAAACTCAAAGAAACAATTGGAAAAGAAAAGAAAAGGCCCTAAATGCCTCCACTGGGCATGGAGTCTTATCTTGACCCTCAAGCAAAAGCCCTTTTGCCTTGTATTTATGAAGTTTCTACACATTCCCTGGTGAATGCTTGGAAAACATCACTCTAGGAAGCCGAATTGTATAGAAATCAAAGAGAGGCTATACTAGTATTAGATCTAGCATAAGTAATGCAACTAAAAAAAATTAAAATTTCTAAGCTCAAATGTGAAGTAAAGAATTAAATTATGAAAATAATCAACCCCAATAATAAAAAATTAGCTTAAATATTTTCACAATGAAACAACATAGGAACACTCCATATCTTACTTGCATTTGTTGATGTTGCACTAGCTCCTTCCTTAAATGTAATGTGCATGCCCAAAATCCTTTCTATTTCTAACTTGGGACTAAATGTTTAAGACACAGGAAAAATTTCATACCAATAGTGAGAAAATGAGAGTTTTATTCCATTTCCAACCATGTACAAATGAGAGGATTGCCATCCTATTATAGGAAGAAAGTCCTCCTAAGCCATCATTACAAAACCATGTGCCATCATGAAATGATGTGCTCAATACAAGCAGCAAATAAATGACTCCCAACTAACTTCCTCACATTTGTGGACCTCTCTTAGACGTTAGGTGGTGCACTCCAACCCTTTCCAACACTTGTGGGTCAAAATAGTCAAACACAAGAGGGTCTTACTCCCTTTGGCCAACAAACCTTGTTTTTTAAATGTTTAAAAGTGAATTTGTTCTTACCTATTTGATGATATAATTTAATAAATATAATGATATTTGGGAAACCATAACCCCAATTTGAAATCCCCTCCTACTTCAAATGACCCCCAATTTATCATTTTTGTGTAAACCTAAAACCATGAAACACAGAGGAAATGTTTCAACACCGTAACATAATAAATGAGGGCTTGCTAAAGGCACCACAAAATACTGGCAAGCATCCTCTACTCATTCAAACACCTCAATGCACAAGAAGAACCCAAACAAATTCTATGAAGGAAATTAAGGACTTTCATAGTCACTTCTTAGAAAAAAAAGAGATGACAAGCATGGTGAAAGCTATCCACAGAACAAGGAAAATTTGTCCAAAGAATATTAGGAAGAAGAGTTCAAAGGTTACATTTATGACCCCAGGTACTTGATAATTCATGAAACATAGATATTTAACTTGTATGAGTTGTATTGGATGAATAAAATATTCACTGCTAAGGTGGTGGTGGAGAAAGGTAGGCAGTGTCAATTTGTTTTGCATAAATTGAGTGTGATGGAGAAAAAAAATTGATGTTTTTTGAGAAGATTTCAACACCAAGATTACAATGCACAATGATACAAAAAATTAGAACAATACACTAGAGGAAAATGACCAAGTCCTAAATTCCAAAGGGGCTCCATTGAATCCCATTATCATGGATGAGCAAGGAAAAGTCTAAAGATCAACAACCATGACAAACATGGAGACTTTTGAAGTATGTAACTCATGTGTAGTGTCACCATGCATGTAGAAGAGAAATTTACCATTGCATTAATCTAGAACCAAGGGTTTGAGGACTAGGTTCAAGTTTTAGATTAGATAAGAAGGCATTTTGTTTGCATCCACAATCATTGGCTATAATGTGGACTTGTTGGAGTTCCTACTGACATTATAAATTGTGCTATGCATAGAAAGAAGAGTTGTTTATCTAGTGAGAGAGTTTACTAGAATACATATTTTCTCCAGCGGCCATGTGGATATTGAGTCAGGTAAAGATATTGACCACTGGTTCTCCTCCACCCATTGCTATGCTATTGAAACATGAAGTGCGAAATTTCTCTATTATTCATGGTTATAGCCTCATAGAGATTGCAAGGATGAAGGGCACGAGAATATGGATTTTATATATAACTATTATCATATAAAAATTCAAATAAGGTTACGTCATAGTCCATAGGAGAGTTATCATTCTGTTTGATAGGTTAAATTTGTGTGTTGATTGAAGAAGAGTATTGACAGTTGCATTAGTTCAAGACAATGTGCATGTCCATTAAGATCCATGTGTAAGTTTATTTATCAAGAGAGAGTAGTGAACAAAGGGGTCAGGATGCTCGAGTATGTCATGGAGCGCATGGCTATATGCAATCTCCAAACCACATTGTGAGTGTGTTGTGCAACATGGAGATTGTGTTGGATGTTGACATTATGTGCCCATAGAAAATGATGCCCACAAAGGTTCAATTTTGAAAGTAGAAGAAGGGCATCACTATTTTTTTGCACCGAGGTGAGCATTATCATTGTGGAGGTTTTCAAGCTAAGCATTATCATTGTGGAGGTTTTCAATGGCAAGTTCAAGAGGACCAAGCGGGTTTTCAATTTCATAGATTGAAATTTGTTTCAAGTTTGAATTGTGTCAAGGTAGTGGAAAAAGCTCATGGTAGTGACATGGATTTGAGAGGCCAAATGATGAGGAAAGGTAAAGATTGGTGGACATTTGTGTGAATTAGAAGGGATGAATCAAAAGTGAAATTTATGAAGAATTCCATGTCAGATAATAAATGCACAACATAAAACAAAAGTGTAAATTTTAATGTCTTTCATGGCATATGATATCTTATATTTGGTGATAGTTTTGATGACATGTTTTGGAAGTGCAAACAACATGAATACATGCTTAAGTGATAAAATCCCAAGCCTTAATTTCATCTAATATTTTTTCTCCATGGTAAATATTTTAATGGATTTGGCCTCATAATTTCATGAATGGTCCCGTGGATTACATCAATATGTTTGATGATATTTTGGAAGATGTGTTTTCGAAGATTACATGCATATGTGATAAAATCCCAAATCACATCCAACAATTTTCCTCAATGGTGACTTATTTAATGGCTTTGGTCTGATAATTTCATTAGTGGTCCCATGGATTAAGTAAATAATCTTTTTGGTATCTCATTTATATGGTATGGGAACATATTGTTCATAGGAAATTGATTACAATAGAGCTTGTCACATTTAATTATAAGAATAAATTAGATTTAAATGTTACCTTTAAGAGAGTTTATTTGAATGATTTGTGTGGATACCGTATCTTTATAATTTTGAAGTTTTGAATCTACGCACTCTTATTAATTTTTTCTACCTCAAAAGGATATAGAATTATTTTGTTAGAATTTTCCACTTTAACAATTGATGGGTGAAATAATAAATATTGAAGACAAATATTGAATAGAGATGTTGAAGAAGCAAAGGTCAAAGACATAGTTGAAGATACTAAGCATGAAGAGGAAGACAATATTACTATCACGTGTCTTACTTTTTTTATTATTGATAACATGTAGTCTTATATAGCAATATTATGTGATGTAAAATAATTCTTAATCTTGCATGCTAGTTGAAAAAACATTCCCGTGAACTCTTTGTTGAATGGTACACCATAAATCCTCATTTCATTAATAAATATAGAAAAATAAATACAATTGATAACCTATTATTCTAAATAACTCATAAACAACATAGTTAGTTCCCTAGATTTCTTGTTAGATTACATCCAAGAAAATAGTTCCCTGGATTTCTTATTAGATTACATCCAAGAAAAAATCTATTAGATTACATCCAAGAAAATTTTAAAACGTTAATTTAAGAAGAAATACCATTTATTCTCAATGGTAACTTTTTTTTATTTCTTATTTATTTTAATTAATATTTATTATATCTCTACCAACATAGCACAATCAATCGATGGCGGTATCGAAATGCGTTCAAATACTAATTGGGTTTTGGCGGTATCGTTCATAGCATAAATCAATCGATGGCGGTATCGAAATGCGTTCAAATCTTAATTTGGTTTTGGCGGTATCGTTCAAATCTTAATTTTGGTTTTGATATTTTAGTTTTGTCCTCTATCATAATTTGTCTGGGCTTTGTCTGGGCTAGATCGGGACTAGGTGGATATGAGGTGAGATGTCTGGGGTAGATCAGAACTGGGTTGATATGCGGTGATAAGTGGCGAAGTGCAGTCTGAACAGATTGTCATTGAGCCTGGTAGTACAATCTTTCTGGGTCACAATAGAAGAAAACCCCTATCAAACTAATCTCAGTACATTTCCCAGAAATGTCATGTCAATTCGGTTTGTGGCAACCCGTCTCTCAGAATTCTATGCATTGATATTGAACTTCAGAACCCATCCAGTTTCGTTCATCCCGTCTCTCTGAATTTTATGCATTAACTTTGAGAGTGCAGATCTAAGACATTAGCTGTTGAGCATGAACCAATAGATTCCAGATCCCCCTGTCTCTCCTGAACGTCGCTTCTGTCTCTGGAGACGGAGAAAAATGATCGAGCAACCTGTTGTTCCTGCCCACACTCAATGTCCCTGATAGGCAGAGACAGATTTTGCGGACTAGACGATGCATCCGAAGCCATGGAAGAGTCCTTTTCCTTGGCTGTAATGCTCGACGGCTGATATGTTCGGTATTTTTCAGCATTGTGTTTATAATTCGATCTTTTTGTTTGCCGCTTCTCAATTTCAAGACTGCTGCTTTTTTCTTCACTCCGCCTATCTACAGACACATCTAAATACTTCGTCCATCCAGACTTAGAGATTTCTGTAGAACCATAATTCAGTAGCTCTGCAAATTTGGGAAAGGACGGTCTCTGCAACATACGATGCATATTATTCCCCATCCCTTTTTGCCATTCAGAGCCACCCATAACCCTTGTGCATTTCACAACAAGCCTTCCATTCAATGAGCAGAGACTGGACTGATGGGGCACCACTGAGAGATTAAGAAACCAGAAACGAGTGAGTAGGCCAATTCCTGAAGCAGGGCCTCTCCAGCGACTGCACCTGCATGCAACTGTTTATCATCGGTCATTGACTTTCAGGTATGTTTCGCCTGGCTTAGGAGGTGAAGTACGGGCTGTTTCGACTTTTTTTTTCTGGTGCATGATATGCTTTTCCACTAGCTGTTATTGTTGGGTTTCTTTGCATTTGGAAGGATTGTTTGGGTATCTCGTCTCCTTTTAGCCTGTTTGTCTCTGTTTCTGCCCTAATACCATCTCTTCCTAGCGGATACCCCTTATTTACAGTCTCTTGCTGTCGGAACTCTGTCATGTTCTATTGATATTTGCACTTGCGATTTATTTTTCTATACTGCATTTTATTTTTCTGTACTGCATTTTCGTTATCCACCTTCATCCTCTGATATATCACCCATATGCACCTCACTTCACTTGGAGGAACTTGTTCCAAATTCCACTTGCACATTGGGAGGCCACAATTCTAGATTTTTAGTGTGCTCTATATAAAGATACACTTGTTGATTCCCACACCATACGTACTGGGTGTTCACAAATCACCACTTACTTGGTGGGCTGCAAAGGCAGTTTGGCCACTCAACCAAAGTGGGTTTCCTAATCTGCATTTGAGCAGTACTTTCCTCATCTTCAGCAGAATTTGAGGACAACATCTTCTTGGTAGGAATAAATTGGTGAGACTTAGTCTAGCAAACATGTATTGTATTTTATTTTTTATACTTTGTACTTGATCCTTATCTCTTTTGGGTGACTGAATCTTAACTCACCCACTTTATTGTATTTTATTAGAGATTTGGTGATCTCTGATCGCTTTCCTCACAAATTTTTATCCTGCATAAACACAAAGGAGTGTACAGCATGGGCATATTTCCAGCAATCTTCTCTCATGCTTGTGTACTAGCTCTCTTGTGTTTTTTACTGTGCAGGTGTCTTTCTTCTATTTCCGATATTGTGCTCAAATCAGGGTGGGTGGAAGTAACTTGTAGGTTTTAGTATACTAAACACGAAAATAGAATTTTGACTTGAGAAGATTATTCATCCCTACTTTGAACAATGTGGTATATAACAAATAGGCTATGCAACAATAAGAAGCATGAAGTCTGATGAGTTTTGTCAAAGTAATATCCATGGACAACAGTGAATTCTTATAGATGCATATATCTTAATCAAGTTACTCGAATTCTAGTATCACTTCCTCTAATGCTGTTGTGAGAGATATTGAACCCCAAAGCTAATGCCAAACACATACTTTTTTATGGTCATGATTTCTTCCTCTACTTTGTTTCCCCTTGTGCTTAGTCTTTGGGATCTGAGCTAGGGTTGTGGATGAGGTGTTAACTCAGCTTTACCACTTAGTAAAACCTCTAATTGAACCACTTAGTTGCAAAACAATTACCCTAGGCTCGAAAGGACAGATTGATTTTTACCCTGGTGAGAAAAGATATATCCTTTGCAGATTCACATTGGACACTTATTTGAAATTGGGAACACATGTACTTTCTATTCTTAATACTTATATTAGATAAAATTGAATAAACTGTACATTTATTTTGGGACTGTCCTACAAACAAATGGTAACTTCATCCCAGAAGGTTTGTCAGAATATGCTAATAACTATTGGTACTAGGAATTTGCCTTGTTAGCTAGTTTCTGTTTATGATTAGAAATAGAGATTTATGCAGGACATAATTTCCTGTATGTTTATCCCCCTAGCTTGATTTCTATGGGTGAATGTTTTTGGATACTTGGACAATAAGAAACATGTCACCTTCCTGCAATTTCTTGTATGTGCTTTTTTTAAAGGAAGTTGAGGGGTGTATATGGTTTTGTTAATCATGTAATCATTCTTCGAGGGTGGACTTGGGAATCTTATTTCTGATGTCTTTCATTGTTTTGGTGTGAAATTGATTAAATCTATCTAGATATTGTTTAGAGCTATGATAGACTTGAGTCATTCATGCAAGGAAAAATTACAAAATGCCCTTGGTACCATGGCTCTATAGAAAGGAAAAATCTACCCTGGCCAATTTCACATGAGATAACTCCCTTTTGTGTAAATACTAAATACTAGTCAATTTTGCGAATTAAATTTAAACAATGCTCTGATACCATCTATATGTACTTGTGTTGCCAAGGTTGCATCCCCGTGAAGATGTGATCTTGTGTCTTGCCATTGTGGGGACACATATCTCCATCCCTCCTATGCCCAAGTGTGGGATGATGTCCTTGGAGAATCTCGAGGGATGCCCCCCTTAAAATAATCTAAAATTTTCATTTGTATGGTCTAATCCCATGCCTAGTTTTTGTTTTTTAAGATTTGATTTGTGTTCTCCATGCCAAACAACCTGATTTAAGGTCTGATTTACATGTTCTATTCCCCATGATCTGTTATATGACTCCATCCAGTAAGCTAACCTAAGCACTTGACCTCCATATTTCATGCCTCTCTAGTTTATATAAAGGTTTAATCTGTCTATTTTATGTCCAATAGCCATACAGAGGTATGATATGTGTTTTCTTTTTCCTCGTAAATTGTTATAGAGACCTGAGCGTTGTGTTTAATGCCAAAATATACTTGTGAACACCAGCTAACGTTCTTGAATATTTGTACTTCCCACAACTGTGTACCCTTGCCCTGTGTTTTGGGACAACCATATAAATTGCAGTGTGCTGCTACTGCTACCCAATGGTACAGAATTTGTTTTACAGTTTGGATCACAACGTCTCATGTCTTAGAACTAGTAAATTTTCCTTTTTCTATTAGCTTTTTTCAATATTTATATGATTTAATATTTTATATTTTTCATACACATGTATGTTATTTTGTCCCGTGCATCCCTACTCTCCCTGATTTCAAAAATGGCAATCCCCGTTCCTGCACACATGAACTTTGATTACTTAGATATATTGAAATGGTCATTTAAATGAAATATTAAGTGATTGTCAAGAAAGACAACAGACAACTTGTGATACTTCTACCCTTTTCAGTTTCATTTGTTAACAGGCAAAGTAGACCTATGCCCCGCATGAGTTTGGTATATTGGGACATGTACCGAGAGGGTTAAAAGAACTGTGGTTACAATCTTGGATCAAACTTTAGAGCTCCAGCTACTGAACTCCAAAAACAAGAATGGATACAAGTGGCTATTCTAAAAAAAATATCATCATGCTAAAAAATATGATCAGGTAATTGCAACTCATATATAGCATCTTGCAGTGTTGTTGGTTTTCAATGAGAGGGCACCATGCCTCAATAATGCCAAATTTTCAGTTCTTTACTAGACTATAGTATGCAGAGGAAACTTAACAGTAGTTGAAAGTGAAAAATAACTAAGGTGTGACAATCATTTCCTCAGGAATATATATGATTAATAATAATTTTATTAGGCCAGGTCAGTGCAGACTAGCTTCTTGAAATCAATGTCTCTATGATAATCAAATCAGTGCCAAGTGGATATTTAGTGTGCTGATTATCATGAAATGAAGTTAGAAATTGCTTGCACGACCTATATGGCATTAGTATTTATTTGGTGAATCTTTTTGTACACTATTATGCAGCATTCTTTGCCATTCTATGATGACCTCAAATTGTTGGGTATATCAGTAAGATTTTAGAACTTCATTGTGAATTTTAACATGAGATTAACTTAGCTGACCAAGAAGTCAAACCTATCTATCGAGGAATTGGACAACTTGGTTCCTATATTAGATGAAGTCAAGTTTGTGATAAATAAATTAGATTCACATTTACTTCAGCTAACAATTTTAGAAGTTGAGGAAGAATTTTATATGCGTGAAAGGGCACTTTTAACTTTGGCTGAGTTGTTACCTTAGTGCTTGCCTCAGTTATCACCTTTCGTATCATACAGTATGATATATACATCGCTAATACCTTATTCATTGTCATGGCTAATATAGGACGACCAAGAATCGTGATTAACAGAGTCTAGAGTCTAGAGTGCTGACGATATTGTGGACAAAGGTATAACGAGGCATTGCTAATATAGTGATGCCAAATATAACGATGCCTATAGCTTGCTTTTAAGGAAATAAAACGCTGCCTGAAGTGAACCCATAATTTCCAAGGTTAAGTGTGAATGCCAATTCCTCGTTCAGGTCCATTACTGCAATTCAACAATGCCTTTTTAATGTTCACCTTCAATCAAATTATTATATACTTTTCCCTCAAAGCCACACCTTCGGGGAGCTATCCATTCACTTGTGTGGAAACAAAAGCAATTTAACTTCAGGCTTTGCTAGATTGTCTCTAGATTTTCAGGTTCATCTAATAAGTGGTAAACATTGTACCAAATGACGGATAAAAAATACACTATAACCTTGAGTAGGTATAGAATAAATGTGGCCCTTGCAGTCATATACCAGCAAAACAGTGGATTGCACCAACATAAATACACCATTAGAAGGTTCTATTACATCTCATGTGTCATTATATAGGGCTACTAACTTTTTGTTACAAATTTAAGATTATTTTCAGCAACATCTATCTTTAGTTTACTTGTGATCTATATTTAGTATCAACTAACTTATATGGTTCTTTGTAGACACAATTTCAAAGGATCTTGGAACATATTATCAAATGGACAAAAGAAATTGGATGAAATTGAAAAATAGGTATAGTTTGTGTATTTGATTACTCATTGTGATATGCAAAAAATGTATCAGTGGTAACTTGTGCTCAATAAAATTTATATGACATGAAACTGGTTATGTGTAAGACAATAAAAGAATATAGAGATGGGGTTGAGGAATTCTTAAAGTTTGCTGAGGAGCATTCAAGGAATATGATGTCCACAAAATGTCCATGTAATAAATGTGGCATAGTGAAAGTACAAAAATTTGATAAAGTACGAGAGCACTTGATTTGTGATGGTATAATAGAACAATATAACATTTGGTATTTGCATGGAGAGAGCATTCCCAGTCAAGTATCTTGAAAAAAATTTGAATTGATCTAGTTTCAACCTTATATGTTTTACAGTAAAGATATCACTTATTTTTATATGTGCAAACTCCAATTTTTGTTTCTTTGTCTCCTTTAGATTCCATCTATTATTGATAAGGATAGGAAACATTCTGAAAATGAGCCACATGAAGTTATCGAGCATATTTCATCTCAACTGGTAAGCCATTTCATATTAGTCAAGGACCCTATTTGACTAGGTTGACCAAATGCTATTGATTTTGATTTTCATAAAAACCATAAAATTATTAACATAAATTTTAATTTTCTTATTAATAGGGCTATGAACATGTTGTGGAACATGATTATGATAATCAGGTTGATGAGCATGAAACATTGTTTAAGAATTCTAGTGAACCTCTAAATGATGATGATGATGCAACCATTGTCAGTGATCAAATTCTTCAAATGGTGAATGATGTCAATTGATGACTTAATCAAAACATCAATGAGAGTTGTGATAATGAGGGGTTGGCATCAACAAATGTACTAAATGAACTTAATGAATATAATCTAAGCTTATTGAAGATGCCAAAAGGCCATTATACCTAGGTTGTGTTGACTTCAAAAAACTATCATCCACCATAGAATTATACAATCTAAAAGTGAAGAGTGGATGGTTTGATACAAGTTTTGACCAAATGTTAGAATTGCAAAAAGATGTGCTTCCTAAAGATAACACACTTCTAGATTCTGCATATGCTGCAAAAAAGTTGATAAAATCATTGGGATTAAACTATGATATGATACACGCATGTCCAAATGATTGAATTTTATATTGAGGAAGTTATGAAAGTAAATATCAATTCTCAACATGTGGAAAATCTCGATGGAAGGTGGATGCTCAATCTTAAAAGTTACAGAAAGGTGTTCCAACCAAGGTGTTAAGATATTTTCCCATAGCACCAAGGCTAAAAAGAATGTATAGGTATGATCTTGAACACTATAATTTTATTCAAGTTTTCCCCTTCTTGTATTATCTTTACCATTTTTCGTAGTGTTATTATATGATAATATATTATATAAATGATAAAAATCTTTTTCATTATAGCTCTGCAGACATGTCACAAAAAATGAGGTGGCATCATGAGAATGCAAGCAATGATGGTCAAATGCACCACCCTGTTGATAGCCCAGCATGGAAAACTATTGATGACAAATGGCCTAGTTTTTCTAGCGAACCTTGCAATGTATGACTTGCAATGGTAGTAGATGGATTTAATCCTTTTGGAGACTTGAGCAGCACAAATAGTGTTTGGCTTGTAGTGTTTGTTACATACAACCTTCCACCATGGTTGTGCACAAAAAGGAATTTTTTTATGCTAACATTGTTAATACCTGGTAGCAAGCAACTAGGCAATGACATTGATGTGTATTTGGAACCCTTGGTAGATGAACTAAAGGAATTATGGGACCAAGGGGTATGGACATATGATGCTTATAGTAAGACATGCTTTAACATGAAGGAAATTCTTATGTGGGTGATCCATGATTTTCCTTCTTATGGGAATATGGATGGTTGCACAACAAAAGGCTATAATGCATGTCCCATATGTGGGAGGAACACAGAACCAGAGTACCTTAGCTATAGCAGGAAATGTGTGTACATAGGACATAGGAGGTTTCTTCCTCAACATCATAAGTTCCGCTCACAAAAGGCAGCGTTTAATGGGAAGGAGGAGCATCATTATGCCCCTCCAATTGTAAAAGTATCAGATATTTTGAAGGAAACAAAAGGAAAGGAAGAAATTTGGGGGAAGATTGAATCAAATAAAAGGAAAAGAAACAATAAAATAGGTGAAAAGACTGATGTTGTGGTGTGGAAGAAACAATCAATTCTATTCAATCTACCATATTGGGAGGTATGTAGACCCATCAACCATGCCTAATTATTGGACACAACTTGCTTAGTTGACCTCATTGTGATTAGATTTCTTGGTTGAATTTATTGTTTATCTATTTGTCCATATTAAATATTTTTATGATATTCTTGATGTGTTGGAATGCAGAAACTCCTAATACACCACAATTTAGATGTAATTCATGTGGAGAAGAATGTGTGTGAAAGAATTTTTGGAACTCTTTTGGATATAAAAGGGAAGTCCAAAGATGGAAAAAAATCACATGATGACTTGCAAAAAATGGGTTTGAGGAAATCACTGTGGCCAGAAGTTAAAGGACAAAAAATATTCCTTCCACCTGCACCACATACTCTTTCAAAGAAAGAGAAACATACCCTATGTCATGTTATTTTCATGTTAAAGGTGCTAAATGGTTATAGCTCTAATCCAAAAAATCATATATCTATGGAAGATGTTAAGTTCCATGGTATGAAAGCACATGATTGCCATGTTCTAATGCAACAACTCCTCCCAGTGGCTTTGCGTCATGTGTTGCCAATTGTTGTCCGAAAGACGCTTTGTAAGCTTTGTTACTTTTATAGGCAAATCTATGCAAAATCAGTTTCAATAGAGTGTATTGACAAGTTGGAAAATGATATTGTGGAGACAATGTGCTTTCTTGAAAAATACTTTACTCCATTGTTCGATATAATGTTGCATTTGAATGTACAATTGGTATGTGAGCTTCGATATTGTGGCCTGGTTGCATATAGATGGATGTACCCCTTTGAGAGGTACATGAACTTTACTTTTTATCAAGCACAAAAACAAGATGAATTTTTTTGAAATCTTTTGACATTGCTTAATTCTCTTTTGTTCATTTTGTAGGAACATGAAAGTATATAAGAGTTATGTTAAGAACAAAAATAGGCCTGAAGGATGCATTGCTGAAAGCTATATTGTGGAGGAATCAATAAATTTTTGTTGAGGATACTTGAAAGGTATGGAGATCCACACATGGTCGAAATGAGTGTGGGATGAGGAAATTGAAGAAGTTATCCTTGATGGAAAGCCATATCTGCTCCAATTCCTTCAGAACTGGATGACATTAGTTGGGAACAAGCCCATAGGTGGTTTCTATTTCACACAAATGAAGTTGATCCATGGATAGAGTAAGTAACATATTTTGCCTATAATTGTTTGTTAGTTTGTTTATGGTTTAAAAAAACATAGATCCATGGATAGATTAACATATTTGACCTTTAAAAATATTTTATTCATATTTTATCAAAACACATTAACCACCATATCTATTGTGCATAATTGTTGAATTAGGATGCACAAAATGGAGATTACCAACTCAATTACCTAAACAAAAAAAGATGAAGCTCTATTGCAGAAACTCCACACCCATAATTTTACTAGTTGGTTAAAACAACAGGTAACGATATTATTTGTTTAGCCTTCTTATGTGACTTTTGGTTGGAAAACAAACAATGCGACTGTGGGTTGCAAAACAAACTATGCAGAAATGTTTGTTTACTAGTTGGCCGATGATTTAATTCTTCAGACGTAGATGGTTATTATGCTTAATATGCCTTCAACAAAAAGGATTCTTGAACTTGATGACTCTTGTGCTCTAAATTATTTTGAAATTGCTTACAAAGTTGTGGTTTATACAAGTTTTTTCAAGACTTTATGGGCTTCTAATTGGTTGATTGTGGTCCTGCATGACATGTTTGGTCTTGTTTCTTGCAGATGTTGTGGAAAAATTGCGCAGTCAAAGGCAAATGGATGCTTTACTATTTGTCTTTGCATTTGGACTTGTAGAAAAATTTCCACTTGTGCCTTTGTTGAAGGCATATCTCAAGCATCAAAGGAAAGCATCAGAAGTAATAGCAAAAAAAGGAAGAGATCATGTTGGGTCACTGGTATGTTTATTCTTATTGGTGTGGTTCATGCTCCCTTGTTAGTATAAACTATCAAAATATTAACTTGTCATTAGACATATTCTCTGAACACTTCCATGTCTTATTGCAGAATTCAACAACCTCAAAAGAAATTCATTCATTGAACAATGTAATAAAGTGCATTGAAGTGCTTCACATCTATAAACTTTACCAGAGCTGTTATTGAGTCTTTGGATGTGGTTATCTTTTCAAAGCACACACGTATAAGAAGATGAGAAATAATATGCCTACCTAATTTCAAGTTATCTTCCTGTGAATAGGGTGTTCCCTTCCATAAACTTGACGACTTGCTTTGCTTCTTTCTAGTGAACAAATTTGGGACTTTTCATCAATTGTGAGACAATTCCAACCCCATGACTATCAGTTTCTTATTTAAAGTTATACCCACTAGATTAGAACCCGCACAAGGAGAATTCCATTCCCATTTCAAAAAAACCTGCAATCGACTTATACCATGCTATTTAATATTTTATGTATTTCTTCGCATCCTTGGCATGTGACATAAAGACGCAACATGCTACCTTGAATTTTCTATACTAACACTCCTAAACAATAATAAAGTATGCCCAAATATGTCATTTCAAATGATTTATGCAGCTCACCTTTTGGTTTTTCAATTATCGAAGTTGTTACCTATATTGATGAGATCATCTACAATCGAGGCCACAGTGACAATATCTATTAGAGTTTTATCTGTGTTGCACTAAAGGTGTTTTTTCTTCAGCAACACTACAATACATTGCAGTTTCCATTCAGCAGAGAAGTGTACCCAGTAGCAGCCTTGGTCTGTGTGAAAATGGGTTGAATTCACAGTAGACTTTATCTATTGTTTTGAAGGTGTTTCTCCTTCAATAGTACTTCATCTCAGTAGATCCTTTCAATATACACCTTCAACAGATGCATACAGCCTTGGGGTACATGCTACAGATTCCAGTTTTGTTGTGAGGGTATAGAAACGATGAAAGAAGCACATCGATTTTAGGCATCTTATGGTTGTTGTATGCAAGCATGCTTGTCTAGTGTTTCCCAAACTTATATAGAGCCATATTTAGTATACTTTTATAGTTTGACTTAGATGCTCACTTTTCTTAATTTAGGTGTTTTTCTTAGTACTATTTTATGCATAGATTTATCTTTAAGAAAAGTGCACAGTAGAGAAGGGTTCTATATTTTGAGCAGGGGACACTCTTCTAGGTAAGAGGTACTCTATTCTAGGGAGCTTATGTCATGCATGTTAGGTGCTTTATCCTAGACAAAGTTCCAAGTCCCTGCCTCCTTGACAAAGTCCTTGCCAGACAAGACACTGGTGGACAAAGTTCCAAGTCCCTAAATTTTCCAAAAACCCACCTGAGCCTAGCTATTTAGCCTAAAATCCTTTACATTCTAGTCATATCTTGGCTCATGTGATTTCATAGAGAGAGCCCTCTCTGGTTTGGTAGGGATAGCTACCAAACTAAAATCTTGGTTTGTGGTTACCTCCGTCGATCTTCTCATCAGCTAGGGAAATTGTGGAGGATAATAGAGGGCATAACAACTAGGGAGTGCCAAGGTGTTCTAGTGAATGTAAGGTTCCCATGTCATGAAAAAATGTAATGCTAGTTATGAGGTCATGACTGCCAAGGTGTGTTAGGGAATGCTAGGGCATGCTAACATGTGCCAGATAATACAAAGACATGTCAAACAAGCTAAGATGTGCCAGGTGCTAAGGCATGCCAAGATGTTCAAGGGTTCCAAGTCCCTACCTTCTCTTCTTCCATATGCTATCCACTTATGACATTTCCTTTGCAATATTTGCTGCATTTGCTAGTTATATGTCATTTATAGGTTATAAATGTCTTCATAGTTTCACTTCTAATTGAGTATTCAACTGAACATATTGATTCTCTTATACATAACTATTTTTCCCTCCACCCACTTTTCATAACTTCAATGACCATTAGGTAAGGACCTGCAGCTTCGATGCTACTTTGCTTGTTTATTAAAATATTTTTGAGGCTTTAATTTTTTGAAAGTTGTAGAATTTACAATTTATGAAGTTTCAAGGTCTAATTTTTAAAAGTATAATTCTTTAAAGGGTGCTATCTCAATGGAAGTGCATCTGCTTTACAAGCAGGAGGTTGGTGGTTCAATTCCATCGTGCCCTGACATCCATATGGAATGGCGACGATCAATTTTTGGTGACGGAGGCACTTTTGACTATCACCAATGAGCTTTGGTGACATTTTTTGACCCTCACCAGAAATATGAAATGGTGACGGTCAATGAACACCACCATATATACGCATCAATAGTGATGACCCTCAAAGGTTCGTAACCATAAATCATTGTTGTTGATATGAAATGGTGACAATTGTTGTCTGTCATTATAGTCATTATTCATGACAGACCTTGAATGTCACCACAACACCTATACTTCTGTCAATGCGGCTTTTGGTGATGATCAACGAACGTCACCATATATATGCACCAATAGTGACGACCATTAAAGATCCATCACAATAAATCATTGTTGTTCATATGAAATGGTGACGGTCACTATATGTCATTATAAACAATATTCGTGACAGACCTTGAATGTCACCATAACACCTTTGGTGATGTTCAGTTTTTGGTGATGGAGGCTATGGTCTGTCACCATTTCTCATATGTAATGGTGACGGTCGCTATCTGCAATTATAAATCATTATTGGTGACGAAATTTGAAGGTCACTACAACATCTATACTTTTGGTGACGCCACCTTTGGTGACATTCAGTTTTTGGTGATGGAGGCTATGGTCTGTCACCATTGCTCATATGAAATGGTGACGGTCGCTATCCATCATTATAAATCATTATTGGTGATGGACTTTGTATGTCACTACAACACCTATACTTTTGGCGACGCCACTTTTGGTGACGTTCAGTTTTTGGTGACGGAGGCTATGGTCCATCACCATTGCTCATATGAAATGGTGACGATCGCTATCCATCATTATAAATAATTATTGGTGATGGACTTTGTATGTCACTACAACACTTATACTTTTGGCGACGCCACCTTTGGTGACGTTTAGTTTTTGGTGATGATTGCTCTTTTGATCATAACCAATGAGCTTATGGTGACATTTTTCGCCCCTCACCAATGTCCTTTTTTCTTGTAGTGATAGTCTTAGAAACATTCATAATCCATGCATGAAGAACATACTGTCCTTGAAGGCTTCTGTTATTAATTAAAAGTTCCAAGACACATGTTTACAATCTAGATCACTAGCTCCAGTAGTGGAGCATTGGAGCCACTCCTTGCTCCCCAAAGAACTAGCTTATCTCTCTAATGCCTTGCGGGAGGAGCCAAGGTGAAATGTCCTTTTCTCATACAAAGGGGGAGTATATATAACCAAGGGTGACTCTTTGACTACCCTCATGACTGTTTGACTTCCTATAACTTTTCAACTTACATGACTCTTTACATTCCATGCATGTCCCTTGGACTTCCACTTTACGTTGGCTTGTTGGGGCCTGACCCAGGTTCGGAGTTAATTGGCCAAACAAATCCCTGTACTACTGGCCCTTTCGGCAATAGTCTGCGGAGTGCGGATTGAGGTCTCACTCGAAGCAGTATGGGGGGATGCTGGAACTATGTTTCCGCAACCTTGAGATATCTGAGGGGTTGATTTAGTGCAATTGTGAATAATTTTGTGCAGGTTACTTCATGCACTTTCTTGGCCTACAAGTCCTTCGTGGCCTTGTTATATTCATCTTCACACAGCCCTAACTAGGGGCTGTGGGGCTTTCACGCTGCTAGAGCAGCGATCTGCGCTATTTCCCCAAGTCACACCATGGATCTTACTTATATTCTTATAACAATTAGTTATCTTTGTGTAATTAGATACCTTATATTATATTCACTTATTTAGCACATTCGTATAAGTTCGCGCAGCAAATAAACAGTAAACTTGCAATTCATACCCAATATACTTCAATGCATAAAATAGGAAAAGATACACAGAAATATTGTAAAACTTCTCTTTATTAATGCTTCAATCGGTTACAAACCCAACCTGCCCTATGCACTCAGCTGCAGGGGTCCGCGCACTCAGCTGCAAACTACTAGGCCTCTGTGCACTCAGCTGTAGAGCCTTCTCCTACTTTACGACCCAAAGACACAACTCTACACTTAGACTCAATACTCCCTTAGATCTTCCATTGATTGATTCCTCTATATCCTTCCTTCTTTAGGCTTAGAGCATTGCTCTATTTATACAATCCCATGGTCTACAGACCATGGGTAGATCTCTCAAACCGACATTACATTACAAAGATGAGGGCAGACAACGCTCTGACTCATTTACAATCTTCACACTCTGCGCCCAAAAATTGCAGAGTCTTTACATTGGACATAGTCAAAACTTGGGCTTTAGGCCCCAAAACTTTCCTTGGGGGTATCCCACGCCTAACTGACCCCCAACACAAACATTGTGATTCGCCCTTGAGTCACTCTATCTATGTGGAGATCTTCACATGAAGACCTCCCAACTCTGCTCGGACTGTTGCAAGTTTGGCATCGCACTGAGTGATTCCCTGCTGTATCTCCTATACGCGTAGGTCCGAGACTGTGGTGTCAGAACTGCTCCCATGTATATATTCTTGTGTCCCCTACATCTAAGCAAGCTTACCTTCAATTGTGGCGGTGATTACGAAGGCCTCGTCGATCCAAGGCTGAACACGCGCCTTCAAAATTACTTCTTTGTGTCGCGCTGTGTCTACTTGCTCCTTAAGCGCTTTGGCTTGTTGCATTCGTGTGAGCCTCTGTGTGAGGGCCACCATCTGTGCAATCCCTTTGACGTTGTCATACTACTGTTGTAGCTCACGCACCTTTGTTTCTAAGCATTGTATGTTCGGGTCCCCCTACAGATTGGTGAGGACCTTGAATGATTCTTCCAACATTTTGGTGTAGTCCCGCACTGCACTGTTGATCTCCTCCATCCGTGATGTAATGGTGTTGGTGTGATGTTCCCTTACCTCTGGAGGAGTTGAAGGCTATGCCTTCATCCGTAGCTTTTCTATCTAAAGGTTCAGCTCCAGCTGAACCTTGGCCATTTCTTCTCGCTCCTCGCGCACCCCTACTGCTAATCTTGGGATGCACACCTCTGTTGGTGCTTCTGCTAGGATGGCTAGCTCAGGGACCATTTGGCAGGCTTCTTCAATTACCTGTACCATCTACCTATTCTAAGACACGACCTCGTCATGTTGCAAGCTCAACTACCCCATGTTGATCCTCTGTTCACTCAACACCTGCAGTGCGCGGCTCTCCCTAGCTCGCAGTTCTGCAGTAATCCCATCCTCTAGAACATAGAGCGTCTCCTAAGGGAGTGTAGCCATGTTGATCCCTATTCCTTTCAGTGTACTGACCGTAGGTCTGTTGGCCTCATTCGCTGTGACCAGTGCCCCTTTTGGTAGCACTATTGTGTTAGTCGTACAAGTGTGCAACATTTCCTCGGCTGACACTGTTCCTACTACGAGGCTGGTCGACAAAGTACCAGCCTGAGGAGTGCGCACTTGCAATTCCTGAATCTGTGCTCGGAGGCCCCCCAATACAATCTGATTCTCCTCTACAAAGTTTTGGAGGGTCTCTGTGGTGACATCATACACCATCTCTCTTATATCATGCAGATCCCCCTCGGTAAGGGTGATCGGGTCAATAGACATCTTAGATTATTTTAACTTCTTGCGCGACCCCATCTATTCTCTCAGGTGCTGGCGCTTCAATTGTGTTGATGTTGTCTGTGGGTCCGCGCCACCCACCTCTATCTTTGTTTCCATCTCTTGCTCCTGCTCAGGTGAAGGCGACTTCTGGTGTCGCGCTCTATTGTAGCTGCCTTCTGTTGTTTTGCTGCTGTCTGCACATTGTCCCGCATCTCCTGCGCCTTTGTTGCTGCTACTTCTTTTCTTCTCTTTTCCACCAACTGTGCCACACGCAGTTTGCCTCCTCCTTCTTTTTCTGCACAACAGAATTTCCATCGCAGAGATGTCTGGAGTGTGCCATTTCGGTGGCCACATCTCAAGTACGCCAAATATCACATCATCTGTGGCTATATAGGGTAGTTCGTTCCACTTCTTTGCAGGGTCCGCTTTAAACTCTGCTTTAAACTTTGTGAAAATTTCTAGGCTATTGTAGACAGTGGGTGATAACTGCGTCTTGCAGTTAATCCCCATTCTGATGTTCATCTCCATGAACACCCATAATATTTTACTGTCTTGGATCTAGTGTGCGTCTTTAGTGTCCCACAACGAGGCATACTTCGTAGCGTTTGGGAGATCCCTTGCAATTGTGGGGAACTGGTTGTCCTCAGGCAATTCCCCAGCCACTAGCACTATGGACAGCAGAAGCCATGCATAGTGGAAGGTTTTCGCTTGTTCCTGTGGCTCGTGGTAGTTCTCTAGGAAGTCCTTGCACAAGAATTCAGACCAGTTGAACTGGACTCCCTCTGTGCATTGTTCGGCAAGTGCAACCACCCACACGGGCACCTCATCTCCACACCACTTTTGCATGACCTTACCTGCCAACATCTAAGTCACAACTCTGACTGCCTTGTTGTTGATACTGGAGATTGCGTAGTCCCTATTTTTCCTCTCCATCTTGTATTTCTTTTCATGGCCTCCGCGATGGCTAAATCACTACTTTTACCCTCCAAAATGTCTGTGAGGTCTTCTCCTTTACACAGGAGTCACGTAATTCGATGGACTAGGTGGTCCATGATGGGGATGGGCTCCTCTAGCCACAAACCCCCACCATGCACCAGGCAGAGCAACTGCCTGACGACAAAGATAGTTACTGGGGCACGATGGTAATGCGACACCCACAACAGGTTCAAGAACCCTGCCTTTTCGACCCCACGGAACCATTTGCACGGCTCCAACTCTATAACTCCTGCCGCGGTGTGTTTCTTTGGCTTCATGAGGTGCACGGTCGCCAAGTGAGGGAATTTCTCATGGTCAACGAGATCCCAGCCTTCAAACTTTAAGCTCGATACCCTTCCCAAGTGTGTTCCTTCAAAATTGATATCGTCCAGGAGGAGCGGAGTTTGTAGAGAGCTCTTTCTCTCATCGAGGTCCTTGGGAACCTTTGCCTTCCCCTTCTGCAGAGGGACATACTCGGGCAGCTTGGTTATAGGGACCACGCCCTCAGTTTCTTCCTCCATGTCCTCGTCCTCAACCTCTTTGATTATGATATCCTCAAGGTATTCTTCCTCCTCATCAGTTTCCAGGTTAATCGCTTTCCCTTTTTCCTCCATTAATAATCTAGTTCGTAGCGGGTTTCGAGGGGACACATGCACTAGAATCATGGGCTTTTCATCTTTATTTGGTATCAGCATGCGTGGTGATTTAGGGATTTTCGCAACAATCCTGGTGCTCTCAAGGGCATCTTCTATGGTCATGGCCTACGCAGCTTCTTCGACGGTCATTTCTGTGATTTCCCTGGCTTCTTCATACGCTACCATCTTGTTCATCCATAAATCTCTCAACTATTCAATCAAGTGCTCAACCAACACTCTCCACAGGACAAACAGGTCTCGGTTCAGAATACTCGGGGCACACAACAACTCAATTCAAAAATTACCAAGTGTTGTTTGCTGGGCAGCTCTTTGCAATTTATAGCGCCTTTTGAATTTGAATTTGACCATTCCCCCCAAATGTGGTCCATTAATGCTCCCTTGGTGGAAGATTTTCCCAAATCTTGCCCATAAATTTCGTCTTAAATGCCTGCCGCCCGCTCCATTTGGTCTCAAGTCAAGCATCACATCGTAAATAGTGACTACAACGGTCACTTTCCAGCCAACCCACGCAGTAGCGCAACCACCCTTGTGCGGTTACAGACCTTGTGACACTTTGCTCCTGTGCGTAGCCTCGACATCATGCAGCTCTCAAGCAGAGTAGTTTATAGTCCCGCACCTCCTTTCAACTACCTAGAGCACTAAGACTATACTTCCCATGGCTAGTCAGGTGGCCGCGCCACCTATATAGGGTTTCAACTGGTCATCCATCACTTTTCTTGGAAAAAATCCACTTTTTATTTTTACTTTCTGCATCATGCACTTTACCATCTGCATTTCGCTACCATGGGTGATCCTTTTAGTAATATACGGTCCAATCCAAGGCATCAAGCTGATCAACTCTCGATGGTAGTACCCAAATTTGTCACTGTAGTCATGTGCACCTTGTTTTATCACCCCGATTTTCTTATCAAGAAAATCCTTCTTTATTTCTTCCTCAAGCTTCTTGACTTTCGCTTCCACCAGAGTGCTTTTCTCCCTTAAGCACACTCTTTCTTTCATAAGTTCTTGGAGCCTAAGATCACCCTATCGGATTTCTTTCTCAGGTTCCAAGCGTTCTCCTTTGTTTAGCTGCGATATCCCTTCTTCCAGGCTCCGCGAACCGTCATATCTACTGGTGTAGCTATGCACGGACTAGGCATATTAACTCTATTAGGACTACAATGTGTGCTCCATAGGCCAGCCTAAAAGGTGTTTGTCCTATCAGTTTCTTGCACATTTTCCTGTAAGCCCATAGAATTGCTGGTATGCGCAGGTCCCAATCACTCCGCTGTGAATTATATACCCTATTCAGTGCTTCGCACACTTCGTTATAGGCTTCTGCATGGGTAACCTTCTGCACACTCATTCTTTCCACACTTCGTCATCTCAACTAGAGGGACCATTCATGCAATTTTCTCCCCAACAAATGCTTATTGATTGTGTTCCCGAACGCGAAGTCCATGTGCATCCACAAAAGTTATTTACCATATGCCTTTACCCACTTGGACAGATGTGTGCGCAGACGATCCCGTACATTATTTTTATCTGTTAATTACATCTGAGGCTTTCCAAAACACATGCGCATCATTCTCCTACATTCATGCCAATCCTCAAAGATTCTTGGTGCGTGCCCCACCACCTCGTGAGCATAGCGCATAGTACCCATTTCAAAGCCTCGAAATGTTGCTGTTCCGGGACCTCTCTTTCAAATCTATTCAGGAAAGAATTTACCTCACTTAACCCATCATAAGTAGGCAGATCCCTTACTTCCGTTGATACACAGTGCAACGATCTTGTCATCATGTTGTAGTTCAGCGTGGTTAACTTGTGTAACTGGTTCTACCATCGCTTTATCTCTTCATCTGAATCCGATGTACAGGAGCTTTTGTGCTCCCTTGAGATTCGTCCATCCGCGGTGGGATTTACCCAGTCTTGCTCTCGCGTCGTTATCTTGTAGATGCAGTCTAAGTCGTCGTTGCTTTCATAGTCGCAGACTGTCTCAGTGTAGCGTGATCCCTCAGTAGGGTCCAAAGGTACGACTATGCAAGAGACCTTTTCTCAAAAATCATCTTGTACTTCTCCATATTTATCACCCCACTCATCTCAGTGGCCCAATCGATGCCTAATAGCATGGGGTAGGGATTGCTGTCATCAACAATCTCTATCACTTCAAAGTCTGCTAGCGTGCTTTCCCCTTCAATATCCATGGTGATTCCATGCAATCTACCCATAGGTATGATCTTTTGCTGGTTTTCCATTCACAGTTGGATAGGAGACCATTACAGCGTAGGCCTTACCATGTGCCCCCATGACTGCTTCGGTAGAATGTTCGTGTCCGACCCTAGGTCCAGAATTACTTGGTCCACCTCATATTCTCCAATCTGTGTGGTCAACCTCATTTCTCTTCCCGTCCTTGTCGCATGCTTTCCAATCTTCTAGACTACATGCGATTCTCCTGGCGCGGTCCCAGCGCATCTATTAATGAGTTCCTGCAATCCCTTTGCAACCTTACTGTCGTGCAGTAGCTTCATGCATGTTTCTAGGAACGCCATGAGCATCGATGGGTCCATTTCTAGCTTTGGTATGTCTTTGCTTCCGAAAGTGGAGGCCTAAGCGAAGCTCTTCCTAGCTTCCATGAAGGTTTCCTTAGCGCGATCCAAATCAAACTCTGGTTCTTTCGTTGGAGCCTTGCGAACCCAAGTACTATCTGCAGGCTGTTTTCCTTTATCATCTCTTATCGTAATTCCACTTCGGGGCACAATGTTCACATTGGGGTCTTCCTCGCGCAGCTCAGACCTCATCATCTGCAGGTTCTGAGTGGGGGGAGGTTGGAGCGCTCCCTTGTTACACAACCTCGCTATTAGTATGGGACAATCCTCCATCTCATGATCAAACAAGGTACAATACAGACATGATGGAAATGTTGGATTCGTACAATCATGGGCATAATGTCCGCCCCCCTGCAATTGTAACATATCAGCTGTCCGCGACCTCTTCTAGGTCCTCCTCCACCTCGGCCTCGTCTGCACCCTTGAAATTTGGTTTGTGCCACTTATGCGTTCTGGTCAAGCGGACGCATTTTGGCTTGAACTCTATAGGTGGGAGTCCTATCCATCATCAGATCATAGCTTCTACAGGTGCACTCATCGTGTCCAACCGATTTACAAAAATTACAGAATAATCGTTGCGAATTCTGTGTTTACTTCTGTAACAAATGACAGTTGTCTGTAGCATGCTTTCCTCCTATTTGACAAATCGCGCACCACAAAGTAGGTTTCGTGCTAGGTCTTGCTTGGGCCTCCAGTCTTAATGGCATCAGTCCTCCTCCCGCGAGGTAATTCATGAACACCTGGTAGTGGTCCTTGTCATGTCCTTAACCCTTGCATTTTACGCACCGTACCTCTTCGTGCACTTCCGGGCAAGCTCTCTTGTCCTGTTTTAGACTGTGCATCTCAAACTGACTCTGTCTTGTCCGCGGACCATGGGTAGATCTCTCAAACTGACATTACATTACAAAAATGAGGGCAGACAACCCTTTGACTCATTTACCATCTTCACGCTCTGCGCCCACAAATCGTGAAGTCTTTACATCGGACTTAATCAAAACTTGGGCTTTAAGCCCCAAAACTTTCCTTGGGGGTATCCCACGCCCAACACTTTAGAATACATTTTGTATTCAATACACATGATCCACAATATTGAGGTGGCATATGATCACTCATGAGATAGCAGGACATGAAACTATTGACATAGACTTCTTGATGATGTGGAAATGTCAAGCCACTACTTCTGCTAACTTTTTGATGTCCTCTTGAAAATAATTTTTTTCCAACCTTTGCATGGCTTGGTGATGAGTTGTAACAACCTCCAGGGTAAATGTGCATATAAACAACATAATAGGAATAGAAATACAATAAACATATCAGCCATCAAAATCCATATATACATCAGTACATTTGCACATTAAAATCACGGGAATGGATTTTTTTCATTAATAAATGGAATGAACCAACCGAAGATGGGACTACCACATTCCACCTGACCATAAATTAGCTGAGCCAAGTCTCTGTTCAGCCAATCACCCTCGTGCCATATTCCAAGCATGAATGTGGGATCTCATAGAACGCATCAATCAAACCTCATCCAGGGCTTCTAGAGGCCACCCACCTCAACCCATCAAACAGTGATTCCACCTCACAGTCGAACATCACCAAAAACCATCATTAGATTGGTCTCCATCCAAGCTTTCTAGGGCTTCCACAGAGTTTGTCCAACCAAGGCTTCCATAACTAGTAACTCAACCCACAGCTTATACAGGGCTTCTAGAGTGTTTGTCCAACCAAGGCTTCCAGGACTAGTAACTCAACCCACCAAGGGCTTCCAGAGAGTTTTTCCAACCAGAGCTTCTAGGACTAGTAACTCAACCCAAGATGTTACAGGGCTTCCAGAGCGTTTGTTCAACTAGGGCTTCTAGGACTAATAACTCAACCCAAGCTAAGGAAACATGAGAACCAACAAAAACAAAGAAATGAAGTAAACCCACAATCACCATGGCTATCCATGAAATGGAAAGGCTAGGCAATCCACTGTCAATCTTGGCCATCCTCCATGCAAATGACAGATCATAAACAAGAAACCACATGCATGCCAAAACTAGTGAAGAAATCATACATGCAACTCAGTACCTGCAGGAAAATCTGATGTAGTTGCGAATGTCGATGCCTTCTTGTGCTTTCCTGCTCTTCCTTTTCCTTCTTGCTCCAAGAATTCAAGTATGCCACACCCTCCAAGAGTGCTCCAAGAAAACTCTAAGTAACCAAGAGTATGAGAGAGAGAGAGAGAATAATGAGAGAGCTCCAAAACTGAACTGACCAAGTCTTGCCAATTGATCCTCATAAGCCTTTTAATTAATGAGGCCTCTATTTTCTTCGTTTTCCATTATTTTCCTTAACTTTCATCCTCAAATGCAAAATGTGACCTTTGACCTTCCTTTTCTCCTAATTTCCATTATTTTCATAAATAAATATGCCAAAATACCTTTTTGCCTCTTTAATGCCTTAGCCATTTCCTTTGCCAATTTCCTTAGCCATAAACAACCAAATGAACACCCACTAGGATGTCCTACCCACCATTCAGCTTGGAATACGTGTCCCATCATCCGTGGTATTTATATATTTTTACATGGAATTTTCACCAGGGCTGTTACAGAACCCTCCCCCTTGGGGGAACACCGTCCTCGGTGTTCAATGACACCTATAACCAACAAGACTACTGAAAACAAAACATACTACCCATGGATCTTTATAACACAGTTCATTGCAGTATTTACAGTGAATGACTTGCTCAAAAGCAAAACATCATGAAAACATGACCAGATAAAAGCCATACCACGTATTGGTGCTTTATAACACAACCCATTACGGTATTTACTATGATATACACATATACACATTTTCTTAACCAACAAATAAAGGATTCGATGCCCGTATCAATCAACAAGGGAATCCAGAGGCTAACACCTCCACCCTCAAGTAATACCAGAATTCACTTCCCTCCCAGGAAGTTAAGAATCCATTGCAAAGTCAAATCTGCATCCAATGTCCAGCGCTATAATCATGTGCCACTTGTCCTCTCAGTGAACAATTACCGGCTCACTTTTTTATGGCGCACTCCCAATGTGCATATGATTGCATTTGGCAACGCTAATGACCAAAACAAATCCATCCATGACCTTCCCTTCTCTGCTACACAGTCCCTTGAGAATCCGATCACCTCTTCCATGCAGTCACTCCCCTTCCAAGTTTCACTGGCACCCCCATCCTGGGAAATCCATCACTTGGAAAGGCTTCCTCCCATCAAAATATTCAAAGACAAAGGCATATACCTGCCTCAAAGCTGTTATACCAGTCATAGCATGCTCATGGAAATCAATGGAAACTGTTGGGTACCAGTGCCCCACAATGGCCTTGCTCCTGAAGTTCTTTACCAACATACTACTGCATGTTTCAATTTCTTTTGTTGTTGCTGCTAATTCTTGTTGATCAGGTGCTCATGTCCTAAGTGTCATAAAAATGCTCAAAATTTAAAGTGCTCAGAACTAGTTCAAAGCTGAACGACTGGAAAGTGCTCGTCCTCCCGATTCCAGCGCCGCAAACGGTTCGAAAAACGGTCGCCGTATGAGGAAGATATGGCCAAAAGAATATTTTGCCCAAAACATTAGAAAATTTGAATTTTAAAAAATAAAATTAAAAAGGAATATTCCGTAGAATATTCCTTGGAATATTCCAGGGAATATTCCCTTTCGGCAGCCAATCACAAGTTGCCACGTGGCAGGCCCGGAGGGTGCCACGTGGCCCTGGGTGACGTCAGCAAACCTCATTGGCGCATTTCAAAAATTTGTTTGGGCATCGGCGGGTTTTGAACACGAGACCTCCCGGTTATGAACAAACAGTCTTACCGTTAGCCCACGGCCTTGTACGTTGATGGATGGGCGGAACATTTGTTTGATATGGTTTAAAATTGGATTGAGCGGGAAAAAAAGGGGGCCAGCCCCCATCCATAGAACCTACGCCCATAACCCGGGGCTTAAGCCCATCACCGCCAGCCGTTAATTGCGTGGAGTTCCAAACCACGTGGTCACATGCCGAGAAGTTGGGGACAAACCGTTAGACCAACCGTTAGTCATAAAGCCTTGGCGCGAAATTCAATGCAGCCTAACCGCCAAGTATTTCCGGTCACATGCAGAAGGCTAACAACAGTTAACACGTGGTTAAGATGGCGGCGGAATTGGCGGAGTGCCAAATTTGGCGGTCCCACCATATTTGGCGGGCTTAACTGGCCGTCATTAAATGCAACTGGGGTTTTGTTAGGCCAAACTGGCAGTCAGGAGTAAATGGCCATAACTTTGGCTAGGAAAGTTGGTTTTGGACGATTTTTTTTTTGATTTTGGGTAATTTCGACCTTCTGAAGCCATTGGTGCAGGTCTTACAGCCATCAGAGGTCATTTGCAGATGTTTTGTAGCCGTGAAAGTTCTAGGAGCCACCAGGGGCCAGTATTGGGAAGACTGTACAGGGTTGCAGGTATCCATTGGAGGTGATCCAATAGTCAATCCTGAAGGATTCAAGTGTTCTGAATCCATTTATACCATCTATTTCTCCTGTAGATGCTTCTATTCAGCTGTATTTTCAATTTGAGCATTTAATAAAAACAAGGACAAGCCCGGTTGGGAGCTTTGGACCCAGCAGATGTAGCCCTGGAGGGGGTGAACTGCTTTATCAACTTCTTTTGCATATGTGGTTGATTTATTTTGCAGAACAAATTCGTTTTTATGTGTTAAACAGTAAAAGGAAATAATTCTGCTATGCTTAGATGGGTCATAAATAGCTGAAAATTTCATGTGTTTCCTTTCTACAAGACATGGAAGTCTTTTAAACATGTTTATTTCTGAATTGAATACCTTGCAAACAAATTTCAAGTAGTTTCAAATTCAGATCACTTGTAGTCGATTTCAACCATCCAACTGGGCATGTTCATTCTTCCTGTACCAAGAACATAACTTCCATTAGATTCAAAATAAATTGAAATAACTTCAAATCATACCTCATTGGTAGTTCGTCAATAAGGTACACTTGGAATCCTGTTTGCTTCCTATCACAACAAGTCAAACTAGCATCTTTGACCAAATCAAATTGTATAAAAATATCACATCAGGTTAGCTCAAAACACAAGCATCATAGATCAAAATCATAAACCACATGTAACCATCATAAACCAGAATCATAGATCACATATAATCATCATATACTAGAATCATAATTCACATGCATAATAAAATTGAAATAAAATGATGATACTTATCCTTTCCTCAATCCTTAGCTTCTACCTTTGTCTTTATTCCATATGCAGTCCAGCTCAGTTTCTACACCCAAAAAACACCCAGTGCCTTCTCCTCAACCATGTGCATAGAAATACAGTGTGCATCACACACATACAGCCACACCGCATACCACACCATGCAATACATGCATCTACACCTGACATATAACACATACACCTACACCCAATGTATACAATACAATGCATCCATCTATACCTGATGTGAAATACCACCCAATGCATGTACCTACACAGAGTACCACACAACGAGTAAACACACCACAATACCATGAATACATGATGAATATACATAATATCGCATGCCCATAACACAACATCGACGACATGCACACAATTCCACACATACGCTAGTACCATACATACACCATGTACATAGTACCACTGGTACACTGCACCACCTACACAACATGTGCACAACATCACATGTACATAGCACCACCTGCACAACGTGTACACAACACCACATGTACACTACACCACTATACAATGCGTACACAATACCACATGTACATAGTACCACATGCACGACATGTATGCGACACCACATGTACATAGCGCCAGATGCATGACATGTACATAGCGCCACATGCACACAACACCACTTGTACAATATGTACACAACACCATACACACACAACACCTCTTGTACAATCATGCACACCACACCATATGTACATAGTACCAATGTACCACATTCATGCAACACCACTTGTACATAGCACTGCATATCCAACACATACATAGCATCATCTGCACACAACACTACATATCCAACATGCGCATAGCACCATATGCACACAACACTACATATTCATCATGCACACAGTACAATATGTACACAATACCACATATACAACATGTACATAGCACCATATGCACACACGCCGCATATACGTAATGAAGATAGTACAATATGTATACAACACCCCATATGCAATATTCGCACAACCCTATTTGTACCATCATGTACATAACATTGCATAAATAACATGTACACATGCTATGTATACACAACACCACAAGTTCACACATCATATATGCAACATGTACAACATACAACATATGCATAATAGTAGTACCACACATCCAAAATCATATTGTCCTTACCAAGAAACCTTGCTTCTAGTATCACATCCATGCTTATCCTAGCATGCTGCAGACCACATTGCTTTCACTTTGTTGATGTATCCTTCAACATTACCTATTATAACATAGATATAGGCATAATACAAGTATACACTATCAAATTATATCCACATGATACTAACCTTGTATATTTGTCATGACTACTCTTCCCAATTGATTCCTTGTAAGACCAGGAACCTCTTCATGTCATTCTCCAGCATAAACAATCATTCCCCCAAAAGAATGATCCCTGACAACCCTGTCAGACAGTAACATAGATACATGGATACATACATACATATATAAATGTTAGCATAAAACAATCATGATCCTGTCAGACAACGACATACATTCATACATGTATACATATATAAACTTCAACATAATCATGATCAAAAAATAATTACCAGATAACATAAGGTCTAGGTTAAGAGAAATTCCTTATTTATGCACAGGCATTGAGAGAAATAGTTCCCAACATAGCCAAAGCATATGACACCTCTGATCCATTTACTTTACCTTTTCTAGTTACCTTTCTCATGTCTGCACTACTTCTGTCCATTTACCACAATGGACCCAACCAGTCCAACCGACTGTCATAGTCTTACCTTCCGCTGTGCTTACTCATACACCAAGCTCCATCTGAGTCTTACATCACCTCTTGGGTACCACATAGCTCTCCTCGAGCTACAGTAACTTTCCTCTTTCCCAACCAATTCCCAAGACTCAAAATGTAAAAGGAAAGACAAGAAACAAACAAGAAGAAGACCATAAAAACCAATAACAACATGACCCCGCAAACAAAGTGGTATGGCCATACGCTAGACATAAACAAAGCTGTAAATCAAGCTCAACAATTCATAAAATACCAAAAGCACAAGACTAACAACAAACACCCTGACTCAATTTCCATGGTCTCATGGAAAGCTCAACCCGATCCTTCTTCAAGGTTTCATGGCAACCTCTCTTGCCATGCAACTCCCTGCATCATTGTCACACATGTCAACCACATGTTCCAAATATCAAGACAATCATATCTATCAATTTGAAATCAACCTTTACCAAGACTAACGATCATGTCACAGTCCACAGTCAACTCACGGTCATTAGGAATAATAATAAAACTATCACCTACTACACTCAAGTACCTATCAACTGTCTTAACACATATGTATTAGTACCATCATCTTAAAACAAGATCATTGGAGCACATACTCATATTATGCAATTCATCAAACATTCAACCAACTCGAAAACATACCATGTTAAATAAATCAATTAGATGACATAATAGGCACCGAACACTCAAATACCAAGTAGATGACGTAATCAACTATGAAACACCAAGTATAATACATAATCAAACTCATATCTTAGTGTACCTTAGGGGAGGCCATCTTTTCTACATTATCAATCTATTTAGTGAGATATAATTTGACAACATGTCAACTCAAGCACTCATAAGATCATGATATCCATAACCATATCTAACTAACATGTTCACATCGTAAACTCATACACAATTATCATTCACATATATGAAAGTTAAATATAGATTAGTATGACACCATCTCACAAATATGTCGGTTCATACATGAATATCGCAACCATAACCATCTGCATAGGTTAAACCAGGTAAACATAATACATATAACATCAATATCTTTAAGGCAATGAACATAACCATCACTTATATGACCAATCCAAATTATAACATCAATATCTCAATGAAATAGCCCTAATCATCAAGTTAATAGCATATAACAACAATAAGCTATATATCATGCTCATCAAAAACATAAAACCGAATCATCAAGCTAACTATCATATAACAATCAACAATTTAACCTATAACATACTCATCAACAACATATAGCATAATCATCTTGTTATCTAATATAAAACAACAATAACAATGCATAGAACTACAAGTTACTATCATTCTTGACTATCCGACACATGTGCATATAACTACACTAATCAACCAACATCTATCATTAATGTAACCATAACATCAAAAGACATGTACATAAACCTAATGTATATAAACCTAATGCATATAAAATACTTAACTTACATACCTGCATGTTGAACATATAATACATGTATGACGATCTACTCTTACCCAAAAGTCCAATGTTTTAACCTCATTATAATGATCTACATCTCCTGCTCTATCTCAGCCAACACATTAGCATCATAACATCCAATAGCACCATGATGACCTAAATTGCATACAATGACTTCACGAGGCATGTTTTACCTACTATACATGCATAATCATAACCAAGACCATACATGCATAACAACAACCATTACTCCATTGTGCACATTGCCACATGCAACCAACAATATGCATAAGCAATGAAAAATCAACTACAACTACACAGAAATGCATGTAGTCAAACATAAGCTATCAATTCTTATAATCAACCTACAAGACTGATACATGTAAGAAAAAATATTCAAAAATGTAACCTAACATACAAGGATGTAAGTAGGTATCATGAAATCAACATACAAGCGACATAGAATTCATATATAGTCAGTCACATGTTTTAAAAATGAAGACATTGTGTCTATTAATTTGAAATCAGCATTCACCACTATAACAACCTATAAGAATACCCCCTTAATATCCATGGCACACACTAAGGTAGAAGGAGGAAGCTACTATAATGGCTCGATCTCCAATGTCCACTTATGGAAATTGGATCTCCAAAGCTCTACTAAATTTAACCACACTTGAAAAGAAATGGATTTTTATTTCTCATACATTTGTATGAGACTAAGTCAAAAACATTTGACTTATTCCATTTGTAACATAATAACTAAAAACATGCCACTTTTCCATTTCCTTACATGCAACTTTTCAAATTTCTTGCATGCAACCTTTCAAATTCCTTACATGCAACTCTTCAATTTTTTTGCATGCAATTAGGCATAGATCGGCTACATCCATATTATCATACTACAATACTATCCCATCCAAAAACAAATAACATTTTCTTCAAACAATTACCATACTTTTACATTTTCCTCAAACAACTACTATACTATTGCATTTTCATGTAAGCATTTCCTCAAACACTTTACATGCAAACTAATATAGAAAGGTATTTGCATACAAGTAAGGATATATAAAATACATAAATACTATTACACATCAATACTATGCCCAACCACAAACAACATACTCATTGGGGCATTTTATCAAACAGTTTGTATGCAATTAATCATTGAACAATTTAAGCATTTCATCAAACACTTTGCATGCAAACTAATATAGCAAATGATTCAATGCATATATCCTAAAATGTAGTAGTACAAGTTATGGAAACTGAACCATATGATCAGTGGAATTATTTTTGACTATGGTTCCAGTTTTAGCTTCTGTGATTTCATAGATGAAAAGTTATAACAAAAATACCAACATAATCATATTTGGTGCACAATTCTAGGAGTATCCAGAAAACTCGATTTACACTGGTCATATCTTCTGCAATATAGTTAATAAATGTCTGAACTTTTTATCATAATATCATTGGGATTTCCTCTCATTGTTGAAAAAATTTCAGCTCCTGAGAGTGCCCAAAATAAAAGTTATAACAAAAATTTCAGCGTGACCTATTTGAGACCTGATTTTAGGAGCATTCAGAAGGCTCGACCCTTTCTGCTCATATATCCTAAAACATTGGGAACCAATATCTGAAATTTCTACCACATAATCATCGGTATTTCCTCTCAACGTGGACGATTTTTCAACTTCTGAAAGCCTACAGAAGAAAATTTATTGCATAAATTCCAATGTGACCTGTTTAAAGGTGCATTCAGGAAGGTCATCTTCCTTAGATCATAATTCCTAAAGTATTGTGAACCAATATCTCAAATTGTTACCACATTATAAGTGGGATTTACCTTCAATATGGACAAATTTTCAACTTCTAATATGTCACATAGGAAAATTTATAACAAATATGACAGAAAGGTCTAAAATTTAACCTTTGTTCTTCATTTTACCTATGATAGAGCCTATCCAGTCCAAGTGTTTGAACCATACTCTGATACCACTCTGTAACAACTTCCACGGTAAATGTGCATATAAACAACATAATAGGAACATAAATACAATAAACATATCATCCATCAAAATACATATATACATCAGTACATTTGCACATGAATATGAAGGGAATGATTTTTTTTTCATTAATAAATGCAATGAACCAACCGAAGATGGGACTACTACGTTCCACCCGACCATAGAATTGCTAAGCCAAGTCTCTCTTCAGCCAATCACCCCCATGCCATATTCCAAGCATGAATGTGGGATTTCAAAGAACACATCAATCAAAACTCATCTAGGACTTCCAGAGGCCACCCACCTCAACCCATCAAACAGTGATTCCACCTCACGGTCGGACATCACCAAAAACAATCATCATATTAGTCTCCATCCAAGCCTTCCATGGCTTCTAGAGCTTTTGTCCAACCAAGGCTTCCAAAACTAGTAACTCAACCCACAACTTATATAGGGCTTTTGGAGCGTTTGTCCAACCAAGTCTTCCAGGAATAGTAACGCAACCCGCCAAGGGCTTCCAGAGTGTTTGTCCAACCAGGGTTTCCAGGACTAGTAACTCAACCCAAATTGTTACAGGGCTTCCAGAGCGTTTGTTCAACTAGGGCTTCCAGGACTAATAACTCAACCCAAGCTAAGGAAACATGAGAACCAACAAAAACAAAGCAATGAAAGTAAACCCACAATCACCATGGCTATCCAGGAAATGGTAAGGCTAGGAAATCCACTGTCAATCTCGGCCATCCTCCATGCCAATGACAGATCATAACCAAGAAACCACATGCATGTGCCATGCATGCTAAAACTGGTTAATAAATCATACATGCAACTCGGTACCTGCAAGCAAATCTGATGTAGATGCTGATGCCGATGCCTTCTTGCGCTTTCCTACTCTTCCTTTTCCTTCTTGCTCCAAGAATCCAAGTAATCCACACTCTCCAAGAGTGCTCCAAGGAAACTCTAAGTAACCAAGAGTATGAGAGAGAGAGAGAATAATGAGAGAGATCCAAAACTGAATTGACTAAGTCTTTCCCACTGATCCTCATAAGCCTTTTTATTAATGAGGCCTCTATTTTCTTCATTTTCCATTATTTTCCTTCAATTTCCTCCTCACATGCAAAATGTGACATTTCACCTTCCTTTTCTCCTAATTTCCATTATCTTCATAAATAAATGTGCCAAAATACCTTTTTACCTATTTAATGCCTTAACCATTGCCTTTGCCAATTTCCTTAGCCATAAACAACCAAATGAACACCCACTAGGATGTCTTGCCCACCATTCAGCTTGGAATACGTGTCCCATCATCCATGGTATTTATATATTTTTACATGGAATTTTCACTAGGGCTATTACATGAGGAATCTTCAATGATCCCAAGTCTTGAATAGTGGTCACAAACTAGTGTCCCTTCACTTTCTCTTGATCGATGAACTTATATGTTTAGCTACAAGAGAGTCTTTGAGAATGCTTCCCTCCTTCTACTTCTTCATCATATTTTCATGACATGATAGGGTACCTATTCCTGAATTCACTCATGATGAAATGAGATCAACCTGAAAACCCCCTAGTCTAAGGTGATGCATTATGATCCATCCACCAAGCTTAGAACAAGTGATAGGATAGGAATATGGACTCAGTAAATGTGTAGTGCATAGTTCCAGTAGTGAGGGGAAAGGCTTGAGCCCTGAGACTGTGTAGTGCACAGTTTAGGAAGGTCTGAGGGACAAGAATGCACAATTTCCAGAGCCAATGGGATAGGATGAAGGGATGAGCACTGGGAGAGCTTATTACATAGTTATAGGAGTTAAGGAAGGTAGAGCTTCTATGGAGCTACGCATTTAAAGGGATTAGGGAATGAGATTTAGACTTGAGGTTGTGAAGTGTGCAATTTAAGCTGAGCTGGGGAACAAGACTGAACAGATTTGGAAGCTAGTGGGACAGGCTAAGGGAAGGAGAACTGAGAGGACACAATGCCAAGGATGCAACATAGCTACATAGTTCAAGGGATTAGGGGATGATATTGATGGTTGTGATTACACAGTGTGCAGTGGAGGCCGGGCTGGGAGGAACGACTGCGCAATTCTGGAAGTTAAGGTCAGGATTCGACACAAAAATTGTACAGTGCAACAGCTCTGGGAGGCGGGAACTATGAATTTCACAATTCCAAGAATCAGGGTCAAAAATAGAGGTGTGAGAGTGCACAATGCGTAGCTTAAGGGAGGTCTAATGAAGCTAGGTTTCTTGTTCGGGAAGTTTTTCCAAAAATGGCTAAGTGTGGGATCAGTGAGATCGATGTGAAAGGTGATGAACTTTGAATATGATCACACACTTAGAATATTTGATGGCATGAAAACATAGATCATTTGAACATGTGAACAAAGCATTTTTCTCTGTGTGACAACTTTATGACAAGTTTGACACCAAAGATGTAGTTTGAGATGACCGTGATGACACTTGTGCGATAGTGCTCAAAAGTTTGGAAATGAGTACAATAGATATTTACAAGGTTAGAAAAACTCATATGCACAAATATGACCTCTTAGAAACAAAGGATGAAAATTTTCACATCTTGTAAAGGGGAACACAAGACTCTAAGAAAACAAATGAAATGAGTTTCAAAGTTTGCGACAACAACCAACAACATCAAGGAAAGCTCAGAAATTGGGTATAGTATAAAATTTTGGAGGGTGTTCTAGAAACTACAACATGATCCTAGAAGGTGTCAGGCCCTGTTTCACCAAACTGGGTCTCGCGAGAAAAAAATATTGCTATTAGCTGATTCCTCCACTTTTTACACTCTGAATGCATTGAGATGGATGAAAAACAATATAATGATCCAATATGGCTCAACTTATCTCTATTCACTATCTCATGGTAACATGATATGATTTACTAATTAACATGTGTTAATAATTAAGTCATCAAAACAATTGTTTGATCTCCCATGCGCTCAACATATAAGTTCTTGTAAGTAATGGTACCTTAAAAATAAATCAATTAGTATTTTGATAACCAAACTTACGTAATGGAATTTATTCCAGTGTTCTCATGACTGAAGTCTTCACTTCTCCTTATGCTTGTTTTATAACATAGAATTTTACTTGGTTTCTAATTTATTGTTTATTGTCATCTCTTAATTGGTGATTTCTACACTTAATTATGCATTATTTTAAAACAACATAGTGGATATGGACCAGGGTTTTTAACTTAGCTGCACCCACAACACAGAATTTGATTAAGTTAAAGGTGCAAAACTTGGTCCTGTAGGTTGGGTTTCCATATTTCAAAGTCTTATTTTCTGCAAAACACAACATAGTTTGCTATTATTTTCCCTTAACAGGATGCAATGTTGAATCTTTCAAATATGATACCACTTGTAACATACCCCAAACATTTTTTTGTAAACCTAATCAACTTATACTATATACCATTCACAAATATTCGAAGAAAAAAATATGTGTAACATTAACACGAGTCATGGTAGTTGTCGACATCATGACCACACTTTATATATTTATTTCAACAATCATGTACCAAAGGTTTGGAACTTTGTAATTAATTCCATACTATGGTTATTCCTATTGTTTAACTATAAACATATCATTTATACTTTAGTTTAAAGACACCTTATAACTTTTCTATTTTGAACTTAGTCGAACTATCGTGACAATGTTAGTTCATCTGCCACCTGACAATGCGACAACCCTGAAAATAGTGAGACCAGATCTATGGTCCTTATCTATTAGGTGTTTTCTAATGGTCCACTAGGAAGAAGGTGGTTACATGGTAATCACCCTCTTGCTGCTGTGCCACCGACAACCCATTCCCTCCTCTCCTGATCCCGAAAATGGCTCTGCATACTTTTGAGAAAATCCATCTTTTTCTTGATTTTGGATTGTTTCATTTTATGTTGTTTTTTGGAACACATAGGTAATTTCATGACAACTATTTCCACAATAGTTTCTCTTTCCATTATTTTCATTTCTCCTTGCTTTGTTTCTTGAACGGTTTTAGATAACTTGCTCTGGTTCTGGTGAAGGTGGGAGTTTGATACCATGGTTTTTCGGGCAGTTGATGCCATGACTATTTTTACAAGCCTCATTTCAGAGATTACAATACTTGTTATCTATTAGAACAAACAAAAGTTTATTTGTAGCAACATGTATGTTTCATTTTACCTTTTTACAAATTTTTTTCCTTTAAGCTTATTATTGAATTTCCAGAGTAAACCCTGATAGCTCAAGGTGTTAGGGATGTCTAAAGGAAATAATGAGGGAAGGCGATCGAGATTGGATCATTATATTTTTTTCCATCCATATTGATGCATTTGGAATGGAGAAAGTGGAGGAATCAACTCACGAGGCCGTTCTTACTAGCGGGACCCAGTTTGGCAAAACATGGTCTCAAATGTTTCGAGAGCATTTTGAGGCATGAAATGATGTTTTTTTGGGCATAAAACTTAAATATCCCTCTAGTGTTTCACCATTTCATAAAATTATATACACACATTTCTTCCCAAGTTAACCTTCCTGTTTTCACACCTATAGTTCTGGAGGATGTCACGTCAGCCCCCATTATTCATGGGAAAGGGGCTAGACACATGTTTTGATGTAAAATAATATAGAAGAGTCTATATTGTAACTATAGTTAAGAGTTGATGCAGTCAAACTTAGCGACTAGTAGGCTATCGAGCTCTGTTATAATGGGACCAATAGGAGGAAGAGATTCCATTCTTTCGAGAGAATTTTGTTCCATAGCTAAGAAAAGATAACCAAAATAGGTAGGAAGTAGAGCAAAAAGAGAGGATTTGTGCACTATAGCATCCCATGGGCCACATGCATTACTTCTTTATACCTGCAACCTTATTTTCTAGATAGAGAAAGAGAGCGAAGCGACCTAACCTTATAGTTGGGTTTTCTCCCAAAAGTGTTTACCAGAGGATATTTTATGTTTGATGTGTGTGTGTGATCTTTTTTTTTTTTCATTCTCTACTTTTCTGCATAATTTCCATTCACATGCATGCACTATTACAATTAACTATACAAATTTAGAATTTTAATAAAACTATGATAGTGTAGAATTTCACTATTTTAATATGATACTATCAGATCTATTGTGAGGAACTATCCAGTGGAATATCGATGTCAATTTACGAATCATTTGATATAAGAGGTAGGTTTCTTTGGGTATTTTTTGGAGATTGAAGGGATGTAGATCAATGGAGCCGAGAATAGTAAAACCTTAATCTTTGTTAACAAATCTGTAAACGAACCTTGTGATTCTACATATGTGAGGTTTACTTAGTTGGATTAACAAGTCACAAATATCAACTGCAATTTAAGCCTCCTCATGGCAACCTTAAATAACAAGTTGGGGATATTTGGAGAAGATTGGGGTTCGAATGCGGAGGAAAAATCAGAATGGGGGTCGGAAGATCGGGAGAAACAGAGAACCAGTTGAAGAAAGGACTCGAGAAGATCAACTTAGTTCCAGTTTTGTGAACAAATCACAGTCCTTTTCTAAAATGGAAGAAAAAGTCAGTATCAAGTCGTACCATGGAAAGATTGATACTCTGAACCACTGGTTGAAACAAATGGAATTTTATTTCGGTGTCCATCAGATCGAGGAAGGGAAAAATATCTCATTCATGTGACTGAAGTTAGAGGGCCATGCATTGACCTGGTGGGAGAGCCACATGGAAACCCTGAGGTTGGGGGGAGAACCTCTAATAACTAAGCGGGAGGATTTCAAAACCCTCATTAAGTCATATTCTCATCCCATTAGTTACGAGGAGGACTAGCAGATCCGATGGCATTACTTCAGGAAAACATCGAGAAAAAGTGTGTAGGAGTACACCACAAAATTTAGAAAGATGGCTATAATGTTGGTTATCTCTCCAAGGAACCCAGATATACTCCTCCATTATTTTTGGGGTTTGCACTGCCATCTGCATGAGAAAGTGATGTTGTTTAAGACCAAATTAGTGGATGAGGCTTGTGTATAGCTGGAATACCTAGAAAACATAGGCCTAAAGAGAGCAAAATCAAGTGTATCAAAGCAAAAGGAGAAGCAATATGCTTCTAAGGAGGGGATGAAGAAACAAAAATGGGTATATGATAAAAAGATAGTAGGCACAGTGCACTAGTGTAAAGATACTAGGAGCTACTACAATATTGATGGCCATATAGAGGATAAGTGATGGAAGTTGCATCCAGATATAAACCCGAAGAACAAGAAGAAAGATAATAAGAAGAAGAATCTCATTACCACTAATTAGAGAAAACAAGTTGAAAGAAACTTATATGTGGATGACAAGATCATTTATAAATCAGTGTAGAAGGAGGTGAATCTGAGTAGCCTTCAACAACAAGAAGAGAAATAAATGACCAAACTCTTCCATATAAAGATACAAGACAAGATGTTAAATATTGATGCTCTATTTGACATAGGATTGCGAGAGAATCTCAATGCAACAAATCTTGCCAAGAAGTTTGACCTGGAATTCACTAATCATCCAAACCCATATCCATTGGGCTGGGTAAATAAGGATGCAGAATTAAAGGTAAAAAAATAGTATAAATGTTAGGGGATAAATTCCCCTAGGGTCTTGGGTTGATACCCTAGCAGATCAGAGGTTATCTACAAAGAGAAACACACATTCCACACAGCCATGATGCTAATATAAACAAACTACGTGAAGAGGGGTGCACCTGGGGATCCTTCGTTTGAGAAGATCCAGGTAGGGTCCAAACCCTCTTGGAGTTCCTTTTAGTCCTTCAACCTGCAAAACAAACAATTCCAAAAAGTACAACAGTATATTGACCAAGCATCATAAAGAAATCATCTTCATAGCATACTGAAAGGTAGTTAGTTATGCAATTAAAAACAACAATTCATATGTGAATCATAACATTGATATCATAATCATGAAGAAGATTTATATGTGGAACGAGACAAGTGTTTCTTTTATTATAGATAATTAAAGTACATAAAGGAATAATTTCACTTGAGTCTTCCTTTCACAGGCTCCAAGCAGAACTGTCCTCCGGATTCGTCTAATTTCAAGCCTTCAACAAACTCCTTCCATGACTTACTCCAGGATATCTCAAGTAGTAGAAAGACATCATAGCACAAGAAAATAAGGGTTTCCTGTAATGTTGGAAGTGCTGGAAGCACAAGGATCTTTAGCCCTGGTCAAGGATAATCCTAGCAGAGTGATCTTTCTCTATCTTCTCTCCTCCTTTAGGCCTTCCCATTGAAGCCTTTTATACTTCTCCCAAAGTAGTTTTTTAGTTGGGAATTCGTTGGGAACAGTTGGGCCATGGGCACTAATAGGTAATCAACAGGTAAAACCCGCAATATCCGCCCGAAATTAAGGAGTTTTAATTTTTTTTAAGTGTTTTAAGACATATACGCGGGTTGGGTATACATAGACCCATGTACACATGCATTTAGCTCAGGGCAATATCACGTATAGGGAGTAAAACACTGTTTTTTGAATATTTGTACCAGGTCTGGAAGGAGGGGTTGCCCTAGGCCATGAGTGCAGCATCACAAACATAAAAAGTGAGATTTGGAGCTATAACAGATGCCCCCTAATATATGAGGTCAGAAAGCCTGGTACATGATGGCCGAAATGTATTAAGAAAGTACATGGAAAGGAAATCTGCCAAAACTGAGAAGGACTTCACTAGAGTTCAGCCTGCCAAGCCACAAAAGGAGATCAGAAAGAAACACTGTCTGAGGCGGGCATACCCATGCTCAGAGAATGTAAAGCATGTCCGCATATCAAGTACAAGTGGATCCACTAAGTATACAAGTATAAAGAATTGGAAAATACATAATGGATCATCTGATCATGATTGAACAAGTACATGTCTGAATATCACATATAAGAATGTTAATGATGCTGAAGAATGAACTGGATCATTGATATCAAAGACTGATCCCAAAAGGTACCAAATGAACATGATGGAGTAAGATGGTACTACACTGCAAACTCAAGTGCCAGCATATAGAATGTCGCCATGAATGACTGCAACATATAAGGTAGAGTGGTATCAACTAGCAGCAATAGGAACAACTGTCAAGTGACCCAATGAATGTTGATGCAACCTGAGGTCTTCATCGACCGCCGTGGTACATTTCTACACCATTGGAATAAATGATTTGGAGTCGACCATGTGAGAAATCATTTGATTACTGGTCATTGATGTATACTGTTAACAAACGCGAGACTACTCACCAACAATGATAATGAGCGTCAAGGTACCCAGTACAATCTAACAAGTGTTAATAGATGAGCTGGAGTCGAACACCTGTAAGAATCTATCAATCATGAGACAATGATGGTTTCCCACTATCGATAGCAAAATATATGCCACTAATGACTGCAAACCCCAAGGTACTGCCAAATGGACTCTAGATCTTTGCCCCAGAGCAATGAGTCGTAGTCGATAAGGACAAGACCCGCCAATAAGAAGTCAATGGGGACCTTCTCAAACCGACACGAGTAAAGGACCAATATAGCTGATGTGATGATAGACAAGACATTGAAAACTAGGGATGGCTGACTGAAAATTGAGTCAAGAGACACTGCAGAGAGGCCGACTCAGGTTAACTTCCCTTGAACAAAAGCATGACTCAATGTGACTATGTGGCAGCATATGATGACTCTATATAGGTTCGCCATGCAGGAGGCACAAACGAACCCTCCATATGATTGGAAGAGATAACCAATTGGGGGAGAACTGACTCAATAACAAGGTCAAGGCATACCTAAGTCAAACTAAATCCCGCCCAAATGGAGGAGACTTTGTTTTGAGTGCTTCGTTCAAGGGCGACATGACTGACTCTAGCTGCCAACAATAAGTGGAAATATTGTCCCGTTCCCGCTCTTTTTTGGAATATATAAATTTTTTGTATTTTTCTTTAAGCTGGAAAAAGAATAAAAGAATGCTATAGTATAGTGGAAAGAACAAGTGTTGGTTAAACAGATGATCTAGTTCGTGGGATTGGAACATTCCTATGCTCAATGCAGGGAGGCGAAAGCTGGTCAAAGACACTCAAAGGTGTGTTCCTTCCATGGATCAAGGTGTGTCAAGTTGCAGAAGGCAAGGGCATGAAATTTTGATTTCACAGTAGTCATGGTCAAAAGTTGGCTTAAACACGAGTCCAAGTGAAGTCGGCTTAAGGCCAAAAAGGGTGCAAATGGTCAAAATGCAATGTAGTAGTACAACTCAATAGCAAGGAGCCTCTAGGGTATAAGGCCAAAACGAAGTGAAGAAGCCAAGAGGAATGAGTCTTCATGGCATAAGTCATGGCGGGACTACAGAGGACTCCCAGGCCTACTCAGATCGAAGTAGCATGGGCAACAAATGTCAGTGAGGTGCTAACTACGATGCCCATGAAAAGGATGGCTCTACCATCGTGTCATCATTTTTAAAAAAAAAAATTAGCGAGTGAAGGTGGTTTACTAATCATAACATGATGGGATCGACCCTATGGTAGGTGTATCAACAAATGGAGGCTAGTATGCATAATGCAATGGAAAAATGGCTTCCCTAACCTATATGTCAGTGAGAAAATGATACCTACCATGATGGGTCAACAGTCATGGAATTGTCTCGAAACTGTCGAAAAAGCGTCCAAAATGTCCTGAAAATCAAACCATTCTCGACATTCCAAGATCCCAAGTTAAAAGTTACATGAGACCAAACAAAATCAAGTTTTGAAAAATTTTGCATTTTCAAAGCCTATAAAATAGTTTTTGGACTCACCATTTTCCCCATTTGGTTTTGAGAGCAAAGGAGTGGAGAAAAAGAATCCAACTTTTCCATATGCCAAATTCAACCGTTCAGATCCTTTCAAAATCACTAGGTAACCCTTAAACACGTCTTACATTCAATTGTGACTAGTTTTAGAATTTTTAATTTAAGTTTTACCATTGAATTTTTGCCAAAAATTTCGTCGCGATGTATACACGGGTTGTATATATGAAACCCACGTATACGCAGGCCCTACATGCAACTGTGTGTAAAATGGACCCGCGTATACTCCGCGAACATTTCAAACAAAAAAACTAATGGTCTAAAATCATTTTTTCTTCAGGATGCCAGTCACTTGGTGAGAAAGAGAGCATACCTCAGTGGATGATGAGGTTATGAACGATCCTAATTCTTTGGATGTGTTACAGGGATGCGGTTTGCTAAAGTTCATTAAATTTCCAAATATGAAAGCAAACAATCGCCTGCTCGAAATGCTCATTCACTACTGAAGCATCGAGGGTGATTCGTTTATGATTAACTAGATGCCACTCAGAATAGAAGTTGAAGATATTTATTTCATCACTGGCCTTTCTTGGAGGGGAGAGGTGGTACATTCCACGGGAAGGTCTCGAGGCAGTCTCTCGATCGAGGACTACGTTCATATCTACTGCTTGGGACATCCTAAAAAGGTTGGAAGTCAAATTCCAATCAAACATGTGGAGAGTCTATTGTTGAGAATAATCTTGTTCAGCATAGCTAGAGTGAATGGATCAGCTTCTTTGCATCAGACATCATGGCTAGCCATGAGCTTGGCAGTCGACTCTCTCACCACTGTATTCGATTGGTGTACTCCTCTTCTCACCAACCTGAAGAGCCAGCTTACTTCTATTAAGAAGGGACAGAACAAAAACTTCGGATACGGAACTATCTTGTGCTCTTTCTTTTTTGAGAGAGTCCCAGCACTTCGTCCCAGAGTGCCAGTTTCGATCAGCACCCCACGAGATCCATGAATGGGTAGGTGGGCTGACTTGATGAAACATCTAGGAGGTGGGGACGTCCCACGGACTACATTTGATGATGACTTCTTCTACTGGTGCGAGCAGAAGATCATGCCATAGATGACTACCCTTATGCTGGGTTGGACTTCTGAGGAGATCCCAATCTTGTATTACCACCGACCGTAGCATGGGGCGACATAGGTAAGTGTTTTTTGATTTTATGATTTTTTGTGATTTTTCAAATAATGAATTTTGAAAAAATATTTTTGATAGGATTCAAATGATTAATATGATGATCATGTTCCAGATATTGGGATGGTACAACCAGATGGGTTCCCACGGCAAGGACGTCGTGGCCGAGGAGCCGAAGAGGCGGCTACAGATACAGAGCAACTTCTACACACAGTTCAACGACACTTGGTGAGACTAACTCACCGAGTAACGATGGCAGTAGTAGAGGACCTCGCTGTAGATATGCAGCGTCATGTGGTTGGCATGCCACGAGACTGGGTTCGCACTCTTAGGCGTGTGGGTGTTTTCGGGAAAAGTGTCTATTCAGAACGACCCTATCCCACAGGGTTGTGACAGTGACCTCAGAGACAAACAAGGAAAACTACTCTTGTATTCTTCTTTATGAACTATAAACGAAGATGATTAAGATGAACCGACCTGTGTCTTACGCTAGTTGTTCGATCCAATCTATCCTCTCTTTGCCAGCTTCCACCGATCTGCTCCCTCACTTGCCCAGCGTCACCAAGTTCCTGCAAGTTCACAGAAGAGAGAAACTACACAAAGACATAGATTTATGTTCATAAAAAGCTTAGGATCAGATTTAAGCTAAACATACAAATATAACACACATCAGATATACAAGCATGTAGGAGAAACTTAAGTAGTTTTATTGATAAAACAAGAAGATCCAGGAGGAGTTACAACCGATGAGTCCTAATCCAGCATCAGCCTCCCAGCATAGAATCCCTTCTTCACCTCCAACAAAGCATAAATCACCCAATACTCTGATGTCAATCACAAAACCAACAGCAATTCTCTGCAATGTACAAAATTCCAGCCTTTAGATCTCTTGGTGAGGGATCCATATATAGATGTATGCAAAGAGGATGAGTCATCCCATGAGTTGATTAGTGGCTTCCCTCTGTCAGTTCTTGCTTCCACTTGGAGACTGAGAGCCTCTTACTCATCACTGGTCGAATTCAGTGAGGCAAGTGTCATTGGAGAAGATTCTGGAAGCTTCCATTGTCTCTCCACCTCGTTGAATGATTCTGCCACTTGTCATTTCCCGCTCAACACACCTTGGTAGTGCATTCAAGTGCGTTGCAACGCACCTAGCCAGTGTATTTGGGTGCTTTGCAACGCAGCCAGCTAGTGGAGCACTTGAAATGATCCTGTTTTGACTAGTTTTGAGCAGTTTCTGGTGGAGAACTTCTGGGAGAAGCTGTAATTTGTTGACCTTATTTCTTTAGGAGCTGGAACAACATCTTTAGGGACTTAGGATCCCTTGGTTTATGGACATTTCATGCTTATAGCTGTAAGGCACAAAAATGTCTATAACAGTGGGCAACGCAATAGTTGCCTACTTAGCTGCTCATCCTGAGCCAGGGCATTAGATGTACTGGACATGATTATGGGCATTTGAGTCCCAATTTTGTATGTTATTTTGGACACACCTATGTACACTCGAGATGTTTTATGATATATATATATATATATATATATATATATATATATATATATATATATATATATATACATTTAAATTTTTGATGTTTACTTTTATTGTGATGAATGATTGATGTGCCAGTCTAATGCTTGATTAGCGATAGAATCAGCTAACCAATTATGAGATCTAGGAATGTGCGAATAATTAATGTAAGTAAATGATATTTGCAACAACCTCACCCTTAAATACTGGCGATATAAACATGGATCCCTTACCTGATAAATGTTATTCAGTTGTGACACTATCAGTTGTGAATCAAGATAGACTACCAACGAATTGATTTCATGAGAAATTGCTTTAGATAGTCAATTAATGATGGTAGTATACTCAGCCATATTATTTGAAGTAGGACCAATGCATACTCCCCTTGACACCATCAATTGACCAGTTGGATAGTAGAGTACCCAAGCTGCGGAAGCGAGGTTCCGAGTGTGCCGACTAGCACTATCGGTGAATCCAAAATAGACCAAGTCATCCATCAACACCTACCATAGCAGACCAAAAAGTGTCGATATCAAAAACTCTCGATGAGATATGTACAAATATACATACTGTACAAAGAAGTCATTGCCTAGCTGCTAAGCAAAGTACTTCTTAAGGTAGAGCCTGTTAGGGGGCTCCGCCCACTCGCTCCTAGGTATGTTTATCGGTACAATTATCGAACCAATCAATATACTTCCTTCAGCAAATAACTGTGTTGGAGCCAAAGGAACCGTACAAACATCGCTAGTCAAACTGGAGGACCTAGATTCAACTTCATGCAAAGGAGGACGAAAACATGAATGATGATGTAAATCTTCTAAAAGTCGATCTACTACTGTCATTGCTTCGAATATCGCTTCGTCTGATGGAAAAACAATATCTAAGTAATCCAACGCAGAAGTGGAATCAAAGGTCCAAATATGAGCCACATCACCATCTAACTCTTTCTCTGAGGAAGGAGTAAGAGGGTTGTCTGCAGAGTTACTGATAGATTCACATCTAGGCTCTACCGTAGACGTAAGAGATTCTATTCCACCCACCTTGCCATCATTTGATGTGGTTGTAGATGAAGATAAGGCTCTCGTATCCGAAAAATAATGAGCTTGAATGTACTCTTTCCATAAAGGGTCCCTGGAGGATGAAATTGTATCTATTCTAGTCGTAGGAGGGGAAAGATCAAATGTACCCATCAATGAAGAGTACATCCCGACTCTTAGATTCTTAGTAGGCGGATGGGGGTTATCCACTAAAGGAACAGTAGAGTCCGAAGTTGCTCGAGGATCAACTGGAGAATAATCCAATTGATCAAACTTAACAATTTTCCCCTCATGAGGAAAGCAAATGACATGAAACAAGGTCGAAACAAAGACATCCATTTCGTATATCCAGTTCCTTCCTAAGAGGAGATTGTAATCTAGGTTAGCATTGATGACTTCTACTTCGATATCAACTACCTTCCATCCAACACATATAGGAAAGGCCGAGATAATCTCGTATGGCCTATGAGAATGACCATCAAACGCTGTCAAGAGGGTAGGTGAAGGAACAACTGAAGGTGATCCAATGGCCTTCCAACATGACATAGACATGACACATGTGGAAGCTCCCTCATCTATAACCATTCGAAAAATATTAGTTTTCCGATAGGTAGACTTTATAGCCATATGATGAGGAAGTATCTTTTTGACATTATGCATATCAAAAGTGAGAGCTAAAGAATTATTTGGATCCACTGCCCCCATTGCCGACAGTAAGGCGCTTCTTTGAGCGGGACACGACTGGAGCACCTCTAAAGCAGACATAGCACATGGACTCTGAGCCAAATCCTCAATAATGGAGTAATTCTGGGCTGCCCTAAGATTAGGGTTGGTAGTCGCGCGTTTAGCAAAACCTTTCAGTATCCATGGTATATTCTCGATAGAGGGTCGCTCAATATGAAGTGGGTTGGTAGTTTTGGGAAGAGATTTATCCTTGGAAGTTTTAGCTTCACCGTAATCACATGACTGAGTGGCCACATGGACATTATAACCCATCATGAAAACATTTGATGATTTTCCCCTTCTTGGTTTCCCCCAGCAGAGGTACTAGGGTTTGAATTAGCGCTAGCAAGTAGTTGCTGCCCTTGGGGAAAAGGGTTGGTTAACACAGCTTGAGAGCTAGAAGTCCCTTGCTACCCTAACAAGCGCTGAGCATCTTGAATCTTTGGGTAGAGATGAGTTAAATGGTCTCCACTGCATAACTTCCATGGAAACTTGACTTTCTTTCTAGACTCATTTCCACCACCACCAGCATTGTTGGCAGATTTATTTGCCTTAGTCTTCTCATCTTGACTCTTTTTCTTACCTTAGCCTTTCTTCTTCCCATTGGAATTTTGATTTCTTTTGGTGTTGGAAGATTGGACGGCATTAATTGAAGAGGGTTGGGAAGACGAAGGGTTAGATGATGTGACCTGGTTGTTAGATGCAGTTTCTAAAGACAACTGCTACAGTTGGCTCAACAGGTTCACCGCATTTGTGTCTACCGATCCAACGATACCATCCGCATGGGGACCTGGCTTCGACTTCGCTATATCAACCTTAGTCCCAGGAGCATTAGGCAAGATTTTTTGTAGAATCCCAGACTGAGAATAAATCAACTCTAATTGTTGGGCCCTAAAAATAGCTTGCTCCTCAGAATAGACTCCGGACAGGGAGACATCCTTAGAGATTTTAGGTTGTAAAGATTTCAAAAACCATTCGAGACGGTATTCTAGAGGAATTTCGGTTTTAATGAGCCTCTTTCTCTGTCTAAATTCTTGAATGTGATCAGTTCTGGAATCATAATGGACAGGCAACTGGAAATGATTTAAGAAAATATTAGCTAAGTTGGTGAAAGATGTAAAGTTGTCCCTTGGCAACTCTACATACCACTTGGCCGCATTACCAGTCAAGGTGCATTGAAAAAGTCTCATCCTAATCGAATCATCAATAAGGGAGTTTGATGAGCACCACAAATGGAATGTGGTTACATGGTCACCCGGATCTTCACCGCCATTTCCTTCAAACTTTGGAATATCCGAAGGGAGTTTGGTTGGGACCGGAGGCCAGGGCGGATTGTATTTGATTGGATCGTTTGTTATTTTCATGAGATTTTGCAAGTTCAACATTGCCAAAAAAGGAAGCCTAGGAGGACCTTAGGGATTCCACCTAGACTGGGCAGAGTTCCCAAAGTTCTGAAAATATTGGTCTGGATTTTTGAAGGCACTAGGATGCCCGAAGTAACCTACAAAACAAGCTGAACCAAAAGGCAGACGTTGTGATCCAGCAAAACTCAGAGTTTGACCAACTCCGGCTGAAAAACCTCCATAACCGGCGAAGCTCCCTCCTAAAGGATTATAAGGAGTTGATAACCCCTGATATGGATTCCAAGTAGAAACTAAGGGAGGAATACTTTGAAACACGCTAACTGTGGAGTATGGCCTATTCCCTTGTTGGCCGAAAAATGGATTCCTAGTTCCCATGCCACTAACCACAGGGTTAGTCCAAGCTTGAAAGGGATTATTGCTTTGTCGTGTAGCGGAAAAGGGCATAGATCCTATCGTCGAGTTGGAATGTGGTATATGCCCACTTCCAAAAGGAAAACCTTGAAAGGAAGTTGACCCACCCATCATGGATGTGGAGGCACTAAATGGAACTGGCGGAATACCTTGTGAATGGGTGCCAAACGGGAAAAGCCCAGTACTAAAAGCATCGGCTTGGGAATTTCCACTCATAGAAGGAATGGAGGTAGACCCAACTAAAGATGTGCTAGCAAAAGACCCAAATAAAGATGCAGAGGGGATGGAAATAGTTCCTCCCCATTGTATAGATGTTGGAGTCTGCATAGTTGTAGCACTTGTGGTAGAGGCCATGCTTCCAGTAGTAGCCATCAATGGTAAGTGCGTAATATGACCTGGACTTGACGGTCTATGCGTCGGAGACCCAACGTATTGTAATACTTCTGGATAGATAGAAGGTAGGGGAGAATTCGGAGCTACTAGCGACTCTTGAAATTCTTCTACCTCTATGTTATCTTCTGATTGAAAGAGAACTCAAGAAAGAACTAGAGTGTTCCTCTCTTGTTCTACGGAAGTACCAGGCCTGTCTTGAACACTAATGTCCCTGAGAGGAGGATCAATCCCTAATGCGTCAGCTGCCACGGGATGAAACCCACCGGCAGTATTAGCTCTGCGCCTTCTAGGAGAAGGCTCTAAACTTGGTGGTGAAAGACCACGAAGTCTTCGAGACCATCTAGGTGATCGGTCAACCACTTTGAATTTTTTATTAAGTTCTAGCTAAAAACTCAAGAAAACATGAAAGCTAGGCCAACTAAGAGCACAGAGCACACACTAGAAAGTCCCTAAAATATGTCAGCCAGTCAAACAACTTTCGAGTATTTCCGCTCTGGGTGATGAGGACCGGACACCAAAATACAAGAAAGTGAAGTAAGGGGCCTTCCGAAGATAGTCTGGGATTATGACGACCCAATCCTACCAGCGAAGGTAACAGAGGAAGTTACGCTGACCTCCTAACAATAGCCTGCGCCGGTGCAAGCCCCCAAGCTTCGCAAGGGTGCCCTCTAGTAGTACCATTGAGAGTTGCAACGTCGACCTCAGGTGCCATAGGATTCCCCTCCACAGCCACCTATGTAGATCCCTAGGAGAAGCAACTAAGGTTACCAACTCGTATCAGAAGCCAAGTGGAACAGTCTTGAGGTAAGATCCGACATGTAGGAGAGGGGGTATCTCTCTTCCTTATCTTCAAAAACCCTCATGTTTAACTCCCAGATCTAGAGCTTTCCTAGTCTCCCTAATGCTATTAGATTTTCACTCACTATTCAGACTCCTATGTTTGACAGTTTAAATGGCCTTCGAGAGTTTTCTCTCCACTCGCCTAATCCAAGGCCCTAAAATATCCTAAAACTTGTTGGTGTGTCTAACATGACAATTATAAAAAAAAATTAGTGTATTTTAATTAGTGCTTGTTTTTAAATGGGCTGTTCTTTAAGTCAAGGGATATATGGAAATGAAACTTGTGGTGTTTTGATGCAAAAGAAATTAGTAAAAACCAAACTCTATGCAAATGCACTCATTTTGTTCTTCAATGAAAGAAATTTCTACTAGGTTCAGATAAACTTCAAAGAAAGCAACAAATTTTTCTTTTCTTTTCTTTTACTCAAGCTTCACACTCACAAAAGTTAATAAAACTATGGATATCCTAGAAAGATGCATAAATTTATCCTAATGCAACGAGTACATGCTGATGCAAGACTTAAGACTACTCTAAATCAAGAAATGAAAGTAACTTGTTTATCAATACCAATTTTTCCACTTAAAATGTTTAGATGGAATATGAGTTGCTAATGCTCATTTTCATCTCTACACTAAAAGAAAGTTTCAAGACAAACAAAAAATGCACTTTCATTCGCAAAAAGAAACTAAATCAAAACAAAGTTCAAGAAAGCAAAACCAAGTTTTCAAGAAGTTTTCTTCAAAAGCAAAAACAAAAACGTCTTTTCAAAAGTGCTCTCAACAAGAATGAAACTTTATGATTGAAAAATCGGAAACAAAACACTTTACAAGTTGACAACACAAAATGGATGAAAACTCAACAACAACAAAAAAATGTGTTTCGAGATGCTCTTAACAATCAAAAGAAGTAATAAGAGCTTGGCAACAAAGACCAAAAGATGAAAAAGACAACTTTCAAGAAAGTGTCAATCAACAACTTTGGGAAAGCAAGAAAAGTAGATGGTCACAAAGATGTAGTTTTGACACGCAAACAAAAAGGTCACCAAAACAAGATTTGACACAAAGATTGAGATCAATCTTCCTGCCCTGAAGGATCAGAGCAACCAAGATTCCCAGCAAGAAATCTTGTGTGCTTAAACAAAAATGATGACGCTCGCAACAAAACAAAACAAGACCAACACTTTCCACAACCGGAAAGAGTTTGAAATCATGTACTTGCTGTAAAAATAAAGACTGACACAGAAAAGTAACTATTCAGGAAATATTCAGACCAACAGACAGATCTTCAGAAGCAAAAACATTTGAAAAATCTTGAAAATTTTAGGATATACGTAGTTGTGTTGGTGCACAACGGCGTGTATACGCAATTCAAGTCAAGGAAACACGCGTATACACGAGTTAGCTTGACGAAACATGCGTACATACGCTTCTGTAAACAAGAAAGACAACATATATAATAGACTTCAAGAAAAAACAAAAAACAGTCAGAAGAAACTGATCAAGCTTACAATTCAAGTTGCTACAGGAACAGACTACACAGTGATAGCAAGCAAATAAAAAGCTGAGCCCTGATTGGCTTGAACAAACCCAAACTAGGAACAACAATACTATTGTCCCCAGTGGAGTCGCCAATTCTGTTAAAGGATAAATTCCCCTAGGGTCTTGGGTTGATACCCTAGCAGATCAGAGGTTATCTACAAAGAGAAACACACATTCTACATAGCCATGATGCTAATATAAACAAACTACGTGAAGAGGGGTGAACTTAGGGTTCCTTCGTTTGAGAAGATCTAGTTAGGGTCCAAACCCTCTTGGAGTTCCTTTTAGTCCTTCAACCTAGAAAACAAACAATTCCAGAAAGTACAATAGTCTATTGACCAAGCATCATAAAGAAATCATCTTCATAGCATACTGAAAGGTAGTTAGTTATGCAATTAAAAACAACCATTCATATGTGAATCATAACATTGATATCATAAACATGAAGAAGATTTATATCAGGGACAAGACAAGTGTTTCTTTTATTATAGATAACTAAAGTACAGAAAGGAATAATTTCCCCTGAGTCTTCTTTTCGCAGGCTCCAAGCAGAACCATCCTCCAGATTCGTCTAGTCTCAAGTGTTCAACAAACTCCTTCCATGACTTACTCCAAGATATCTCAAGTAGTAGAAATACATCATAGCACAAGGAAACAAGGGTTTCCTATAATGGGGGAAGTGCTGGAAGCACAAGGATCTTCAGACCTGGTCAGGGATAATCTCAGCAGGGTGATCTTTCTCTATCTTCTCTCCTCCTATAGGCCTTCCCATTGAAACCTTTTATACTTCTCCCAAAGTAGTTTTTTAGTTGGGAATTCATTGGGAATAGTTGGTCCACAGGCACTAATAGGTAACCAATAGGTAAAACCTACGATCTCCGCCCGAAATTAAGGAGTTTTATTTTTTTTTAAGTGTTTTAAGACATATATGCGGGTTGGGTATACACAGACCCACGTACACACGCGTTTAGCTCAGGGAAATGTCGCGTATAGGGAGTAAAACACTGTTTTTTGAATATTTGGACTAGGTTTGGAAGGAAGGGTTGCCCTAGGCCATGAGTGCAACATCACAAACATCAAAAGTGAGATTTGGAGCTATAACAATAAAATTTTGCTATCAGTGTGTATTTTATTGATGAAGTAGATCTAGATGTGGTTCCCCTTAATGTATGTGGAGTCATGTTTAGGATTCCATACATGTACATGTGTGACGCAATATTCATGAGGAGAGCCAACCAATATTGGCACGTGAAGGATGAAAAATCGTTCATCATCAACACGCACAAAGGCAAGTCAAAAATTTCATTGGTAAGTGCCAAAAAAGTAAATAAATTGATCAGTTCCAGTAAGAAGTATGTTTTATAGTTTTTAAGAGAAATTCATTCTCTAGAGGAGTTAATAAGATGCAATGCATCCTTGGAGGGGTGTAGAAATAAACATAAACAACAATTGGAGGAGTTTTTATAGGCATACAAGGATGTGTTCTGAGAGCCTAAAGGGTTACCACCTAAGAAAGAAGTGGAGCATGAGATCTAGCTATTGCCTGACTCCCCATTTTTTGGTATTATGGTTAATGTGTTGCCCATGATGCAAAACCTAATATCTAAAGATGTCAACATTATGGTAAAGGATGTTTATACAACATGGTACATATGTGATAGGTGATATGGAAAAAGGAATATTAGTTTAGAGACAAATGGATGGTAAAGGTAAAATTTGAGAAAGTATAAGTGATTCATGAGAAGCAATATCGCGTACATATGCGAGCATTGTGAAAAAAAGTCATGTACAAAATCCATACCATGTTAATTTGAATACCAGAGGACTTTACCATGGTATTGGCTGATAATAATGAGTGTGAAAATGATTATTTGATCCTCTCAAAGAATACAAACAACAATACTAAGGGATTGGCCTAAGCTATTGGCTAAGGCTAATGTTATATAAGGAGATGGAGATCAAAGTATTAGGCGTGCAAGTGACCAATTATTTATGAATGATTTGATTTGAAATGGGTGTGCACCAAGGAGTAAGGAGAGGACTGAGATTTGAAATATATGAAGTATGATGACATATTTGCTTGTTTGATGAAATTATTGAAAATGTCTAACAATGATAGATTTGTGGCTATAATGATGTTCTAATTTGAATGAAGTATTCTTAAAGTATGTAATTCTGACAGTAAGGGTTGCAGAGAGTAAAATTATGTTTGCAGCAAAAGTTTTTTAAATCTATACTTATGTTTGTCTCAGGTGAGTTACCTGCATACGCAGATATGCTTTTGGGTAGTTGTGTATATATTCTGTGAAGTGTTTTCAGTTTGTACAGATATGTACATGGGTGTTGTGAATTAAAAGCGCGCACATACGCTGATATGATTTGTGAAAGTTGCATATACATACTAGTGTTTTGTACTATGGCTTGTTTATGATATTTGATTAGTCTTATTATGTTTGATCCTATTTGTCGATGATGTCTCTATCATCATAATATGTGTTTGACACTATTGATTAGGTTGAGTAAGACTGGGTATATTGATCAGTGATGGTGCAACATTATGATTAGGTTTTCAGTAATTTATTATTTATGTATCCATTGTGATTAAGTATTTGGTGACAGACCCAGTGATTTAGCTTGAAAAAAATATCAGTAGTCAATGATTTGAGATATGTACGCAAACATTATTCATGGGAATCACGTACATATGTGGGTATGATTCATAATTGTACCGTATACATTCTAATGTGTGGTTGATCAGGGTTTCTAGTGACAACACTATACTTTGGTGATGATGAATAGTGCATGGTTTGATGTTTGTGCATTGTTATGATCTAGTTATGATTCGTTTGAGTTTTTTGCAATAAAGGGTTGGAGCCTTTAGTGAGGGAGTTGAATCTTCCTTCTAGTAGTAGATGCTGAATTTGTGCAGGGGGTAGGTGCTCCCTTCTAGTAGGAGATGATAAATGAGATTAGGGGGTTAGATTTCCCTTCTAGTGGGTGTTGGAGAAGGAGAGAAGGTTGTAGCCTTCTGCATGTTGGTGCATGCGTACTGGTATGAGTCTGCACTAATACAATATTGTAAGAATTTTTTTTTTTATAATAATAGGAAGATAGAGATGACGACGATGGTGGTTTACTCCCACATTGGATTTCCACCTAAAATCTTGGTGTTCATGTGTGTTGATGACCTATCTTCTTTTTCTACTTATGGTTATTATTTAATTAATGAATAATGAATTAATGATTCACTGGTTAAAGATGAAGACATGATGAAATAAATTTAAAGTTAGTTAACTGGATGTATGTTGTTTTATTTTACTAAAGTCACGTACATACATTGGTGGCATAAATGACAGTAGCGTATGGAAAAAAGAATATGAAATGAAAAGTTAAAGTGAGTTTAAAATATTGATTCACCCCACCCCCCCCCCCCCCCCCCCCCCAAGTATTTTTCCCAACAATTGGTATCAGAGCAGGTCACTTTAGTTGAATCTTAACCGCTTGAAGGGTATCGGGAATAATGGGAAAGAAGCAAAAGAAGAAGGACAATCAAAGGAATAAGTAAATTCAGGAGAATAATGAAACTGATGCATCTAATGCTATAGAAATACCTGCATTTGTGGGTCAAGAACAATCTACAGCAGAAGAACAAGGCAAGTCAAAAACCATGGACAATAAAGTTATGTTTATGCTAAGTGATGATAACTATCAGGAATGGAAACAAAAAATGGTCTCAATTAATAAATCTAGAATCTGATGTTTGGAATTTAGTATGTAATGGTTGCACTAACACTCCATCAAGTGAAGAGTTACAAAAGAATAATGTTGCATTAAATGAAATCATTGGTAACATACCTGATTCAACATTAGGAGAAGTTATTCACTATGAAAGTGCAAAGGAAGTATAGGATAATCTATTGGTCATTCATAAAGGAAAATCAAACAAAGACTGTTCATTAGGAGAACCATCAGGTAATCTTATTTCTAAAGATGTTTCAAAGGACGAGTACAATGATAAGAAAACCTTTGTTATGTCAGATGGAGTTACTGATTCAGAAGAAGACAGGTTAGATGAAGTTCTTAATATTAGAAGAAAACTTGTTTTTTCTTTGAAAAGGATTATCAATCTTAAGGACAATTTGCAGGCATATGATAACCGGGATCATGCTGCAGTAGAATCTAAACAATATTGTGAAGGACTTGAAACTAAAATCGTCTCTCTAAGAGAAGACCTTGAAAAATCAAACAAGCAAAATGAAGTGCTACTTCAAGTATTTGAAGAATAAGAGAATGAGTTGAAGGAAGAGTTTATCAAATTAATGGAAAAATTGGAAGAAGGAAGGAAGGTTGAAGAAGGAATGAGAAAGAAGTATTTGGAAAGGGAAGAATAATGTCAAAAATAGAAAGTTGAGGTAAACATTCTAAAAGGTAAATTAGAAGAAAGGATAAACATATGAAATTTCAAGATAGTACTAAGATTTTGGATAACATTCTTAGTAGTCAAAGGTCTCCTCCCATTAAATATGGTCTTGGTCTTCATGAAATTGTAAAAGGAGAATCTAGTTCACAGGCTTGTGTAAGGATCTTGAAGGATAACAATATGAAATCTGAAATTCTTGTTAAAGAGCTAAGAAGTTAACCTGCTCAACATCCAAGGAAGATGAATTTTCAAAATAAATCATTTTCTCCCAATAACAGAAAAATTAATTGATTACCTCCTCTGGTCAATAATGTTCAATACTTTATATGTCATATTATGGACATGTTGCAGCGAATTGCAGAAGAAGATTGTTTTGATCTCAAGAAAATAGTCACTTCACAAGAAAGTCATCAGCTCCCAAGTAGTCAGGTTTAATTAAAGGATATTTCTTTGCTTGCAACGTATTTGGTAATAAAGTTATTGATTCCAATAGGAGAAATATGAAACAAAAATATTATAATTACTCTGCTCCCTTTTCAGGTCATATAAGATGTTATAATTCTAACAAGTTTGGGCTTGTATTAAAAGAATGCAGGAACAATTCAATGGACCTCCACAGACAAAATGACAAGAAATCAGATAAGAATAATGCTTCCAAATACTTGAGAAATATGGATCCACGAGTACTTCTCATAGTAAGCAGAAAGAAGAAGAAAAGAAAAGGCGTGGTCTTTCTCTTTTCTCATTCGAATATGAAGAAGAATTGGTACATAGATATTGGATGCTCTCATCAAAAGAATGGAGAGAAGGACAAGTTTGAATTTCTCAAGAAAAACAAAGATCGTAAGGTGATTCTTGGAAATAGTGCTCCAGCAAGAGTTGTGGGAAAAGGTAGAATCAAACTTGAGAAGTATGAAAATGCAGTTGATGTTGGGAAAAATACTGAGAGGGGGGCGGGGGGCGGTGAATCAGTATTTTAAAAACTCACAATAATAATTTTCTTTTTTGAAAATGTATACGTGACTTTACTGAACCCAATTAGCGTATATACATTACTGTTGTAAAAGAAACTAGCGTATGCTTATTAAACTTGTAAAATAATGAATTCTTTATCTGTTAAACTTGAACGAAGGTGTAAGATATTTATCAAGAATTTGATAAGCAATAAACAGACGCACTAAGAACAGAATAAAGTATCACACATAATTAACACTCATGAACACTAGGATTTAAGGTGGAAACCCAATGTGGGAGAAAACCACCGTTGTTGTCGTCTTAGTCTTCAAAACTTATTAATATCAAAAAATTCTTACATTCTTGTACTGGTACAGACTCATACCAGTATGCAGGAACCCACCTATTGAATGTTACAACCTTCACTCATTCTCCAGCTTTTACTGGAAGGGAGCTCCAACCCCGTGATCTGATCACCAGCTACTACTAGTAGGAAGCTTCGACTTCCTCACTGAAGGCTCCAACCCTCAACAACATCCATGGACCATGTTTCACAAATTTTTACACTGGATCCAATATCAACACTTAAGCTCAACAATAAAATTGTAACTCATCACTGTAATACAATCATCAATCTCTGACACAGCTAAATCAACCAATCACTAAAACCCAATCAACTAACAATTAATCAAAACTCAACCAATCAATCTGGAATAGTTAGATCATTGTAACCAGTACATAGAACTGAACTTAGAATACTGCATCAACACATAGAATCAACTGCAACACTGATCATTAAAATTCCAAAATGTATACGCTACTTCACTTAAGGAAACCCGCATGTATACGCACTTTTCTATAGAGAAACCCACATATAGATATTAATATACTGAAAACTGAAAACTTGTAATTCTGAATCAGACAGAGAGCTGACCAGAGATACTCTAAAATATTTTGTTAGCTTATAGATCCCTCATACAGTCAACAACATCAATAATATTTTTAACCAATCAACATGAAAACAAATCCCACTTCATCATCAGTTTTGCTTCAAACATTATTACTCAACCCATATCAACATGAGGACATAATTGATAGAAAGCAGAGGACCAATGGCATTGATTAGGTTGATTAGTAATTTATGAAAAAAACCGTTACTTTATATACGCAACTTTGAAGAAGAGAAGCTGCGTGTATACACGGTTTTCCCGAGACCAACTAGTGTATAGAACTGCAAATTTTGACCTAAAATTGCGTAGCTCTTTAGAACTTTAGAAAGACCTAGATAAGAATATTCAGAGATAAAAACATGCATCAATACTTAGATCTATTCAATCCATGAGAATATCATACAATGACAATTCATTTCAGGTCTCATGATCCCGATCCATCATTGTATTCATTGGTGCATAATTATTTCAGATTTATCTGACAATTTGTTGGAAATAATACTGAGAGGGGGGCTGAATCAGTATTATCAAATTCTTATCAATCTATCTTCCTTATTTATACTTTGAATAATTCTTCAAATATTGATCATTACTTTGTATGTCAGTATCATAAAATAATGAGCAGGAACAAGAAAAGCAAATAGTCACACAAAAGAACACCAAATATAAGGTGGAAACCCAATGTGGGTGAAAACCACCTGCTGCAATATGTCTCTATCTTATTTCAATTAGAAACTTCTTTTACAATGATTTTTTACTGGTGCAGTCCTTTAGCAGTACACAGGCTACAACCTGTAGAGAGCTACAACCCTCTCTCGTTCTCCAGCTTCTCCTGGAAGGGAGCTACAACCCCCTTAGCTCTTGTACTAGCCAAGATACTAGTACGTAGGTGCTGGCCTACTGAAAGCTACAACCTTCTCTTTCTTCCAGGGACCACGTTTCATTAATTTTCAGACTGGATCCATGAACATCAATCAATCATCAAGTATATATGCATCAAACAATCTCCTTTTCCCAATTAGCACTGAATCAAGTAAACACTTCTCTGACAGCTGTATCCAGAATACAGTAACAGTAACCACACACCAAATTCTGAACCCAGAATACTGCAGCAATAGGCAGATGCAGCTAGATCATAATTTAAAGATATACGCTACTTCAACAACCTGAAACCTGCGTGCAGATCTATAAAGGATAATTCCTTCTTTCAAATATTCAGACACTAATTAACCCAGATTGTCAGATTTATAGATCAAGCATGCGCCTCATATAACAGATCAAAATCATGCAAAGATACTATTATTCAAGCATAAAGATTATGACCCATCAAAAGAACTTATCCTTCTTTATGCGCTAAGGTTCCTCCTTCATTCAGATCCAGATCTGCACCATAACCCAATCACAAATATTTCAGATCTAGCACTTATTAGATATTCAATTCATTCGATGATGCTTTGCCAAATGATCTCCTTCCTCTTTTATAGTCTTAGGCCTTCCACAATACCACGGTCCAAAACCATAGGATCAAAAAACTGTTGGACTAATGCCATGAACCAACCATGAAAGTGCGTGAGATCAACACTTTTGGATGCAATACCACGAGCCAAAACCATAGGATCCAAAAACTACAGGACTAATACCATGAATCAACCATGAAAGTGCATGAGATCAACACTTTTGGATGCAATACCACGGGCCAAAACCATAGGATCAAAAACTGTCGGACTAATACCATGAGCCAACCATGAAAGTGCGTGAAATTTTCTCTTCATGAAAGGAACTTTTCTCTGCATGAAAGTGCGTGAAATTTTTCTCTACATGGAATAAACTTTTCTCTGCATAAAAGTGCGTGAACTTTTCTCTCCATGAAATAAACTTTTCTCTGCATAAAAGTGCGTGAACTTTTCTCTACATGAAAGAAACTTTTCTCTGCATAAAGTGCGTGAACTTTTCTCTACATGAAATAAACTTTTCTCTGCATAAAAGTGTGTGAACTTTTCTCTACATGAAAGAAACTTTTATCTTCATGAAAGTGCGTGAATTTTGCTGCACTATAATTTATCATCTGAGATGAGTGGGTTGCCATCAAGTACAACATATGTATCATAATGCCAACAATCTCCCCCTTTGGACTTGATGGCAACAACAACCAATCACTCTCCCCCTTTGACATCAAGGGCAAAGGGTTATGCTCCCCCTAAGAACATGCTCCCCCTGACTATAAACCAGATCTGCAAAGAAGAACCATAATCCATCAAACACCATAAATGACCATGAAAGAGATAGAGACGTATTGCAGCAATATTCAGACCAGCGTCCATGATCTCCTTCTGTACTTCCTCCATAATGCCAACAATGCATGATATGCTCCCCCTGAACCTGTGCCATTCGATCTTTGACCAATCCGCAACCTAGCACATGTACGCATATACTTCAGATGAACCTTGCGTACAACCAACAATCAGAAGAGATTCAACAACAAGATGATGCATCAACAACCCCCAGCTTTTGCCTGAGGTATTCAAAGGTCTCCCTAGGCAATGGTTTGGTGAGTATATCAGCAACCTGTTCCTTAGAAGGAACATACTCCAACTTGACCTTTTGTTCAAGCACTTGTTCCCGAAGAAAGTGATACTTGATTGGTATGTGCTTGGTTTTTGAATGCATGACTGGGTTCTTTGAAATACTGATTGCACTTGTATTATCACATAAGATGGAGATGGGTGGTGTACAAGTGATTTGAAAATCCTGCAAGGTCTGCATCATCCAAAGGAGTTGAGTGCAGCAAGATGCAGCAGCAACATATTCTGCTTCAGCTGTAGACAAGGCAATCGAACTCTGTTTCTTGCTGAACCAAGATACTAATCTGGAACCCATAAAGAATGCACCACCACTTGTGCTCTTCCTGTCATCCACGCTTCCGGCCCAATCTGCATCAGTATAAGCATGAAGTGTGAGATCTGTATCTCTAGGATACCATAAGCCATAATTTTGAGTCCCTTGAAGATATTTGAAGATTCTCTTTACTGCCTGAAGATGAGTTTCCTTTGGATTTGCCTGAAATCTTCCAACTATTCCCACTGCATGCATGATGTCTGGTTGGGTACCTGTCAAATAAAGTAGACTTCCAATCATAGACCTGTAGGTTGGTTGATGTACTGCTGCTGATTCATCATTTGCACTGAGGCTACATCCTGTGACCATGGGTGTACATACTGGTTTTGCATCTTCCATGCCATATTTCTTCAAAATCTGCTTGAGATACTTGGTTTGAGACAAGAAGATCCCTCCTTCCTTTTGTTGGATTTGCAGGCCAAGAAAATATGTCAATTCTCCAAGCAAGGACATTTCGAATTCTTTCTGCATCACCAAGGCAAAACTTTGACTCATAGATTCTTCATTGCTGCCAAAGATAATGTCATCTACATTCACAACAAGTATCAGCAATTTGTCATTTTCAATTTTTATATAAAGATTGCTATCTGCTGATCCTTTTGAAAAACCTTGTTGATGAAGGTATTTGTCCAAACGATAGTACCAAGCCCTTGGAGCTTGTTTAAGACCATAGAGAGCCTTTTTCAATCTGCATACAAGATTTGTATCATTTCCAAGAATGAAACCATCTGGATGCTCAATGTATACTTCTTCTTCTAAGTCTCCATTCAGAAAGGCTGATTTCACGTCCATTTGAAATACTTTGAACTTTTGAAAGCTTGAGAGAGCAAGGAACATTCGGATGGCCTCAAGTCTTGCAACAGGAGCAAAAGTTTCTTCAAAATCTATTCCTTCTTGCTGCGCATACCCTTTACAAACAAGTCTGGCCTTGTTTCTAATTACTTCCCCATTTTCATTCAACTTATTTTTGAAGACCCATTTTGTCCCTATAACATTCTTATCCTTTGGTCTAGGAACCAACTCCCAAGTGTTGTTCTTTTCGATCTGCGCAAGTTCTTCATCCATTGCTTTGACCCAACATTCATCTTTGCATGCCTCTTTTACATTTTGTGGTTCAGTGGATGAGAGTAATGCCAAATAGCTTGAAGCTTCTGCAATTGTTCTTCTTGTTTGTACACCTGCTTCTTTTTGCCCCAAAATCTGAGATTCTGGATGATTCTTCTGAACGTACCTGGATGGAGTCTTCTCTTCTATTCTTATCTGTTCCTCTGGTGCTTCCTGAGGTTCTTCTTCTTCATCATTCTGTCTTTGAGGGTAGTCTTCATCTTCTTCGATATTTTCATGATTTACTTGCCTAGGAATGTATCCTTTTTCATCAATCACTACATCAATGCTGTCAACAATTCTTCCAAGTCTTTTATTGTAGCACTTATATGCTTTGCTGTGTGGAGAATAACCAAGAAGAATACCTTCATCTGCTCTAGGTTCAAGTTTTCCAAGTTGCTCATCAGTATTCTTAATATAGCATTTGCTCCCAAAGATTTTGAAGTGTTTTACCGAAGGAGTCTCACCATACCAGAGTTCATGAGGAATTTGAGTGCTGTTCACTCGGACATTTGTTTTATTGAGAATAACAACCGCAGCATATGCAGCTTCACCCCAGAAAGTTGCGGGAGTTCCGGACTCATCAAGCATAGCACGGGCCATTTGTTGGACTGTTCTGTTCATCCTTTCCACCACTCCATTTTGCTGAGGAGTTCTAGCTGTAGAGAATTCCCTTCTTATCCCATGTTCTTCACAGAAATTGAAAAATTCATTTGAGGTAAACTCCCCACCTCTGTCGGACCTGAGGCACTTAATTTTGTAACCTGATTCATTTTCAACCAAGGCTTTGAAGGATTTGAATTTTTCGAATGCTTCGTCTTTGTGCTTCAAAAGTCCTAACCAAACAAACCTGGAGAAATCGTCAATGAATAATATCAAGTATTCTTCTCCTCGAGGTGACCTCGTCCTGAAAGGACCACATACATCTGTATGGACTAGTTCAAGAGGCCTGCTAGCTGATCCTTCCTTCTCCGGGAAGTTGGTTCTGGTTTTCTTATCAAACTGACATGATTTGCATATAGTGTTGTCTGGAATTTTGATATCTGGAAGACCACGAACTGCCTGATATTTGCATGCCTTCCTTATTTGTGAAAAGCTTAGATGCCCCAACCTCCGGTGCCATAACCAATGTTCATCATCCTTGCTCAAATAGCATTGTTGTTGTCCTTCTTCAAATATGTATAGATTATTTGGAGTTCTTCTACCTTTGATCACTGTTTTCCTTGTATCAAGATCATGAACGCTACATCCATTTGATCGAAATATTACCTCGGTTCCTTGATCGCACATCTGACTGACACTTAGAAGGTTATGCTTCAAGCCATCAACATACAAAACATTTCCAGCTTTGACCTTTTCTTTTAACTGAGCTGTGCCTTTTCCTTTTATAGCTGCTGGAGTATCATTTCCAAAAGAAACTTTCTTTCCCTTTTCTAAAGCAGAATATGATTCAAGTTTTTCTTTATCACCTGTCATATGCTTCGAACATCCACTGTCGATGTACCATAGATTTTCCTGTCCCTCTGCATAAAAGGCTATCCCACATCTTTCTGTTTGTGGTTCCTTTATTCTCCATGTTCTGGTGCTTGAGGCTTGTTCCTTTGTCTGCTGAAACCTGCTCCTGCATTCAGAATCTTCATGACCAAAGTTATTGCAAATAGAACATTCAACTTTATTTTCAAGAGCCGAAAAGTTGTTATAGGTCCTTTTTGTAATCCCGATCATACTTCTTTGTTTTTGAGCTTCTCTAGTCATGATTGTTTTATATGCAACACATTGAGCTGCTTTGTGACCAAAGTTATGGCAAGAGAAACATTGCCCATTGAAGAAACTTCTGCGATTATCAAATCTACCAGCCAAATGATTGTAATTTCTATTGTCATCCATTCTTGAAGCAAATTGAGAAGATTTTACCTGTGGCTGGTTGTAGCTTTTGTTCATCCTTAAGACAGATTGCCCCTGGTTTACCTGATAGTCTTTGTTCGTTCTTGATGTAATTTGTCCCTGCTTTACCTGGTGATCTCCATTGTGCTTTTGCTCATTCCTTCTTGCTGCATCAAGATAACTCTTTGAGGTGGATGCTTGAGATGTTTCTCCATTATACCCCAGACCTGTCTTGTTTAGTGGAGAACGTTGTACATTGATGATCTCATCCAGAGTTTCAGATCCTTTGACAAACTTAAGATTAATAGCCTTTGTTTTCTCAATTTCTTTTCTAAGGCCAACAATTTCACCTTCTAACTTTTCAAGATATTTTTCTTTTTCATCAATTTGAAATTGTAGAGTATCAATGATCATATTCTTTTCTTCTATACATGTCTTAAGTCTAGAAATCTCTTCATAAAAACTATCCACATCTATAGCATCCATGTAATCATCATCTTCAAATTCCATTAAAAGTTTATAGTCATTACCTCGTTCATCTTCATCACTATTTGATAGACCATCACTGTCTTCATGAGTGTAGTAGATTTTCTTATTTGCATTCTGTTTCTTGTTCCATCTGGCAGGTTCCTTTCCTTTGTCAATCTTATCCTTATGAGGACATTTGGCAGCATAATGACCTACTCTTCCACAAGCAAAACATTTAAAAGGTAGCTTACCTCTGAACCTTCCAGTACCCCGTTGAAGATTTCTGACAAAATTTGATTCTTCTTCTTCTTCTGGCACGTGACTTGATTCATAGTAGTCTCCTTTGCCTGAAGCCTTAAAAACAGCTTCTCTCCTGTCTGATGGACCTCCTTTTCTCATTTCATAAGCAGTTAGAATTCCGTGTAGCTGAGACATAGTAAGAGTTCGTAGATTTTCCTTTTCTTCTATTGCAGACACTTTAGATTCAAACTTGGGGGACAATGATCTTAGGACTTTTTCAACCACAACAGCCTCTTTTATTTCTTCACCCAAGTTTTTCATACAATTAACAATCTCATCTACCCGAAGGAAATAGTTAGCCACACTTTCATCATTATACATTCTGAGATTCTCATACTGAATCCTGAGGGTTTGAAGTTTTGCACGTTTTACCTGTTCATCTCCTTCGTAGCTCAAAACAATCTTGTCCCATATTTCTTTTGCGGATTTATATTGCATAACCTTCACAAATTCAGATTGAGATAGACATCCTAGAAGAGTATTAACCACCTTTGCATTTGTTTCATATTTCTTCTTCTCAGCTGAATCTGTAGGAGTAGCTGATGGAAAAGTATACCCTGTTTCTATAATGTCCCATACTTCTGTACCCAAAGATTGAAGATAGGCAATAACTCTTACCTTCCAATATATGAAGTTTGTTCCATCAAAAATCGGTGGCCTGATTGATGCTTCCCTCTCGTAGTTGCTCATGATGTTAGATCTTCCTTCAAGCGATCAAGCTTCTTCAGAAGGACCTGCTCTGATACCAATTGTTGGAAATAATACTGAGAGGGGGGGTGAATCAATATTATCAAATTCTTATCAATCTATCTTCCTTATTTATACTTTGAATAATTCTTCAAATATTGATCATTACTGTGTATGTCAGTATCATAAAATAATCAGCAGGAACAAGAAAAGCAAATAGTCACACAAAAGAACACCAAATATAAGGTGGAAACCCAATGTGGGTGAAAACCACCTGCTGCAATATGTCTCTATCTTCTTTCAATTAAAAACTTCTTTTACAATGATTTTGTACTGGTGCAGTCCTTTACCAGTACACAGGCTACAACCTGTAGAGAGCTACAACCCTCTCTCGTTCTCCAGCTTCTCCTGGAAGGGAACTACAACCCCCTTAGCTCTTGTACTAGCCAAGATACTAGTACGTAGGTGCTGGCCTACTGAAAGCTACAACCTTCTCTTTCTTCCAGGGACCACGTTTCATTAATTTTCAGACTGGATCCATGAACATCAATCAATCATCAAGTATATCTGCATCAAACAATCTCCTTTTCCCAATTAGCACTGAATCAAGTAAACACTTCTCTGACAGCTGTACCCAGAATACAGTAACAGTAATCACACACCAAATTCTAAACCCAGAATAATGCAGCAATAGACAGAGGCAGCTAGATCATAATTTAAAGATATACGCTACTTCAACAACCTGAAACCTGCGTGTAGATCAATAAAGGATAATTCCTTCTTTCAAATATTCAGACACTAATTAACCCAGATTGTCAGATTTATAGATCAAGCATGCGCCTCATATAACAGATCAAAATCATGCAAAGATACTATTATTCAAGCATAAAGATTATGACCCATCAAAAGAACTTATCCTTCTTTATGCGCTAAGGTTCCTCCTTCATTCAGATCCAGATCTGCACCATAACCCATTCACAAATATTTCAGATCTAGCACTTATTAGATATTCAATTCATTGGATGATGCTTTGCCAAATGATCTCCTTCCTCTTTTATAGTCTTAGGCCTTCCACAATACCACGGTCCAAAACCATAGGATCAAAAAACTGTTGGACTAATGCCATGAACCAACCATGAAAGTGCGTGAGATCAACACTTTTGGATGCAATACCACGAGCCAAAACCATAGGATCCAAAAACTATAGGACTAATACCATGAACCAATCATGAAAGTGCGTGAGATCAACACTTTTGGATGCAATACCATGGGCCAAAACCATAGGATCAAAAACTGTCAGACTAATACCATGAGCCAACCATGAAAGTGCGTGAAATTTTCTCTTCATGAAAGGAACTTTTCTCTGCATGAAAGTGCGTGAAATTTTTCTCTACATGGAATAAACTTTTCTCTGCATAAAAGTGCGTGAACTTTTCTCTGCATAAAAGTGCGTGAACTTTTCTCTACATGAAATAAACTTTTCTCTGCATAAAAGTGCGTGAACTTTTCTCTACATGAAATAAACTTTTATCTGCATAAAAGTGCGTGAACTTTTCTCTACATGAAAGAAAATTTTATCTTCATGAAAGTGCGTGAACTTTGCTGCACTATAATTTATCATCTGAGATGAGTGGGTTGCCATCAAGTACAACATATGTATCATAATGCCAACACAATTATGGCCCTTTCAATGCAAATATACTTCATATTGAAGTATTCATAAAAAATCCTTTGAGTTTACCACCTAGCACTTTGATATTCACCTCCTTATATAGTTTAGCCCTTATCCAATACCATGTTAGGTCCTTATAACACTAGTGATTACCCCATTACTATTGTAATTGTATCCCTTATTAATATTGTTGTTCCCCTATTGTCCCCATATTGTTATTACTGTGCCCCATAGAATCCCTCTATTGTTATTTTTGTGGCTTTATATTATTATTGATAGGTCGGCTGGGTTATATTGTGACTCCTTAGACTCCTATATATAGAAAGGAGGTTTTGTCATTTGAATCATCAATGAATCATTCATTTGTGTAATGTAAAGGAGGTTTCCCCCTCGAAGAGGCTGAATTCTAAGGCGTTGATCTATATTTTATATCTTTTGTGAGCTGGTTTCATAACATTTGGTATTAGAGCTTTGGATTCTAGGGTTTCACTACTCCAAACTGGTCATCATGGCATTTTCGCTATAACTTTTTTTCTGTGACGTTTCAGAAGCTAAGAGAAAAACCCATTTGAGAAGAGGTCTTACTGAAGCTCGGATCCGAATTTCAGAGCTTTTCGTGCTATAGTTGCGGAGATATGATCTAAGGAAGTTGGTCTTTTCGCAGACTCCTGAATTACATTCCAAACAGGTGACCTGGGGAAAATCGTCATAACTTTCTCTCTGGGCATCATATTGAAAATCGTAAGAAGGTGCAGAAAGAGGACAGACTGTAGTTTCTTGTATATATTTTTCAGAGCCAAAGGTCAAAAAAGGGACACGTGGAACGTCGTACAAGTTCGCTCTACTGAACTCTTCTTTGGCATAACTCTTCTTTGGAGAATCCAATTTGGATCAGACTAGTGGCATTGGAAAGAGGACTAGAGGGCTACTGCAGGTTGCAATTTTAGAACTGGATGATCTGAAATTACAAAGATACATCAGAGGTAATATCGAGCTCCTACAAAGTGAAAAAATGTGTGTAGATTTTTTTTAAATTTTTGCTTAAGCTTGGTTTGAAAAATTATTTTGAAGGAATTCAAAGGGCATAGTAGAGAATTATTATTGGTAACTGATTCCCCGAGGAAAGAAAATGCAAACACCTAGTAAGCAACCTGAAAGCTCTAGCATGACTCATGAAGAAGAGGAAGAAATGCCACATGATATATCAAAGTTACAAGACCAAGTGCAACAAATTTCACTCTCACAAAAGCTAACAGAAGCTAAGATAAATGGCGTGGAATCTAAGATAAAGGGCGTGGAAGCTAAGATTGACAATTTGAAGATAGATTTGAAGGCAGATTTGACAAATTTTCTACAAGAAATACTTACTAATGGTGAAAGGGTAGTAAAGGAAACTCATGATGCGAACAAAAGAAATGTTAATCATGATTTCATAGACTCTAATGTTTGATCGAAGACCCACCATATTCCAAAAATTGATATGAGTAAGTTTGATAGCAAGGATCCCGTGACATGGATATTATAGATGGAGCAATTTTTCAATCTCAATAATGTGCAAAACACACGAAAGGTATGTGTTGCAACTTTATATTTGGAACCAAATCAGTTTGTATGGTATCAATGGCTTTGCTCTCGTAAACAAATTATCACTTGGGCAATTTTATTGGAAGAATTGACAGCACATTATGAGGATACAAAAAGCAACACTTTTTTTAGTCAATTGATAAGTCTCAAACAAAAGGGTTCAATAATGGAGCACATTGAGGAGTTCCAAAAATTGAACATAAGGGTAAAAAATATTCCAGAGGAGCATAGGATTGATGTGTCATAGGGACTTTAAAGGATAATATTCAACATGGTGAACCTGATTCATTAGAGAAGGCATTCAGGTTAGCAAGAAAAATGGAAAGCAAAATTATGGCAACCAGGAAGCATACCACTCACAACTATAAAGATGGAAGTGTTGTTGCCCCTAGTCTTCCACAACCTATAAGGTTGACACCACAAAAATTGGAAGAAAAAAGAGCAAAAGGGATTTGTTACAGTTGTGATAGCAAATACACTAAAGGTCATAAGTGTGCTGAGAAGAAATTATTCTACATAGATTGTGAAGAGGAAGAAGAAAAGGAGCTAGAAAAGTCAAATGAAGAGGATATACTCCAGGAACAAAGTCTAGATAAATAAGAAATGAATCTGACCATATCTTGTAATGCATTGGCTGGAATTACCACTCCTCAAACCATCAATATAGAAGGACAAATCAAGAATAAAAAGGTAATAGTGTTGATTGATTTAGGAAGTACCCACAATTTTATTCATTGTAAGGTAGCAAAAGAATTGAATTGCTTCCTATATCCAGCACCAGAGTGTCAAGTGATGGTTGCAAATGGAGGAACAATATATTGCTCTGGAAAGTGCCATAATATTAAGCTATCCATGGGAGAATATGTATTGACTAGCCCAATGCTTTCCATTCCAATGGGAGGTGCTGATGTTGTACTAGGAGTCTAATGGCTACAATCCTTGTGTACAATAGCTTTTAATTTTCAAGAACTTTTCATGAAATTTTATGCGGAAGGAAAGGAAGTTGAATTAAGGGGTATTGCAAGGAAACTGGGAAAGATAATCAGCTCTAACGGTATGACAAAGCTTCTAAAAAAGGAAAAAATAGGTGTAATTGCACAATTATGTTCGCTAGATGTTTCCACATCGAAATCATCTATTTCTCTAGATCTCCAAAAAGTCTTGGACAATCATTCCAAGGTATTTGAGACTCCCAAAGGTCTCCCACCTATTCGTGATCATGATCATGCTATTCATCTGATTCCAGGAAGTGTTCCTCCAAACATCAGGCCGTACAGATATCCCTATTCCCAAGAGAGTGAAATTTAACGTATGGTTGCAGAAATGCTAGAGGCTGGTATAATTCAACCTAGTCAAAGTTCTTTCTCTGCTCCAGTAGTATTGGTGCACAAGAAGGATGGATCATGGCCCATGTGTCCGGATTATAGGGAGCTCAACAAGCTCACTATTAAAGATAAGTTTCCCATTCCTGTCATTGATGAATTACTGGATGAATTGCATGGATCAATTTACTTCACCAAGTTGGATCTTCGTTCAGGATATCATCAAATCAGAATGAAGACTGAAGACATTCCGAAAATAGCATTTAGAACTCATGAGGGTCATTATGAATTTTTGGTCATGCCTTTGGCCTTACCAATGCACCTTCTATATTTCAAGGTTTAATGAATCCCATTTTCAAACCCTTCCTTAGAAAGTTTGTGTTAGTATTTTTTGATGATATACTAATCTACAACAAGTCGTGGAAGGATCATGTTGAACATGTTGATAGGGTACTACAACTATTGGAGGAGAAACAATTATATGCAAAAAGATCCAAATGTTTCTTTGGAGTATAAGAGGTCAAATATCTGGGTCATATTGTATCTCATGAAGGTGTTAAGGTAGACCCTAGCAAAATTAAAGCCATTAAGGAATGGAAAATCCCCACATCCATAAAGAATCTGCGAGGATTTCTCAGGTTGACAGGGTATTATCGCAAGTTTGTTAAGAATTATGGGTGAATAGCAGCACCTCTAACAACATTATTGAAGAAAGATGCATTTTCATGGACTCCAGAAGCAACAAAGGCCTTCGAACATCTTAAAGAGGAAATGTGCCAAGCACCAGTCTTAGCTACACCGGAGTTCACAAAAACCTTTATTGTGGAATGTGATGCTTCAGGAAATGGAATTGGTGCTGTTTTAATGCAAGATGAAAGACCCATTACTTTTGAAAGTCGTCCAATCAAGGGAAAGTTTTTACACAAAGCTATTTATGAGAAAGAAATGTTGGCAATACTACATGCACTTAAGAAATGGCGACCCTACCTAATGGGAAGACACTTCAAGGTAAAACGGATCATGATAGTCTTAAATACTTTTTATGTTATGAAACCAGCTCAAGAAAAGATAGAAAAGATAGATCAACGCCTTAGAATTCAGCCTCTTCGAGGGGGCAACCTCCTTTACATTACATAAATGAACAATTCTTGGATGATTCAAATGAAAAAACCTCCTTTCTATATATAGGAGTCTATGGAGTCACAATATAATCCAGCCGACCTAAAAATAACAATAGAGGGATTCTATGGGGCACATAAATAACAATATGGGGGTAATAGGGGCACAACAATATAAATAAGGGGTATAACTACAATAGTAATGGGGTAATCACTAGTATTATAGGGACCCAACATGCCCCTCTCCTTCAAAAAAGTGTTGTCCTCAACGCTTGAGTAGTTCTGGATACTTCTGCATAAAATTCTCATCCTCCCATGTGGAATCTTCAGCGGATAAGTTCTTCCACTTGATAAGATACTCTGAAATTGATCGATTTCGTAGCTGTCGAGTTCTTGTTTCTGTGACTGCTTCCGGTTCCAATATAATTTTTCCTTCCTCGTCAAGTTCTGGCAATATTGTTTGAATTGGGAGCTTGTCGCCTATAACCTTCTTTAAACATGAAACATGGAAAACTGGGTGCAATCGAGAAGCTGCAGGAAGCTCCAATTTGTATGCCATAGTACCAATCTTTTGCAACACCTTGTACGGACCATAATACTTTGGTGATAATTTATTATCCTTCTTAGCTTGCTTTAGGGACATTTGCTTATATGGTTGTAGCCGTAGGAATACCCAATCACCTACATCAAAACTTCTTTCACTGCGATGTTGATCTGCCTGTTGTTTCATTCTATTTTGTGCCAACACGAGGTTATCCTTTAAGAGTTGGAGGACTTGTTGTTGATGTTCGATGTGATGTTCCACTGCCTGAACCTTAGAATTTTCTCTTAAATATGATGTGATGGATGGTGGTTGATACCCATAAAGTGCCATAAATGGGGTCATTTTTGTTGCTGTATGGAAGGAAGTGTTATACCACCATTCAGCCAGAGGCAACCATTTGACCCATTGTGTCTGTTTATCAGATACAAAGCAACGAAGATATCCTTCCAAACATTTGTTTACTATCTCAGTTTGCCCATCAGATTGAGGATGATAAGATGAGCTATGAGCTAACTGAGTACCAAGACAAGAAAATAATTCTGTCCAAAAATTTCCAGTGAAAATGGGATCTCTGTCACTTACAATAATCTTTGGGTTTCCATGTAGCTTTTGAACTGTTTCCATAAATGCAGTAGAAACTGTACTGGCTTTAAATGGATGTGATAATGCACAAAAGTGTGCATACTTGGTAAGTCTGTCAACTACCACCATGATGACACTCTTTCCCTCAGACTTGGGTAAACCTGTGATAAAATCCATTGAAACCTCCTCCCAACGTTGGCTTGGAATGGATAAAGGTTGTAATAGACCCGGTGTCTTAATTGTTTCAACTTTATTTTGTTGGCAAACCAAACATTCCGCCACAAACTTTTGAATATCTGATTTAAGGCCATCCCAAAAAAATTCCTTCTTAACCCTGTGGTAAGTTTTTAAAAATCCTGAGTGCCCTCCTAAGGGAGAAGTGTGCAATTCCATAAGAATCTTTTGTTTTAGCTGGGAATTCTTACAGAGGTATAAGCGATCTTTGTACCATAACGAATCATTTTGCCAGCTAAATGTATCAGAAGTACTGGAATCTTGTTGTAGCTTTCGAATAAGTGCCCACACTTCTTCGTCATTCTTCCATTCCTTCCTTGCTTCGTTTATCCAATCTGGTTGGATAATAGAAATGGCACACAACAATGCTTCCACATCCTCATCCTTTCTTGAGAGTGCATCTGCCACCACATTTTGCTTCCCTTTTTTGTAGATGATTTCAAAGTCATAACCCAACATCTTTGTGACCCACTTTTGTTGCTCTTCAGAGGATAATCTTTGTTCTAAAAAGTATTTAAGGCTATCATGATCCGTTTTTACCTTGAAGTGTCTTCCCATTAGGTAGGGTCGCCATTTCTTAAGTGCATGGAGTATTGCCAACATTTCCTTCTCATAAATAGCTTTGCTTAAAAACTTTCCCTTGATTGGACGACTTTCAAAAGCAATGGGTCTTTCATCTTGCATTAGAACAACACCAATTCCATTTCCTGAAGCATCACATTCCACAATAAAGGTTTTTGTGAAGTCCGGTGTAGCTAAGACCGGTGCTTGGCACATTGCCTCTTTAAGATGTTCAAAGGCCTTTGTTGCTTCCGGAGTCCATGAAAATGAATCTTTCTTCAATAATGTTGTTAGAGGTGCTGCTATTCTCCCATAATTCTTAACAAACTTGCGATAATACCCTGTCAACCCAAGAAATCCTCGCAGATGCTTTATGGATGTGGGGATTTTCCATTCCTTAATGGCTTTAATTTTGCTAGGGTCTACCTTAACTCCTTCATGAGATACAATATGACCCAAATATTCCACCTCCTGGACTCCAAAGAAACATTTGGATCTTTTTGCATATAATTGTTTCTCCTCCAATAGTTGTAGCACCCTGTCAACATGTTCAACATGATCCTTCCAAGACTTGCTGTAGATTAGTATATCATCAAAAAATACTAACACAAATTTTCTAAGGAATGGTTTGAAAATTGAATTCATCAAACCTTGAAATGTTGAAGGTGCATTGGTAAGGCCAAAAGGCATGACCAAAAATTCATAATGACCCTCATGAGTTCTAAATGCCGTTTTCGGAATGTCTTCAATCTTCATTCTGATTTGATGATATCCCGAACGAAGATCCAACTTGGTGAAGTAAATTGATCCATGCAATTCATCCAGTAATTCATCAATGACAGGAATGGGGAACTTATCTTTAATAGTGAGCTTGTTGAGCTCCCTATAATCCGGACACATGCGCCATGATCCATCCTTCTTGTGCACCAATACTACTGGAGCTGAGAAAGAACTTTGACTCGGTTGAATTATACCAGCCTCTAGCATTTCTGCAACCATACGTTCAATTTCACTTTTTTGGGCATAGGGATATCTGTACGGCCTGATGTTTGGAGGAACACTTCCTGGAATCAGATGAATAGCATGATCATGATCACGCATAGGTGGGAGACCTTTGGGAGTCTCAAATACCTTGGAATGATTGTCCAGGACTTTTTGGAGATCTGGAGAAATAGATGATTCCAATGTGGAAACATCTAGCGAACATAATTGTGCAATTACACCTCTTTGCTCCTTTTTTAGAAGCTTTGTCATGCCATTAGAGCTGATTATCTTTCCTGGTTTCCCTGCAATACCCCTTAATTCAACTTCCTTTCCTTCCATAGAAAATTTGATGAAAAGTTCTTGAAAATTAAAAGCTATTGTACCCAAGGATTGTAGCCATTGGACTCCTAGTACAACATCAGCACCTCCCATTGGAATGGAAAGCATTGGGCTAGTCAATACATATTCTCCCATGGATAGCTTGATATTATGGCACTTTCCAGAGCAATTTATTGTTCCTCCATTTGCAATCATCACTTGACACTCTGGTGCTGGATATAGGAAGCAATTCAATTCTTTTGCTACCCTACAATGAATAAAATTGTGGGTGCTTCCTGAATCAATCAACACTATTACCTTTTTCTTCTTGATTTGTCCTTCTATCTTGATGGTTTGAGGAGTGGTAATTCCCGCCAATGCATTACAAGATATGGTCGGATTTATTTGTTCTTCATCTAGGCTTTGTTCCTGGAGTATATTCTCTTCTTTTGACCTTTCTTGCTCCTTTTCTTCTTCCTCTTCACAATCTATGTAGAATAATTTCTTCTCAGCACACTTATGACCTTTTGTGTATTTGCTATCACAATTGTAACAAAGCCCTTTTGCTCTTTTTTCTTCCAATTGTTGTGGTGTCAACCTTGTAGGTTGTGGAAGACTAGGGGCAACAACACTTCCGTCTTTATAGTTGTGAGTGGTATGCTTCCTAGTTGCCATAATTTTGCTTTCCATTTTTCTTGCTAACCTGAATGCCTTCTCTAATGAATCAGGTTCCCAAAGGCGGACATCATGTTGGATATTATCCTTTAAAGACCCTATGAACACATCAATCCTATGCTCCTCTGGAATATCTTTTACCCTTATGTTCAATTTTTGGAACTCCTCAATGTGCTCCATTATTGAACCCTTTTGTTTGAGACTTATCAATTGGCTAAAAAAAGTGTTGCTTTTTGTATCCTCATAATGTGCTATCAATTCTTCCGTAAAAATTGCCCAAGTGATAAATTGTTTACGAGAACAAAGCCATTGATACCATACAAACTGATTTGGTTCCAAATATACAGTTGCCATACGTACCTTTTGTGCGTTTTGCACATTATTGAGATCGAAGAATTGCTCCATCTGTAATATCCATGTGGCGGGATCCTTGCCATCAAACTTCCTCATATCGATTTTTGGAATATGGTGATTCTTCAATCCAACATTAGCGTCTATGGAATCATGATTAACATTTCTTTTGTTCTCATCATGAGTTTCCTTTAGTACCCTTTCACCCTTAGGGACCATTTCTTGTAGCAACTTATTCATATTTATCTTCAATTCGTCCATGTCTGTCTTCAAATCTATCTTCAAATTATCCATCTTAGCTTCCACGTCAATCATCTTAGCTTCTACACCTTTCTTTAAACAATCCATCTTAGCTTCTACACATTTCTTTAAACCATCCATCTTAGCTTCTACATCTTTCTTTAAACCATCCATCTTAGATTCTGTTCCTTTTTGTGCAAGGGACAGTTGTTGCACTTGGTCTTGTAATTTTGATATATCATGTTGCATTTCTTCCTCTTCTTCATGAGTCATGCTAGAGCTTTCAGGTTCCTTACTAGGTGTTTGCATTTTCTTTCCTCGGGGCATCAGTTACCGATAATAATGCTCTACTATGCCCTTTGAATTCCTTCAAAATAAATTTTCAAACCAAGCTTAAGCAAAAATTTAAGAAAATCTACACACCTTTTTTCACTTTGTAGGAGCTTGATATTGCCTCTGATGTATCTCTGTACTTTCCAATCATCTAGTTCTGAATTTGTGATCTGTAGTAGCCTTCTGCGTCCTCTTTCCAATGCCACAAGTCTGAGCCAAATTGGATTCTCCAAGGAAGAGTTATATGAAATCTCCCACAGTGACTTGCTTTTAGACTGGTTCAGTAGAGCGAACTTGTACGACGTGCCACGAGTCACTGTTTCAACCTTTGAATCTGAAACACACACACAAGAAACTATAGTCCGTCCTCTTTCTGTGCCTTTTTACGAAATTTCAATCCGATCCTCAGAGAGAGAGTTATGACGATTTTCCCCAGGTCACCTGTTTTGAATGTAATTCAGGAGTCTGCAAAAAGGCCAACTTCCTCAGATCATATCTCCGAAAATATCACGCGAAAAGCTCTGTTTGGAGCAGCGAAACCCTAGAATCCAAAGCTCTGATACCAAATGTTATGAAACCAGCTCAAGAAAAGATAGAAAAGATAGATCAACGCCTTAGAATTCAGCCTCTTCGAGGGGGCAACCTCCTTTACATTACATAAATGAACAATTCTTGGATGATTCAAATGACAAAACCTCCTTTCTATATATAGGAGTCTATGGAGTCACAATATAATCCAGCCGACCTAAAAATAATAATATAAAGCCACAAAAATAACAATAGAGGGATTCTATGGGGCACATAAATAAAAATATGGGGGTAATAGGGGCACAACAATATAAATAAGGGGTATAACTACAATAGTAATGGGGTAATCACTAGTATTATAGGGACCCAACATTTTATAACAAAGATTATCATCTGAATAGAAACAAAAGTGGGTCACAAAGATGTTGGGTTATGACTTTGAAATCATCTACAAAAAAGGGAAGAAAAATGTGGTGGCGGATGCACTCTCAAGAAAGGAAGAGGATGTGGAAGCATTGTTGTGCGCCATTTCTATTATCCAACCAGATTGGATAAACAAAGCAAGGGAGGAATGGAAGAATGATGAAGAAGTGTAGGCACTTATTCAAAAGTTACAACAATATTCCAGTACATCTGATACATTTAGCTGGCAAAATGATTCGTTATGGTACAAAGATCGCTTATACCTCTGTAAGAATTCCCAACTCAAACAAAAGATTCTTATGGAATTGCACACTTCTCCCTTAGGAGGGCACTAAGGATTTTTAAAACTTACCATAGGGTTAAGAAGGAATCTTTTTGGGATGGCCTTAAATCAGATATTCAAAAGTTTGTGGCGGAATGTTTGGTTTACCAACAAAATAAAGTTGAAACAATTAAGACCCCAGGTCTATTACAACCTTTATCCATTCCAAGCCAACATTGGGAGGAGGTTTCGATGGATTTTATCACAGGTTTACCCAAGTATGAGGGAAAGAGTGTCATCATTGTGGTTGTTGACAGACTTACCAAGTATGCACACTTTTGTGCATTATCACATCCATTTAAAGATAGTACAGTTTCTACTGCATTTATGGAAACAATTCAAAAGCTACGCGGAAACCCAAAGATTATTGTAAGTGATAGAGATCCCATTTTCACTGGAAATTTTTGGACAGAATTATTTTCTTGTCTAGGTACTCAGTTAGCGCATATCTCATCTTATCATCCTCAATTTGATGGGCAAACTGAGATAGTAAAGAAATGTTTGGAAGGATATCTTCATTGCTTTGTATCTGATAAACAAACACAATGGGTCAAATGGTTGCCTCTGGCTAAATGGTGGTATAACACTTCCTTCCATACAACAACAAAAATGACCCCATTTATGGCACTTTATGGATATCAGCCACCATCCATCACATCATATTTAAGAGAAAATTCTAAGGTTGAAGCAGTGGAAAATCACATCGAGCATCAAAAACAAGTCCTCCAACTCTTAAAGGATAACCTCGTGTTGGCGCATAATAGAATGAAACAATAAGCAGATCAACATTGCAATGAAAGAAGTTTTGATGTAGGTGATTGGGTATTCCTACGGCTACAACCATATAAACAAATGTCCCTCAAGCAAGCTAAGAAGGATAATAAAATATCACCAAAGTATTATGGTCCGTACAAGGTGTTGCAAAAGATTGGTACGATGGCATACAAATTGGAGCTTCCTGTAGCTTCTCGAGTTCACCCAGTTTTCCATGTTTCATGTTTAAAGACGGTTATAGGCAACAATCTCCCAGTTCAAACAATATTTCCAGAACTTGAAAAGGAAGGAAAAAATATATTGGAACTAGAAGCAGTCACAAAAACAAGAACTCGACAGCTACGAAATCGATCAATTTCAGAGTATCTCATCAAGTGGAAGAACTTATCGGCTAAAGATTCCACATGGGAGGATGACAATTTTATACAAAAGCATCCAAAACTACTCAAGCGTTGAGGACAACGCTTTTTTGAAAGAGAGGGGCATGTTAGGTCCCTATAATACTAGTGATTACCCCATTACTATTGTAGTTGTATCCCTTATTAATATTGTTGTGCCCCTATTGCCCCATATTGTTATTACTGTACCCCATAGAATCCCTCTATTGTTATTTTTGTGGCTTTATATTATTATTGATAGGTCGGCTGGGTTATATTGTGACTCCTTAGACTCCTATATATAGAAAGGAGGTTTTGTCATTTGAATCATCAAGGAATCATTCATTTGTGTAATGTAAAGGAGGTTGCCCCTCGAGGAGGCTGGATTCTAAGGCGTTGATCTATCTTTTCTATCTTTTTGTGAGCTGGTTTCATAACATACCATGGGTCAAAACTACATTAATGCTGGTGGTAATTTTTGACGTGATAGGTCTTAGCTATGGTGCTCAGTACTATGGGGCAATACTATGGTAAGGACCCCTAGTATTTAGAATACCATGCTTAAAAAAACATACGCTACTTTGCTTCGACAAACTCACGTGTATTCGAGACTTTGCCTTGATGAACCCACATATAGATTTTCAAATATTCACCGGTATCAAACTTTTGATTATGATATGTAAACCTTTGACCCATCATTCTAGTATTTTGTTCCATCATTCTATCACCTCTAAATGAACCTGTGGATTCATCTAGTTACCATATACTTGTTCTGTTACAAGTGAGTTTCCATCAAGGACAACACATGCATCATGATGCCAACAATCACCCCCTTTGGACTTGATGGAAAACATGTTGGTGTTGATCACCTCAACCTATGGAAACCTGTTAGATACATGAAATAACCATTATTCAAACACCAAGATATTCTCCTCCTTTGAAATCAAGGGCAAAGGGCAAACCAAAGCTCCCCCTTTGGATTTGATTTACACTATATTGTCCATGTTCCCACTGAGCACATGCTAAATCTTCAGAAATATTTTCAAATTAAGAACATGACTCTATAACTCAACTGAACATGACCTTTCTATCACCAAGAAATCACAATAACATTAATCACCCAACCAAGTGGGGATACATATTTGACACTACCACCCAACCAAGTGGGATTTCATATTTGACATGACCTCAAAATTCCATACATGAATAAATATGACAATTATTACATCATAGGTATCCACATGACCGTTTCATCAAATGATATATATGACATTAATAAATGAGACCAAACAATCTTAAAAGTAGCATAATTCAGTAACCAGAATTCCAACAATGCATTAGATTCCACAAGGCTAATGCTCCCCTTGAACCGGTGCTACCTGTTCATTTTCAACAACTTCATCAAAGCATCTTCATCAATTAGATAAATATCAACAAGGAAAACATAAATCAATACCATATTAGTAGATTGTACCCATCAACACAAGACTAAGAAAAATCAAATCATCGCTGTTAGAAGCATGTTAGAGGCTAATATTGAGTTTTTCCATTGTTTTTATATTAGAGAAAAACATATGCGTCTGTCTGCAAAGAAACTCGCATATATATGTGACTATACATCATGAAACCCGCGTATAGACATCAACCTTATGAATTTTCACTTGTAGACTAAGCAGACCGGATTAACAAAAAAATGAGGCAGATACAACTCCTAGTTTCTATCAGAGATATTCAAATACTTCTTTGGGAAGGGGTTTAGTAAATATATCAGTTACTTGTTCTTTGTAGGGAACATACACCAATTTAACTTTTTTATCAAGCACTTGTTCTCATAGAAGGTGATACTTAATGGGAATATGCTTGGTTTTGGAGTGCATAACATGATTTTTCGAAATACTAATAGCACTTTTATTATCACATAGGATGGAGATGGGTGGAAAAAATTTGATTTGTATATCTTGTAATTTTTTCATCATCCAGAGAAGTTGTGTGCAAAAAGATGCAACAACTACATATTCTTCTTCTGTTGTAGATAAGGCAATGGAACTTTGTTTCTTACTGAACCAAGATACCAATCGGGGCCCCATATAAAATGCACCTCCACTAGTGCTTTTCTGGTCATCAGCATTTCTAGCCCAATTTGCATCTGTGTATGCATGAAGGGTAAAATCTCCATCTTTAGGATACCATAGACCAAAGTCTTGGGTTCCTTGGAGATATTTAAATATTCTCTTTAATGCCTGAATATGTGATTCCTTTGGATTGGCTTGGAAGCATCCAATAATCCCAATTGCATGCATGATATCTGGTCTAGTACCTATTAGATAAATCAAACTTCCAATCATAGACCCATACTCTAGTTGGTTTATTTGGGGAGTTATCATTAAAACTGTGGCTACATCCTGTCATCATGGGAGTACAGACAGGTTTGCAATCTTCCATGCCATAATTCTTCAGAATCTTCTTAGGATAATTTTTTTGTGAGAGAAAGATTCCATCTTTTGCTTGTTGCTCTTGTAGACCAAGAAAATAGGTTAGTTCCCCAAGTAAAGAAATTTCAAATTCTCGTTTCATAACAAAAGCAAATTCTTGACTCATAGATTCTTCATTACTTCCAAAGATGATATCATCAACATAAACAACAATAATTAACAGTTTATCACCCTCAATTTTTGTGTACAAGTTGTTGTTTGCGGATCCTTTTGTGAAAGCTTGTTGTTGAGGATATTTGTCAAGATGATAATACCATGTCTGTAGAGCTTGTTTTAGCCCATATAAAGCCTTTTTGAGTTTCCATACAATGTTTTCATAATTCCCCAAAATGAATCCTTTTGGTTGTTCAATATATACTTCTTCTTCTAGATCTCCATTAAGGAAAGTAGATTTTACATCCATTTGATAAACTTTGAAATTTTGAAAACTTGGAAATGCAAGAAACATTCTTATGGCTTCAAGTCTAACTACTGGTGCAAATGTTTCTTAAAATTCTATACCTTCTTGTTGAGGATAACCATTACAAACAAGTCTAGCTTTGTTCCTAATGACCTCCCCATTTTCATTCAACTTATTTTTGAATATCCATTTTGTCCCAATAACATTTTTATTATGAGGCCTTGGAAACAATTCCCAAGTATCATTATTTTCAATTTGATCAAGTTCTTCATTCATGGCCTTAACCCAAAATTTATCTTTACTCTATTGATTTACATTTTGTCGTTTAATGGTGGATAATAAAGCTAGATAACTAGAATATCCTACAAGGGTTCTTCTTGTTTGTACCCCAAATTCCTTTTCTCCTAGAATTTGAGTCTCTGGATGATTCTTTTGAACTTACCTAGATGGAGCCTTTTCTTTGTCTGATGTATCTTCTTATGGTGCTTCATTAGTTTCTTCTTCTATATCATTGTGATTTGATGTGGGAAATCATTCAACTTCATCATCCTCTTTTGCTAATGTAGCCTTTTTGGGCACTGTGCATGCTTCATCAATCACAACATCAATGCACTCAAAAATTTTCCAAACTCTCTTATTGTAACATTTGTATCCTTTGCTTCTAGATGAGTAATCAAGAATTATTCCTTCATCTGTTCTACATTCAAACTTACCATGTTTTTCATCATTATTTTTGATGAAACATTTGCTTTGAAAAGCTCTAAAATGCTTTACAGTGGGAGGCTTACCATACCAAAATTCATAGGAATTTTTTTCACTATTCACACAAACATGAGCCTTTTTGAGAATATTTACTAGAGTATGTGCATATTCACCCCAAAAGGTGTCAGGAGTTCCAGAATCATCAAGCATAACATGAGCCATTTGTTGAACAGTTCTATTCATTCTTTCTACAATGCCATTTTGTTGAGGAGTTTTAGCTACATAAAATTGTCTTTTCATGCCATGTTGTTCATAGAAATGAAAGAATTCATCTGATATGTATTCTCCTCCTCAGTAAGATCTGATACATTTTATTTTTAGATCTACTTAATTTTCAACTAATTCCTTGAGGAACTTAAATTTATCAAATGCTTCATCTTTGTGTTTCAATAAACTGATCCATCACATTCTAGAAAAGTCCTCAATGAATAAGATATAGTATTGTTCTCCACGAGGTGAATTTTTCCTTATTGGTCCACACAAATCAATATGTATAAGTTCAAGAGGCTTACTTGTTGATCCTTATTTGGAATTGAGTTGAACTCTGATTTTCTTACCGAATTGACATGACTTACATATGACACTTTCTAGTATGGTGATGTAGGGTAGATCACAAATAGATTTTAGCCTGCTTGATTTGCTTAGTTGAGAGAAACTTAGATGTCCCAACCTTCTATGCCATAATCAATTTTCTTTTGCCTTTCCTAGGTAACATTGTTCTTTTCCACCTTTCAATATATATAGATTTCTCGGGGTTCTTGTTCCTTTTATTATGGTCTTTCTTGTGTCAAGTTCACGAACCACACATTCTTGAGATCAGAATACCACCTCATTTCCTTGGGCACACATTTGGATAACACTCAACAAGTTATGTTTTAATCCATCAACATACATAACATTACCATCTTTAAGTTTTTCTTTTATAAAAACAGAACCTTTACCCTTAATGACAGCAGGTGAGTCATTTCCAAAAGTGACATTATTTTCTTTATCTAAAGCATTGTATGAAATAAGTTTATCTTTATCACATGTCATGTGTTTTGAGCATCCGCTATCAATGTACCATTGATTTTCTTGTCCTTATGCAAACAATTCTATGCCACAACATTCAAACTGTAACTCCTTCCTTTTTCATACCTTAGAATTTATTGATATTTGCTCCTTTTGAGATGTTGGTTGTAATTTTCTCCTGCATTCAGATTGGTCATGTTCAAAGTTATTGCAAAATGAGCATTCAATTTCATCTATAAGAGGTGAGAAGATATTATAAGTGTTCTTCTTGACTCTTGTCTCATACCATTTTTTTCTTTCTTCTCTAGTCATGATAGTTTTGTATGCAACACATTGAGCAACCTTATGACCAAAATTATGACATGAGAAACATTGTCCATTAAAGAATAAATTTTTGTGATCATAGAATCTTCTGGTGTTTTTTACCTTTTGACCGGTGCATTTATTGTTGTTCATCCTTGGATTGGAGTGAATATGATTTACCTATGTAATTCCTTTATTATTTTTCTAAGGGATGAAGCTTTGCTGACTGGTTTTTGCTGCATTAGTGAAGCATTGCTGACTGGCTTTTGCTACTTTTAGATAGCTTGTGGTGGTGGCTAAAGACTTTTCTATTTGAGATGTTTCTCTAGTGTATTCAAGACCCATCTTCATAAGAGGAGAGCATTGTACCTTGATAATTTCATCTAAGGTTTCAGATCCTTTAGAAAATCTAAGATTTAGAGTTTTTATTTTCTCAAGTTCCTTTCTTAGACTTACTAATTCACATTCTAACTTCTCATTATGCTTTTCCTTCTCTATGAGTTGAGGCTTAAAAGTATCTATGGCTACTTTGTTTTCTTCCAAACAAATTTTGAGTTGAGTAATTTCTTCAAAGAAATCCTTTTCTTCTCATGCATCCACAAATTGATCATTAGTCTCATTAGTATTTCTCTCAAAATCCATGGGTAATTTAAGATCTTGATCAGATTCAACTTCTTCACTATTTGACAATCCATCACTATCTTCATGAGTATAATAACTTCTTCTATTGTCAAACCATCTATTATTACCTTTTGCAGTATCCTTCCCTTTGTCATCATTGTCTTTATGAGGACATTTAGTAGCATAATGACCAACTCTACCACAAGAAAAACATTTGAAGGCAAGCTTACCTTTGAACCTTCCGGTACCTAGTTGAATTTTCTTTACAAATTTCACCTCATCTTCTTCTGATATGTATCTTGATCCCTTTCATTCTTCCTTTTCTTTTCCTTTTGAAGATGTTTTAAATGCAGCTTATCTAACTTTTTAGGGACCTCCTTTCCTCATTTCAAAGTCCATCAGGGTCCCATGAAGTTGAACAATAGTAAGAGTCTTCAGATCCTCCTTCTCTTCAATGGAAGACACTTTTGACTCGAATTTAGGAGTTTGAGATCTTAAGATTTTCTCTACTAAAGTAGTGTTCTTTATCTCTTCACCCAGATTTTTCATGTGATTTATAATCTCATCTACACGTAGAAAAAAACTGGCAATACTTTCATCATTATGCATTCTTAGAGTTTCATATTGAATTATGAGAGTTTGGAGTTTAACACTTTTTACCTTGGTATCGCCTTCATAGCTTTGAATGATTCTGTCCCATATTTATTTTGTTGTGTTTAGCTGCATAACTTTGATAAATTATGATTCTGTTAGACTTCCCAATAATGCATTGAAAACTTTGGCATTGGTTTCATATGTCCTCTTTTCTCCTGCATCTGTGGGAATTGCAGCTAGATATTGGTAACCTTCCACAATTTCCCAAACATCTGCTCCAGAAGATTGAAGATAAAATCTCGTTCTTGTCTTGCAATATATAAAATTACTTCTGTTGAAGATTGGTGTTCTGATAGATGCTGTTCTGTCTCAATTTTTCATCTTGGGAGATCTTCCTTCAAGCAATCAAGCTTATTTTGAAGGACCTTCTCTGATAAAATTTGTTTGGAAAAATACTGGGGGGGGGGGGGGGGGTTAATCAGTATTTTAAAAACTCACAATAATAATTTTCTTTTCTAAAAATGTATATGCGACTTGAATGAACCCAACTAGCATATATATGCTACTATTGTAAAAGAAACTAGTGTATTCTTAGTAAACTTTTAAAACAACTAATTCTTTATTTGTTAAACTTGAACCATAATGTATGTGATTTGTCAGGCATTTGATAAGCAGTAAATAGGTGGAGTAAGAATAGAATAAAGTATCACACATAAGTAACACAAATGAACACCAGGATTTAAGGTGGAAACCCAATGTGGGAGAAAAACATCGTTGTTGTTGTCTCAGTCTTCAAAAATTATTAATATTGAAAACTTCTTATGTTCTTGTACTGGTGTAGACTCATACCAGTACGAAGGTACCCACCTATTGAAGGCTACAACCTTCACTCATTCTCCAGCTTCTACTGGAAGGGAGATTCAACCCCCTGATCTAATCACCATCTACTATTGGCAGGAAGCTTTGACTTCCTCACTGAAGGCTTCAACCCTCAGCAACATCCATGGACCACATTTCATAATTTTCACACTGGATCCAATATCAACACTTAAGATCAATAATTAAAATGTAACTCATTATTGTAATACAATCATCAATCTCTTACACAAGTGAATCAACCAATCATTGAAACCCAGTCAACTAACACTTAATCAAAACTCAACTAATCAATCTGGAACAATCAGCTCATTGTAACTAGTACACAAAAATGAACTCATAATACTGCATCAACACAAAGAATCAAATTCAACCCTGACCATTCAAATGCCAAAATGTATACGCTACTTCACTTAAGGCAACCCTCGTGCATACACACTTTTTTCTTTTTTGTAGAGAAACCTGCGTACAGATCTTAATATACTGAAAACTAAAAACTTGTAATTCTGAATCAGACATAGAGTTCACCAGAGATATTATTAATTATTCCGTTATCTTATAGATCCCTCATACAGTCAACAACATCAATAATCTTTTCAACCAATCAACATGAAAGAAAATTCAACTTCATCATCAATTCTACTTCAGAGATTATTACTCAACCCAGATCAACATGAGGACATCCTTTATAGATAGTAGAGAAGTAGTGGCAATGATCAAGTTGATAATTCATTTATGACCAGAAACCCTTACTTTATATATGTGACTTTGAAGAAGAGAACCCGCGTGTATACGTAATTTTCTCGAGACCAACCAACGTATAGATCTGCAAATTTTGACCTAAAATTGCGTAGCTCTTCATAACTTTAGAAAGACACAAATCATAATATTCATTGATAAAAACACGAGTCAATAATTAGATCTAGTCAATCCATGAGCAGATCATACAATGAAAATTCATTTCAGTTCTCATGATTGTGATCCATCATTGTATTCATCGGTGCATAATTATTTCAGATCTATGTGACAAATATGGCCCGTTCAATGTAGATATACTTCATATTGAAGTATTCATAAAAAAACCTTTCACTTACACACCTAGCACTTTGATCTTTACCTCCTTATATAGTTTAGCCCTTATCCAATGCCACAGGTCAAAACTACACTAGTGCCGATGGTAATCTTCGATGTGATCAATATCCATTTTCGTGCTCATTACTATTGGAAATTACCATGGTAAGGACCCCTGGTATGTAAAATACCATGGTGTAAAAAACATGCGCTACTTTTCTTCACCAAACTCACATGTATACACACTTGGCCTTGACGAACCCACGTATAGATTTTCAAATATTCACCTGTATCAAACTTCTGATTCTGATCTGTAAACCTTTGACCCATCATTCTGGTATTTTGTTCCATCATTCTGTCACCTTTGAATTGACCTGTGGATTCATCTAGTTACCATATACTTGTTCTGTTACAAGTGAGTTGCCATCAAGGACAACACATGCATCATAATGCCAACAGTTGATGCATTATTAGTTCAAGGGCTAAAGAAGAATATTCCAGGTGTAGGTCAAATGAACAAAGGATGAATACTTATATTTACATAAACTAAATGCAAAGTTGTAGATGAAGAAACTTGAAAGGTTATAGCAAGAGGATAGAGAAATCCAAAAATATTATATGTGTTAGCAGAGAAGAATTCAGTCAAGAGGTATAGTTTCGCCTCCTCTTGAAATTCAGAATAAAAGAAGATAATTCCTATGCCAGTCTATTTTATTTAAATCAAACTTCTAATAATGATTGTAGAAGTGATGTGAGAGTAGGTGATGATTATGAGGTCCAAGGGATCATTGATATATTATCTCAGGTGGAGCTATGCATAAGTATCTTGGTGATATTTCTCTAGTTTGGTTTGATATTCCTTTGATGATGTTTTGGTATTACTGACATTACAACTGATGAAGTAACGATGAATAGGTATAGACAGTACAAGTTCAGGGGGAGTTGTGACTATAAAGAATCAACGGTTTACTTTATGTACACATATTAATCAAAGGAAATTCACGTATATACGTGAGTTTTGATCTAAAAAACTATGTATGTTTGTTTGAGATGAAGAAACAATGGGACAAACTCAAGAGGAGTTTATGATATGCTTCAATAAGTTATTATTGGTTTCTAGTTCTGACATTGATTGGTTATAGTCTGTTGATTATGAAAGATGTCACTTAGAAATGATGTTTGTTCATGAGATGTTGCAATGTGTTATTTCTTCTTTTAATGGATTTTCTAATTGATGAGTTGGATATGATCATATTTGAATAGGTGGCACAGGTTTAGGGGGAGAATATGTTATGCTTCTAATAGTGCATGGTTGGCATTATGATTTCTTGAGCATTTCTTATTCCATGATAATGTTCATAATGAGTATATATCATTTGGTGATGTATAGTCATTGCTGCTATGGGTAGAAATAAATATTCTACTACCATTCTGTCATGAGTAATGATGAAGTCTTGGATGATGACTATATATTTCTTAAATTTCACTTAGGAAATTTAATCCTACATGAAGAGGATGTGCATGCTATAGTCCTTATTAACATTGGTTGATGAAGATGAGTTTATGATTCACTCGCGCCTTGTTGACATTTATATGCTACTATCATTATGTCTTCAATTGAAGATGATGCCTATATTTTGTTTGAGATCCATGTGAAAAGTTGTTATGATTTTGATGCATGGAAAGAATATGTATATGCTATATATGGTGTTGTGATTCAAGATTTTGATATTGCTTCCTATGGATTATGGCTCTTCTTATATATGGAAAGAGCATGTTGACCATGATGATATGAGATCAAGAGGTTGAGTTTCTGACAAAGATCTAGTGCATTATCTTATGCTTCTATTACAGTTGTTTGGTGATGCCTGGAAGCATTGCACATTTGGTCACATACTGATGACTACTCTGTCCTACATCATGATGATAAGGATGTTCATGTTGTTTTCTATGTTTCTATGATCATATGTTCATGTTTCAGGTTCCTATATTAAGTCATGTTGTAGGTTCCTATATGAAGAATGATGGTTATTGATTACGGTCTTGCTACCTCAATATTGAGGTATTTGGTTTTGGTTATAAATTCTGTATTTCTCTTAATGTAAAGGTCCTACAAAGTCCTATGTTGTAAATCATTGTAAAATTCTATCATGCGATATTGGGGTCAAATCATTCATGTATGTAATCCTATTATGTTGGAATATTGATGTAATGCTGGGTCAAATATGTAACCCCACTATGTTGGGTGATTGATGTAACCATGAGCCATTGGTGATAGGAAAGGTCATATTTAGTTCAGTCATAGTGACTTGAGATTTTGTTCCATATCTTTAGAGGTTTTCAACATATGCACAGGGAGAGCATGGTCAACATGTACTTCTCATATTCAGTTGATCATCCCTGCAATGCTCCTCTTTACAAAGGGGGAATGAAGCCTTCATTCAACATTGGTCAACCCCTTTTCCTTGATGTCAAAGGGGGAAAGAAGCTTGATGTTTAGAGAAGAATGCTTGGAGAATCTTGGTAAGAAGTATTGGTATTTGAAGGTATGTTTACATTTATTAACAAATGGTGACCAAGCACCAAAGTGGCTACCATCAAGTCCAAAGTGGAAGATTGTTGGCGTTATGGCTAATGTGTTATCCATGATGGAAACTTACTTGATAAATATGTCAACATTATGGTAACATGATGATTATGTAGGTTTGTATAGATGTGACAGGTGATATGGAAAAAGGAATATCAATTTAGAGATAGATGGATGGTAAAGGTAAAGTTTGAGAAAGTATATGTGGGTCCTCAAGAGAAATATCGCATACATATGTGAGTATTGTGAAAAAATGTCACATACAATATCCGCACCATGGTAATTTTAGTACCAGGGAACTTTACCATGATAATGACCCATACTAATGAGTGTGACAACAATTATTTGATCCCGTTAAAGAACACTAAAGACATTACAAAGGGATTGGCCTAAGGTATTGGCCAAGGATAATGTTATATAAGGAGATGGAGATCAAAGTGTTAGGCGTTCAAGTGTGGATTTTTTATGAATGATTTGATATGAAACATGTATGCACCAAGGATCAAGGAGAGGACTCAGATTTGAAAGATCTGAAGTGTGGTGACACATGTGCTTGTTTGATGTACTTATTGAGAATGTAACAATGATAGATATGTGGCTGTAATGGTGTTGTAATTTGAATGAAGTATTCTTAAAGTATGTAATTATGACAGTAAGGGTTGCACAGAGTAAAAGTGTGTTTGCAATGAAAGTTTTCAGATCTATATGTAGGTTTGTCTCAGGTGATTCGTGTACATACGCGTATCTACTTCTGGGTAGTCGCGTATATATTTTGTGAATTGTTTTCAGTTTGTGCATATTTATATGTGGGTGTTGTGAATTAAAATCACGTACATAAGTTGATATGAATTTTGAAAGTCATGTATATATACTAGGGTTTAGCAGTGTGGCTTATTGATGATAATTAATGAGTTATGTTCTATTTGTTGTTGTTTTTCAATAATGCTTCTATCATGATAATCTGTGTTTGACACTGTTGATTTGTTTGAATGAGACTTGGTATGTTTATTAGTGATGGTGCAACATTATGATTGGGTTTTCAATAAGTTATTATTGATGTATCTATTGTGATTCAGTATTTAGTGATATACCCAGTTATTTATCTTGACAAAAAACTCAGTAGTTAGTTATTTGAGATATGTACGTAGTTATTTTTTAAGGGAATCATGTACATACATGGGTATGATTTAGAACAGTAGTGCATACTTTATGATGTATGATTGGTCAGGGTTTGCAGTGACAACACTACTCTTCTGTGATGATGAACGATGCGTTGTTTGATGTTTGTGCATTGGTATGATCTGAGTATGATTGGTTTGAGCTGGTTGCAATAGAGGGTTGGAGCCTTTAGAGAGGGAGTTGAAGCTTCCTTCCAGTAGTGGTTGGTGAAATTGTGTAGGGGGTAGGTGCTCCCTTTCGGTAGCAACCAATAAACGAGATCAGGGGGTTGAATGTCCCTTCCAGTGGGTGCTGGATAATGAGAGAAGGTTATAGCCTTCTACAGGTGGGTTCTTTTATACGAATATGGGTTTGTTCCAATACAATATTGTAAGAAGTTTTTCCTTATAATAAAAGGAAAATAAAGATGATGGTAGTGGTGGTTTTCTCTCACATTAGGTTTCCACCTAAAATCCTACTGTTCATGTGTGCTGATATGTTTCTTGTGTGTTGATGATCTATTTGATTCTTACTTATTATGGTTATTATTTAATTAATGAATAGTGAATTAATGATGCACTTGTTAAAGATGAACAGATTATGAAATATATGAAAAGTTAGTTATGTCGATGTACGTTATTTTCCTTTACTAAATTCACATACATATGTTGGTTGCATGAATTACAGTATCTTATGGAAATCAGAATATGAAATGAAAAGTTTAAAGTGAGTTTAAAATACTGATTCACACCCCTCCCCCCTCTTTGTGTTTTTCCCAACACCATTGACAAATATTGGACTGTATAGGCAGTCTATTATAGAAGAACATGAGGTGAAGAAATGGTCATAACCATTGCTACAACAGGGTGTCATTTGAATGAGTACATCACCATGTGGGTCACACATAATCATTGTGTAGAAGAAGGATAGGACTTTGCATATATGTATAGATTATAGGCATTGAACAAAATCACGCTCAAGAACAGATACCCGCTACCCAGGATAGATGATTTGTTGGATCAGCTGCCACAAGAAAAATACTTCACCAAGTTGAACTTGAAGTATGGATATCACCAGGTTTGAGTCAAAGAAGAATAAACCTAGAAGACCACCTTCAAAGCCAAGAAATGTTTGCATGAGATATGAGTCATGTCATTTGGCCTATGTAATGCACCAACTACATTTATGAGATTAATGAATGATATACTACGCCCTATTATAGATTTGTTTGTTATTTTCTATTTGAATGATATATTGGTATATAGTGCTACCTGGGAGGAGCATATGTCACATTTGATGTAGGTGATGGAAACATTGGAGAAGCACTAGATGCTAGAAAATCTCAATAAGTGCGAGTTTGTGTAGTAGTATTTGGTTTATCTGGGGTATGTGATCAGTGGCGGAGAGCTAAAGATAGATCCTTCCATGATGGAGGCCATCATGAAATGGTCAGTGCCAACTAATGTTTTTGAGGTCAGGAGTTTTATTGGGGTAGGATAGTACCTGAGGAAATTCATAGCCTTGTTTTCAGTGGTAGCAACATCGCTCCATGCCATAACAGGAAGTGGTGAGAGTTTCCAGTGGGGAAAAGGTCACAAGAAGGCTTTCAAGGATCTAAAGAAGAAGATCAGTAAAGCACCAGTTATGGCTTTACCAAACTTTCGGCGGCCCTTTGAGGTGGAGAAAGATGCGAGTGGTATTCTATGGGAGTTTTTATGATGCAGGGAGGAATGTCTATGTGCTACCATTCTGAATTATTTCATGGGGCAGTCATTAACTAGCCTATCTATAACAAGGAACTCTATGCCATGGTAGAAGATATGAAGAAGTGGAAGCACTATCTAATGGGAAAGGAGACAATAATCCACATAGATCACCAGTTGTTATAGTACTTGCATGCCCAGAGAAAGCTACAATAGAGCAGGAATTACAAGTGGATGGAATTTCTACAAAAACTTCATTTGGTGATCAAGTATAAGAAGGGAAGCAAAAACAAGTTGGATGACATGCTTTCAAGGCAAACCACATAAAAGATTAGAATTTTGGGGAAACTTATGTACATGGATCCATTCACCCATGATGCATACAAAGAGGCATATTTCGAGGATGAGGACTTTAAGGAGGTGTATCAATAGTTGCAAAGTCAGATTCATGTGCACAATGATGACAACACCATTGATTACCATCTCCAGGATGGGTTACTCTATAGGCCAGATAAGCTATGTGTTCCTAAAGGTGAGCGATTGTAGTTGATTAGAGAGGCTCACACCTCCAAGGTTGTATGGAACTTTGGTGTAGGGAAGACTGTGGCTAACTTGCATAGGTATGTGTATTGGCCCAAGATGCAAGAGTAGGTAGCTAGGTTCATAATAGGATGCATGCTTTGTTGTACCAAAAAGCCTAGAAATAAGAAATAAGGTCTATATCATCCATTACTTGTACCTACTCATCCTTGGGAAAGAATTTCCATGGACTTTGTGGGAGGTTTACCAACAACAAGGAAGAGACATGACTACCTATTCATGGTAGTTGACAAGTTCAACAAGATGTTTATTCTGATGCCATGTAAAAATACCATCAATGGGCAAGAAGCAACAAAATTGTTCTTTGGATAGGTATGGGTGCACTTTGGGATACCAAGGAGAATCAATTCAAATAGGGACACAAGATTTCTGAGTGCATTTTGGACTACATTGCAGGAGAAGATGGATATGAATTTGAAGTGATCTACAACATTACATTCACAGACAGATGGGCAGACATAAGTGGTCAATAGGACTTTGGTTTAACTTCTCATGGGATACAACCAAAAGCATCCAAAGTCCTGGGATGAAAATATGGTATATATACAACATTCTTATAACAGAGAAGTCCACACTTCTGCAGGAAAGTCCCCATTTGAAAAATTTTCTGGATATTTTCTGCCTTCGTGTTTTGATATTTCATATGGGAAGTAAGGAGCAATGAGGGAACATCTTATAGAAGAGGCTTTGATCGATGGAAATTTTATAGAGAAGAACATGCAGATCCATCTACAGGTACAAGAAACACTGCAGAAGTTTCAAGAGAAGTATAAGGATGGGCATGATCAACATAGACTAGAGAAATCATTCAAGGTGGGAGACAAAGTATGGCTATAGTTGAACAAGGAGAGGTTGCAGGGGCTTGGTAAGAAAATAAAGGCTCTTAGATATGGCCCCTTTGAGATAATGGAAAACATGGGTGATAATGCCTATTGAATGAGTTTACCACCATATATGTGCATTTACTTAGTTGTGAAAGTAGAAATTTAAAACTCTATGAGCCTTCCATGCTATATTAGGAAGAGGAACAATTCTTACCTTTCATGGAGGATTTGGCATCATATGCTTAGGAAAAGTTGATAGTAGATACAATTTTGTAGAACATTTCCAAACTGCAAGGCAAGGGAAACATGGACATTGGAAAATTGGGTTGAAGGAACAATTTCTAGGGAAAGATAAATCATATACCAAAGAGAAGTTGGAGGAAACATTTCCTCACCTCATTCAGTAAAATATTATGGGCACCAAAAGCCTCCCAAAATGGGGAGGTGGGATCTAGATTGGACCATTATATTTTTTTTCATCCACCTTGATGCATTTGGAGTGGAAAGGGTGGAGGAATCAGCCCACAACACTGTTTTTACCAGTGGGACCCCGTTTGGCAAAACGAGATCATAAACCTTACAGGAGTTTTTTGAGGCATCAAATGACATTTTTTGGGGGTAAAAATGTGTTTATTTAGAGTTTCAACATTTTAATCTATTTTACGCACAAACATCTTTCTGACAATGCAAGAAGCACATGAATTAGTTTCTGTATGCAAAAGTTATGCGAATAAGAAGTTGACCTTCCTGTCTTCACACCTATAGTTTGGGAGGATGTCTCGTCAGCTCTCATTATTCACGAAAAAAGGGCTAGCCACATGTTTTTATGTAAAATACTCTAGAAGAGTCTATATTGTAACCCTAGCTAAGAGATTATGTAGTCAAACTTAACCACTATTAGGCTATCTTGCTGTGTTATAACCAAGCCACTAGGAGGAAGAGGCATTCCATTATTTTTAGAGAATTTTGTTCCATAGACGAGAAAATATATCTAGGAGAGATAGGAGGTAGAGAAAATAGAGAGGATCTGTGGAATGTAGCAGCCCATGGGCCACAACCATTACTTCTTAGTACATACAACGTTATTTTCTAGACAAAGAAAGAGAGTGAAGCAAACTCATATTCCAGTTGGGTTTTATCCCAAAAGGGTTTCTCAGAGAATATTTTATGTGTTATATGTGTGTGTGAGATTATTCTATCATTCTCGAACTTTATGCATAATTTTCATTTGCATGCATGCACTAATTACAATTAAATCTAAAAATCTAGAATTTTAATAAAACTATAATAATGTAGAATTTCAGTATTTTAATATAATATTATCATATCAGTTGTGACAAACTTTCCAGTGGAATATCCATGGTATTTTAAGGATGAGAAGGAGTTACAGCTTCAGGTAAACCCTCCCTTGGGGTCTATGATGAGTTAATTATTTTGATTTAATTGTGTGTGTAACGACCTTGACATCTCCTTATTTCTTTAGGTGATGGCAACCACTCTCGGTCTTCGACAACTCGCTTAAGGTTTTAAGAGATACTTAATCATGTTCCTTTGTAATTATTTTGCCCCATTATTTTACAGGCGCTAATGATTATTTGGTTAGGATTTCAAAATAGTTGAAGTTAATTTTTCCCTATGTCGAGGGGTTGTTATCTCCATCTTAGACTGGCTAGGGTTTTATAGTCAGCTAAATTGTCTAGTTCACATATGTATGTATCTAGTCTTTTCAATGAAATGGGGCCTAGAACCACGGTTATTATTTGGAGTTAAACATAGTTTCCAAACTCCAATCTACCTATTTGTATATTCTATATTTACTGGTTATTAATTTGGGTATTGTTTGAAACCCATTGAAGAAAAATTTATCTCATTTATAATTCTTGCCCTCCCATTCTGGTATTAAATAGGTTAGTTGTAGCAACATTAATACCTTTGGGTGCATTTGTTAAGGAAAATCCTTAATGTTCAATTTTTCCATGTTACGTTCCAGTACTCTATACTGCAACAACGCATAATATTCTCAAATAATTGGTCTATATAGTTTTTATTTTAGCTTGGTGTATCAGTTAAAAATGTAGAGTGAATTTCATCCCTAGGTTTATGAATTTTCGATAAGGTTCTCATTACTATTGAACGCTAGTTTTATACACATTTGTATGATTTTATTATTATTCAGCACAATTTTGTATGCATATGAATGGTTAATATTGGGGGATTTTTCCTTTGGAAGTTATTACTTTGTAACCATATTACATTGAATAGTTCATCTAAATATTTTCAATCTTCTGTATAGTTTAAATAAGTTTGGTCTACAATATGTTCTAAGGACATAGCCTATTTACCTATGTGATTTCAGTTATCAGTGATTCTCAATATTTAAATAAGGCTCTTACTGAATAATAGTTTTTCTCCTTAAATGTTATTATAATGAGATAGGGACTAATTCTAAGTTGTTGACTCCATTAACCTAGATCATAAACTAACCCAATTCTCTTATAGGGCTACACCAATATCCCATTGTTATTAGTTACTCATTTCTTTTGGTTATAGACATTGGAAAAAATAAACAACTATCATTTCAAAAAATAGTATTGTATAGTAACTTCAGTTATCAATATTTTTCATAATATGTACAACAAGCTTAGGCTTTCAAGACATTATCTCAACACAATACAATTTTGCATTGTTCCTAGAAATATTTCACAATTTAAACACAATTGATCACAATTTAGCAAAGAAAAGTAAAATTCTACAATACTTATTTGCTTTTCCATTATTTTCTTATTTAAGCTAGCCACAAAACCACAGGGGAAGGATACTCCACCCAACCTATGAGACGAGTCACACCACTAAGACTCCCCTCGAGACAACTTCACATATAGGATAGTTAAGAGCAATGACTTGCACAAATTCAGTCCCAAAGACTATTTGATCCCAACCAGACTTAGTCTAGGGTGCACAAATTTAATCCCAAAGACTATATGATCCCAGTTAAACTTAGTCTAGGGTTCTCAAACTGAGCACATAGGTTGTAATTGGAATTCCACTAGCCAACCAGCTTAAGAATTCCTAACATTGACAACACCTTGCTAGAAGCTTTTCCATTTTTTCAATCTCTCCCCTCTAGGTTACCTTAGGTTCCTATCATACCCTCTTGGCTCCCTCTTCCCATTGAGAAGTTTTTATTCTCAAGAAGGAGTTTGGATAGGTAATCACCTTGCCCATAACTATTTCCATCTACATGGAATGTGAGATTTCTCATCATTACATCCCAATTTGACTTTATGGCTAACTGCATAAAGCATCTATGTATTTAATATATTGAACAAATATTTCCTTTTGATAATTATTCAACCTTCAACTGACCCATAAAACAAAATAGTTTCTTTCTTACCTATATTAAATCAATATTTAACAATTTTACTAGGGGATATTAAATGAAATTGTCAAAAATGTGTTTGGAATTTTTTAATGCATAAATGGATTCAATCCTGAAAATTATTGAGACATCTGGATTGTGAAAAGTTCACAGCTCAAACCTACCTCCCAGGCACTCAATTTTTGCAAATTTCACACCTCAAATCCATGGGACTCTCGGATTATCCAATGTTTACATCTCAAACCCTTGGGTCACTCGGATTATGCAAAGTTCAAAACTCAAACTTGGGAATATATTGAGAAAAGCTTCAAAATTTCAATCAATGTAGATCCATCTTAATCACAACTTTAGCAAGAGCCTAGATGGGTCAAGTCCCTTGAGTTGCAAACCACTTTTAGACTACAAAACTTGGAAGAAGATAGACATTTGATCATTCTCAGTGCTTTACATACATACATACACACACACACACACACACACACACACAGATATATATATATATATATATATATATATATATATATATATATATATCCAAAGCATTGAATCCATTTATACATTCAAAAATATTATTTAAATAGTGAAAAAATTCACATAGTGTATATATATATATATATATATATATATATATATATATAGCATTGAGAATGATCAAATGTCTATATATATCTATATATATATATATATATATATATATATATATATATATATATATATATATATATATATATATATATATATATATATATATAGCATTGAGAATGATCAAATGTCTATCTTTTTCCAAGTTTTGCACTCTAAAAGTGGTTTGCAACTCAAGTGGCTTGACCCCTCTAGGCCCTTGCTAAAGCTGTGATTAAGATGGATCTACATTGATTTAAATTTTGAAGCTTTTTTCAATATATTCCCAAGTTTGAGTTTTGAACTTTGCATAATCCAAGTGACCCAAGGGTTTGAGATGTAAACATTGGATAATCCAAGAGTACCATGGATTTGAGGTGAGAAATTTGTAAAAGTTGAGTGTGTGGGAGGTAGGTTTGAGCTGTGAACTTTTCACAATCCAAATGTCTCAATAATTTTCAGGATTGAATACATTTATGCATTAAAAATTCCAAACACATTTTTAACAATTTCATTTTAATATCCCCTGGTAAAATTGGTAAATATTTATTTATTATAGGTAAGAAAGAAACTATTTTGTTTTATGGGTCAAGTCTCTTGAGTTGCAAACCACTTTTAGAGTCCAAAAATTGGAAAAAGATAGACATTTGATCATTCTCAATGCTTGATACATACATACGTACATTCATACATATATATACACACACACACTATGTGAATTCTTTCACTGTTTAAATAACATTTTTGAATGGACAAATGGATTCAATGCTTTGGATTGTGTAAACTATATAACAAAAACTTACAATTCCAACAATTTTTTTATGGATTTTAAAAAAGACTAAACTATAAGAATTTGTTTTTTCCAATTGTTTTATATAATTTATGCATGGATTTTTCTTAATATTGGCATTGGAATATTTCGGTAATAAAATATTTTATTTACAAACCACATTGAACAAGTTAATAATAACACACTTTATATATATATATATATATATATATATATATATATATATATATATATATATAGAACACCCCTTTGTTCTTTGTGTACTAATTTGTTATTTTAGGACTTGGACTAAAGAAGTCATGTTGAATTTGTGAATAATGTGATCAAATAGAAAGTAATGTAATGTGATTAATACAATATTATTATTAAATGAAATTGTTGGAAAATTACTCAAGAAAAGGGCACCAAAGTCAAGATATTTCTTTCCAGTGTAAACGTTTGTGGATGAATAAATTCAAGTTGTTTCCTTCCCTAAAAATATCCTCAAATTCCAAGGAGAAATAATTTGGAAAATAATAGATTTATTATGATGAGAGAAAAAGATCATAATAAATCACTTATTAGAGGAAATTACTATGTTGTGGGTTAGAAAAAAGCGTTGCACGAGAAAAAGGAAAGATTTAAAGAAAAAGGAAAAGTACATTTTTTGAGATAAAAACAAAAAGGCCTAGGCAGTTGGGTTGGAAGACCCAAAAGGAAGGACTCTAGTAAAATTCAGTTGGGAAGAATTTTTTTATAAAATGTACCATTGAGGAATCAAGCAGGTTGTTGATTCCAATAGTAAGGAAATTTGAGCTCGGGGGAGAGCTGGGAGATACAGTTCATTGTCGGGAGGTTGAGTGCCTAATTCAATTTTTTCCAACAACAATTTTGGTTAGGATTGTGATATCTTATCTTTTGTGGCACATGGAAGTTGAATTTATGATGTTTAAATTAATTCATTAACTTGTGCTTAGTTTTAGTAATAATATGGTTTAATGGTTACTGTTGTAGCAGCTACAACCACCCTCGAATATTTTTCCTTAGCTTCATTTTGGAGCCTCCCTAGCAACCATCCTCAGCAACATGTATTACACCATCAACCATATAGGCTTTAGCTATTTCTCAGTGTCCTATCAGCCTGTGCATGTTAGTTTGCTTCACTCCCTTCATGAGATGTATTTCTAGACATAGACCATGTGTTGGGCAAGTAGCTCCCCCAGAAAATTGTGCAATTCTAAAGGGGAAGAAGCCTGCCTTCTAAAAATTATGCAAATTAGTTGCCCAACCTGTTGAGCTCAAGATGTGCACAAATCAGTCTATCAGGATTCCCTCAGAAAATTGCGCAATTTTGGAGGGGAACCAGACTTCCCTCTAGAAATTCCACAAATCAGCCTAGCAGCCTGATGGGCTCTAAAATTTCGCAGAGCAGTCAGGCAAGCTTCCCCTAGAAAATTGCACAATTCATTCCAGGACAACTGCTCAGCCCAGGAATTGCGCAATCCTGGGAGATAGTCACTTGTTCCTCTTAGAAATTGCGCAATCCCTTTGGGACAACTAGCTCTGCTCAGCCCATAAACTACAGAAATCCCTCTCCTAGGCTTGGAAACCAATTCATTTGCCTACAAATTGACCGGTTCCCTCTGGGACTGAACAAAAATGATTTGCATGCATGGGCTTTTTTTCCCAAGACAACATACAAAAGGCATCCGTAGATCTAGGGATATATTTTTAGTAGCTGGAGGTTACATGCAAAGCTCATTTTAGAAACCTCTCACCAAGTGTCTCTTTTTCCTAGATTTGTGGCATGCGGGTCATAAGCCCGATCTTATCAAAACACGTCAACTAGATGTTGGAGAGCTCATTCCTCACATTGACCATGTAGCTCTGACATCTGGCATTGTGAGTCTTTGGCACTATAAACTTAGCTGTTTCAGGGTAAGTCTGCTTTTCATGTCTTGCGCTGCGTTTCTGTCGCTTTTTGTGTTTCACTTTGTATGAGTGTGTCTGCTTGATTTCAATGAGCGCTTGCTGTCGTTTTCATGTATGTTAGCTTGTAGAAGCACCATATCAGTTTCTGTTTGCATCTCATTGTTGTTGCATGCATGACACTATTTTTGTAACAATGGTCACCATTACAGTGACCCATTTCACACATGCATGTTTTCCTATTTTTAGAATCCTACACTTGCTATTTGTATGTAGGACCATTCACTCTTATTTTCACTCAGTATCACCATGCATTTAGATTTCTCATGTTTTTAGTCGCCCGTCGGCTGGTCTGGGCTAACTTAGCCCGGACCTTGCCTTACCCGACTAGCATTGCACATTTTTGGAAATGAAGGCTCTACCTTCCATCAAGAAATTACAAAAGTATGGAACGACACTGACCTCCAGGCTTGCATTGCACAATTCTGGGAGGCAGTGCCTTATTGGCTGCAGAAACTACGCAATGCAGTTTGCTGGTTTGCATGTCACTGCTGACTCAAGTTGTGGATTCCGTAGTCTCAGTCCTCAGCAGGCCAGGTTGGATTGTTCATTGTGCATTTCCATTAGTCAGTGAGCCTCTCAACAACTCGGACTGTGTCTTGCACAATTTTGGTAGTCACTCTCCCAGCCTCCCGGTGAAAATTGCGCAATCTTCACAGAGATTCATGTTGGCATTATGATTCAAGTATTGTCCTTGATGGCAACTCACTCAGAGGATGGTACAGGTGCTCAGAGGTTGGTACAGGTGATGGCAACTTAATCAGAAGACAGATCTCAGTACAGCATGCCAAGGAAGCTCATACACGCCGTTTCGTTAAGCCCAAGTCGCGTGTACACGCCAGTTAGATTCAGAAAAAGCGCGTGTATGTGGAAAGGTTCCTTTGGTTCATGGTGGTTAGTCCTTGGAAGTTGTGCCTATGATTTCGGACCATTATGTCTCGACGGGCGTGTCGATCCCTAGTTTTAAAGTTGATGGTATTGTGTTACTATGGTTTTGGCTCTTGGTATTGAGCTAGGCCTAAGACTATATAAGGAGAAGAAAATCATTAGGCAAAATCATCTTTCGACAAGGCTTGAATATCTAAGAGAGAAAGAGATCTGATATGCAGGTTCTGGGTAGCTTGATCTAAGCCAAGGAGAGATCACATCGGTTGATGGAAGACTAGATCTAAGGATAGATCGGGATCTAATGGTTTGAAATGCACTATCATGATATGGTTGATTATGCGTATTTCTAGATCTGCATATCGTCGCAATGTTACGTTTTGGATCTAACTAATGTCTGGTACAGCTGCAAATTGAGAAAGTTTATTTTTAGATCTGTACGCAGGTTGGCTTCGGTAAAAGCGCGTGTATACGCGGGTTTTGCTCATTGAAGTAGCGTATATCTTTTGAAGCTTGATTTTGGGTTTACAGTGGGGTCTGACTGTTATTGCAGAGTTCTGTAGTCTGCTCTGTGTTCTGGTAACTGGTGATTGACAGGGTTCAGTGGTTCAGTGATTCAAAGTTTGGTTGTTTTATGCTTCAATGATCTGTTGTGGAAATTGAATGATTTGTGGTCTTCAGATTGTAATGTTGTGCTTCAGGAATATCCAAGTCTGAAAATGTATGAAAAGTGATATCTGAAAGAAGGAAGATTGTAGGTCAGCACCTACGTACTAGTATCTTGGCTAGTACAAGAGCAAAGGGGGTTGGAGCTCCCTTCCAAGGAAGTTTGGAGAACGAGAGAAGGTTGTAGCCTTCTGCAGGTTGTAGCCTGCGTACTGGTATAAGACTGCACCAGTACAAAAGATTGTAAACTGAAGTTTCATATTAAAGAAAGATAGAGACAACTTGCAGCAGGTGGTTTTCACCCACATTGGGTTTCCACCTTATATCTTGGTGTTCATGTGTGTGGCTTTTTATCTGTTCTGTTATACTGCACATGTTTACTGTTAACGTGGTGAATAATGTCCTGATGCACTTAATTGAAGAATAAGCTAACTAAATTGTGAGTTTTCTTCTTATACGCTGTTTTACTTCGTCACAGTAGCGTGTACACGCTGGTTCACTTAACTGAAGTAGCGTATATGTTTCTGAGCATTTAAAAAGGTTGATTAATCTGATAATACTGATTCACCCCCCCTCTCAGTATTATTTTCAACAATTGGTATCAGAGCGGGTCCTTCAGAGAAGCTTGATCGCTTGAAGGAAGATCATTCATCATGAGCAATTACGAGAAAGAAGCATCAATCAGGCCACCGGTTTTTGATGGAACAAATTTCAATTATTGGAAGGTAAGAGTTACTGCATATCTTCAATCTCTTGGTACAGAAGTTTGGGACATTGTAGAAACAGGCTATGCTTTTCCTTCAGCTACTCCTACAGATCCAGCTGAGAAAAAGGCATATGAAACAAATGCAAAAGCAGTCAGTACTCTATTAGGAAGTATATCTCAAACAGAATTCATGAAGGTCATGCACTTCAAATCAGCAAAAGAGATATGGGACAAAATGATCACTAGCTATGAAGGAGATGAACAGGTAAAGCAAGCTAAACTTCAAACTCTCAGGATTCAATATGAGACCCTCAAGATGTATAATGATGAAAGTGTGGCTAATTATTTTCTTCGGGTAGATGAGATTGTTAATTGTATGAAAAATTTGGGTGAAGAAATAAAAGAGACTATAGTAGTTCAAAAGATTCTAAGATCATTATCCCCCAAGTTTGAATCCAAAGTATCTGCAATAGAAGAAAAGGAAAATCTCAAAGTTCTCACTATGTCTCAGCTACATGGAATTCTAACTGCTTATGAAATGAGAAAGGGAGGTCCATCAGACAGAAGGGAAGCTGCTTTTAAGGCATCAAGAAAAGAAGATTACTATGAAGCAAGCCATGTTCCAGAAGAAGAGGAAGAAGAATCAAATTTTGTCAGAAATCTTCAAAGGGGTGCTGGAAGGTTCAGAGGTAAGCTAACTTTCAAATGCTTTGCTTGTGGAAGAGTAGGTCATTATGCTGCAAAATGTCCTAATAAGGATAAAGGAAAAGAACCTGCTAGATGGAATAAGAAACAAAGTGCAAATAAGAAAAGCTACTACACCCATGAAGATAGTGATGGCTTATCAAACAGTGATGAAGATGAACAAGGTAATAAATATAAGCTATTAATGGCATTTGAAGATGATGATTATGAGGATGTTGTAGATGTGGATAATCTCTATAATGAAATTACTAGACTCAAGAGATGCATAGAAGAAAAGAGTGTGATCATTGATACTTTGCAATTTCAAATTGATGAAAAGGAAAAACATCTTGAAAAACTAGAAGGTGAAATTGTTGGTCTCAGAAAAGAAATTGAGAAAACAAAAGCTATTAATCTTAAGTTTGTCAAAGGATCTGAAACTTTGGATGAGATTATCAATGTGCAGCGGTCTCCTCTAAACAAGACAGGTTTGGGCTATAATGGAGAAACCTCTCAAGCATCCACCTCAAAGAGTTATCTTGATGCAGCAAGAAGAAATGAGCAGAAGAACAATGAAGATAATCAGGTAAAGCAGGGACGAATTACAAACAGAAACTATCAGGGACAATCCTTCTTAAGGGTGAACAAAAGCTACAACCAACCACAGGTAAAATCTTCTCAGTTTGGCACAAGAATAGATGAAAATAGAAATTACAATCAGTTGGCTGGTAGATTCAATAACCGCAGAAGCTTCTTCAATGGACAATGCTTTTCTTGCCATAACTTTGGTCACAAAGCAGCTCAATGTGTTGCATATAAAACAATCATGACTAGGGAAGCTCAAAAACAAAGAAGTATGACAGGGATTACAAAGAGGACCTATAACAACTTTTCGGTTCTTGAAAATGAAGTTGAATGTTCTATTTGCAATAATTTTGGTCATAAAGAATCTGAATGCAGGAGCAGGTTTCAGGAGAAAAAGGAACAAGCCACGAGCACCAAAAAATGGAGAATAAAAGAACCTCAGACAGAAAGATGTGGGATAGCGTTTTATGCAGAAGGACAGGAAAATCTATGGTACATTGACAGTGGATGTTCGAAACATATGACAGGTGATAAAGAAAAACTTGAATCTTATTCTACTTTAGAAAAGGGAAAGAAAGTTTCTTTTGGAAATGATACTCCTGCAACTATAAAAGGAAAAGGTATTGCTCCTTTGAAAGAAAAGGTCAAGGCTGGAAATGTTTTGTATGTTGATGGATTGAAGCATAATCTTCTAAGTGTCAGCCAGATGTGTGATAAAAAACCGAGGTTATTTTTAGATCGAATGGATGTCTTGTTCGTGATCTTGATACAGGTAAAACAGTTCTCAAAGGCAAAAGAACTCCAAATAATCTGTACATATTTGAAGAAGGACAACAACAATGCTATCTTAGCAAGGATGAAGAGCACTGGTTATGGCATCGAAGGTTGGGACATCTAAGCTTCTCACAAATAAGGAAAGCATGCAAATATCAGGCAGTTCGCGATCTTCCAGATATCAAAATTCCAGACAACACCATATGCAAATCTTGTCAGTTTGGAAAGCAAACCAGAACTAACTTTCCAGAGAAGGAAGGATCAGCTAGCTTGCCTCTTGAGCTAGTCCATACAGATGTATGTGGTCCATTTAGGAAAAGGACACCTCGAGGAGAAGAATATCTGATATTATTCATTGATGATTTCTCAAGGTTTGTTTGGTTAGGGCTTATGAAGCACAAAGATGAAGCATTCGAAAAATTCAAATCCTTCAAAGCATTGGCTGAAAATGAATCAGGACACAAAATTAAGTGCCTCAGATCTGACAGAGGTGGGGAGTTCACATCAAATGAATTTTTCGATTTCTGCGATGAACATGGGATAAGAAGAGAATTCTCTACAGCTAGAACTCCTCAGCAAAATGGGGTTGTGGAAAGAATGAACAGAACTATCCAACAAATGGCTCGTGCTATGCTCGATGAATCAGGTACTCCTGCAACCTTCTGGGGTGAAGCTGCACATGCTGCTGTTATCATTCTTAACAAAACAAATGTCCGAGTAAACAGCACTCAAACACCTCATGAGCTTTGGAGTGGTAAAACTCCTTCCGTGAAGCATTTCAAAATCTTTGGGAGCAAATGTTATATTAAGAATACTGATGAGCAACTTGGCAAACTTGAACCTAGAGCAGATGAGGGCATTCTTCTTGGTTATTCTCCACATAGCAAAGCATACAAGTGCTACAATAAAAGACTTGGCAGAATTGTTGACAGTATTGATATAGTGGTTGATGAGAAGGGATATATTCCTAGGCAAGTTCATCATGAAGACATTGAAGAAGATGAAGGTTACTCTCAAAGGCGAAATGATGAAGAAGAAGAACCTCAAGAAGAAGAAGAATCTCAAGAAGAACCAGAGGAGCAGACAAGAATAGAAGAGAAGACTCCATCCAGATATGTCCAAAAGAATCATCCAGAAACTCAGATTGTGGGGCAGAAAGAAGCAGGAGTACAAACAAGAAGGACACTTGCAGAAGCTTCAAGCTACTTGGCTCTACTCTCCTCCATTGAACCACAAAATGTGAAAGAAGCATGCAAAGATGAATGTTGGGTCAAAGCAATGGATGAAGAACTTGAGCAAATCGAAAGGAACAACACTTGGGAATTAGTTCCTAGACCAAAAGATAAGAATGTAATAGGAACAAAATGGGTCTTCAAGAATAAGTTAAATGAAAATGGAGAAGTAATTAGAAACAAGGCCAGACTTGTTTGTAAAGGGTATGCACAGCAAGAAGGAATAGATTTTGAAGAGACCTTTGCTCCTGTGGCAAGACTAGAGGCCATCCGAATGTTCCTTGCTCTCTCAAGCTTTCAAAACTTCAAGGTATTTCAAATGGACGTGAAATCAGCCTTCCTGAATGGAGACTTAGAAGAAGAAGTATATATTGAGCAGCCAGATGGGTTCATTCTTGGAAATGATCCAAACCTTGTATGCAGATTGAAAAAGGCACTCTATGGGCTCAAACAAGCTCCAAGGGCTTGGTACTATCGGTTGGACAAATATCTTCACCAACAAGGCTTTTCAAAAGGATCAGCAGATAGCAATCTCTATATAAAAGTTGAAAATAACAAATTGCTAATCCTTGTTGTTTATGTAGATGATATTATTTTTGGCAGCAATGAAGAGACCATGAGTCAAAACTTTGCCTTGGTTATGCAGAAAGAATTCGAAATGTCACTTCTTGGAGAATTGACATATTTTCTTGGATTGCAAATCCAACAAAATGAAGGAGGTATCTTCTTGTCTCAAACCAAATACCTCAAGCAGATCTTGAAGAAGTATGGCATGGAAGAGTCAAAGCCAGTATGTACACCCATGGTTACAGGATGCAGCCTCAGTGCAAATGATGAATCAGCAGCAGTTCACCAACCCACTTATAGATCCATGATTGGGAGTTTGCTTTATTTGACAGGTACTCGACCAGATATTACACATGCAGTAGGAATGGTTGGAAGATTTCAAGCCAACCCAAAGGAAACTCATCTTCAGGCAGTCAAAAGAATCTTCAAATATCTTCAAGGGACCCAAAACTATGGCTTATGGTATCCTAGAAATACTGATCTCACTCTTCATGCTTACACAGATGCAGATTGGGCTGGAAGTGTGGATGATAGGAAAAGCACAAGTGGAGGTGCTTTCTTCATGGGTTCCAGATTAGTATCTTGGTTCAGCAAGAAACAAAGTTCGATTGCCTTATCTACAGCTGAAGCAGAATATGTGGCTGCAGCATCTTGTTGCACACAACTTCTTTGGATGATGCAGACCTTGCAGGACTTTCAAATCACTTGCACTCCACCTGTCTCTATCTTATGTGATAATACAAGTGCAATCAGCATTTCAAAGAATCCAGTCATGCACTCAAAGACCAAGCACATACCAATCAAGTACCATTTTCTTCGGGAACAAGTGCTTGAGCAGAAGGTCAAGTTGGAGTATGTTCCTTCTAAGGAGCAAGTTGCCGATATTCTCACAAAACCACTGCCCAGGGAAACTTTTGAATATCTCAGACAAAAGCTGGGAGTAGTTGATGCTTCATCCTGTTGTTGAAGTTTGTTTGTTCTACAGAAAAGTTGGTATACGCAGGTTACGGAAGGGATATGCGCGTATACACGCGGTTTCATGATGGGTGAGTCGCGTATATGTTGGACGCTTGTTGCAGAAAGCATATCCGCGTACATACGCTGTTATATACAGGAAAAATCGCGTATATGAAGTTCTGAACAGCAAGGGAAAACTCTGGAGTTCTGAACAGCAATGGGAATGTCAGAATTCTTCAGGCACAGTTTCAGGGAGTGCAACAGGCACAGGTTCAGGGGGAGCAGTTTAAAAGTCTCATAAAGCATTGTTGGCATTCAGATGTTTTGGTCGTTGGTTTCAGGAGAAGGAGCTCAGAAAGAAATCCTGGTTGCTGATCTAACAAGATGTTTATCAGATGCTGCTGATGCCTTTCCTAAGTCTTGGTCTAGATCTGTTGTCTCTATGTCATGTATCTCTCTTGTCATATTTCTTTTATGGTGTCAAGGTCATGTAACGGCCTATGTTGGTTTCCCCACTATGCCTGGGATGAATGCTGTAATATAATTGGTTGTTTCTGATATGTCCCCTCTTGGTAGGGAGTATGGATGTATGTATTGAGTCTTTTGGTGATAGGACGGTCCCTTATGGTGTATAAGTCTTGGTTCTTGTTGAAGAACATCTTTTGCTGATCTGGCCTACTGTCAGGGGGAGCACGAGTCAGCACAGCCAAGCAGAGGTATCAGCATGTCCTCAGGGGGAGCACAGCCCTTTGCCCTTGATGTCAAAGGGGGAGAGTGACTTGGTGTGGTGGTTGCCATCAAGTCCAAAGGGGGAGATTGTTGGCATTATGATTCAAGTATTGTCCTTGATGGCAACTCACTCAGAGGATGGTACAGGTGCTCAGAGGTTGGTACAGGTGATGGCAACTTAATCAGAAGACAATCTCAGTACAGCATGCCAAGGAAGCTCATACACGCCGTTTCGTTAAGCCCAAGTCGCGTGTACACGCCAGTTAGATTCAGAAAAAGCGCGTGTATGTGGAAAGGTTCCTTTGGTTCATGGTGGTTAGTCCTTGGAAGTTGTGCCTATGATTTCGGACCATTATGTCTCGACGGGCGTGTCGATCCCTAGTTTTAAAGTTGATGGTATTGTGTTACTATGGTTTTGGCTCTTGGTATTGAGCTAGGCCTAAGACTATATAAGGAGAAGAAAATCATTAGGCAAAATCATCTTTCGACAAGGCTTGAATATCTAAGAGAGAAAGAGATCTGATATGCAGGTTCTGGGTAGCTTGATCTAAGCCAAGGAGAGATCACATCGGTTGATGGAAGACTAGATCTAAGGATAGATCGGGATCTAATGGTTTGAAATGCACTATCATGATATGGTTGATTATGCGTATTTCTAGATCTGCATATCGTCGCAATGTTACGTTTTGGATCTAACTAATGTCTGGTACAGCTGCAAATTGAGAAAGTTTATTTTTAGATCTGTACGCAGGTTGGCTTCGGTAAAAGCGCGTGTATACGCGGGTTTTGCTCATTGAAGTAGCGTATATCTTTTGAAGCTTGATTTTGGGTTTACAGTGGGGTCTGACTGTTATTGCAGAGTTCTGTAGTCTGCTCTGTGTTCTGGTAACTGGTGATTGACAGGGTTCAGTGGTTCAGTGATTCAAAGTTTGGTTGTTTTATGCTTCAATGATCTGTTGTGGAAATTGAATGATTTGTGGTCTTCAGATTGTAATGTTGTGCTTCAGGAATATCCAAGTCTGAAAATGTATGAAAAGTGATATCTGAAAGAAGGAAGATTGTAGGTCAGCACCTACGTACTAGTATCTTGGCTAGTACAAGAGCAAAGGGGGTTGGAGCTCCCTTCCAAGGAAGTTTGGAGAACGAGAGAAGGTTGTAGCCTTCTGCAGGTTGTAGCCTGCGTACTGGTATAAGGCTGCACCAGTACAAAAGATTGTAAACTGAAGTTTCATATTAAAGAAAGATAGAGACAACTTGCAGCAGGTGGTTTTCACCCACATTGGGTTTCCACCTTATATCTTGGTGTTCATGTGTGTGGCTTTTTATCTGTTCTGTTATACTGCACATGTTTACTGTTAACGTGGTGAATAATGTCCTGATGCACTTAATTGAAGAATAAGCTAACTAAATTGTGAGTTTTCTTCTTATACGCTGTTTTACTTCGTCACAGTAGCGTGTACACGCTGGTTCACTTAACTGAAGTAGCGTATATGTTTCTGAGCATTTAAAAAGGTTGATTAATCTGATAATACTGATTCACCCCCCCTCTCAGTATTATTTTCAACAATTCACACGGGTATGTTGCATGTTAGTCCTCCATTTTTTTTTGGTTTTCGACTGACATATTGATTTTCATGAGTGTTGCTATGTCTCCATGTATCATAGGTGTTCGTCTGCCTCTCAACAACATAGGTACAATGGCTTCCAGGAGAGCAGAGTCAAAGACACCATTCATAACACAATTGGGGATGCAGTCGATCAAGTGTCTATGAACTTGCCTATGTATGAAGATATCAAGTTGTTCATGGACAAGAATATCAAGATGAAATGGTAGAAGTGTCACAATGATTAGCACCATCAACAGCAGCAGAAGGTAGCACATCTACGTGGGACAAATGCAAGAGGAGGGTGGTTGACAACGGAGAGGCGAAACAAAGTTGCAAGCTCAAGAAAATCCATATGTGATGAAAGAAGCTTTGGAGATTGAGGCTATGAGGCTATGATATGACAAGAGGATCATACGATGATAGAGAGAGAAGCATTGAAGGAGTTGTAGGTGATGAAGCAACAACTCAAGGAAGAACAAGAGCTACACAGACAAGAGAAGGAGTTGCACTAGGAATAGGTATAGTAGGAGGTGCAACATCCGGAGACTAATGAGACTGTACCCATACAGGTTATAGATCCATATAGCAGCTAGCATGGAGCAGACAGGGTGAGAAGTGCGGTCGATCACATGCAAAGGTGTTTAGGAGCATGAATTTCATTGTGCACATGCATGCTATCCCACCCATTTGGCACACTAACAGAGACGAAGACAAGAAGCAAGTCTAACTAGAGTTGAACATGTATTTTGACAAGTTGATGTGCATGGTCACGAGCACACACTCGAAGATCAGCATAGACACTATGCATTAATATTTTTTAGTCTAGAAGCACTTAAGATGATTATGTGCATGTTGTCAAATGAGTTGGGCAAACGATCCATATCAGTGTACCTAGATGCAACAGAGGCAAGAGTTCGCTTTCCGTAGGATGTCATTATTGAGTGCACGGACACCATCATGGATGACCAAGCTTGGCATCAGTTCGCCACCATCGACCATCACAAGGATGTCGAAGAGTTGGTCTTACCAGAACAGTCCAAGTGTTAGTGATGTCTTACATGGCTTGCTCAAGACATTTTGTCTCACATGGGTAAATGTGCAGATTGTATGTAACATCTTGTCAAGTTAAAGTTCAAGTGTTGATAGTTGAATGTAATAGTCATAGAGTATTTGAAGAGTCATGAGGGTAGATGAGTGGTCAAAAAGGGTAATGTCAAGGGTCACCCCACCCTTTGTTATAAATAGTCCCTCATAACTCATTGTAGAGGCTTTTGGTAAGCCAAGCTTCTGATAGGAGTATCTTAGAGAAAGATTCTAGAGTATTGTAACCAACCTTGGATTCTCCACTATATAGAGCTAGTATATCTCTTTGGAGGAGCAGGCAGAAGTGACTGTAATGTTCCGCTGTCGGAAGTAGTGGTTGGTTATGGTTGTATTGTATGATTGGAACTTTCACTTCTCTATATAACAGAGCCAACACATTTCATGCATATATTGTTATTGTATTTCAGCTATCTTGTTTACTCTAAATTATATATGTATATGTTTTCTTACACATCCATGTATAGCTTTCCTATATAATTATGTATGAATCTTACTGAAATGTGTTGTTGGTTTAACCATCATTTTGAATTTCTAGCTCACTTTCCTTCCAGTTTATGATGCATCTTTCCTCGTGTGTTCCCTTCTTAACTCCATTCTTTCACAGGTTTCAAAGGCGCGCACTCACCTCACCCTCTGTGTGTTAGAACTGCTCATGCACCTTCTTTGACTTGCTGCATATGTCATGCCCTAGCTACCAACAGGGACATCTTACTTGCCTCTGTGCACAACCACAGTCAAGGAAATATTGTACGACCCACTGCTGGGACTCCTACACCAAATGGTATGAGGTCTAGTTGGGACTTCTTACCGGGGAGATCCCATGACATGTTGGCAGGTCCAATACCATCAACATTTCTCATGCTAGAAGGAGGGCTAGATGACAAGCTGTGTCCTCTCATCCTATTTTGAACCTTTGCACATATATCATGGATTATATTCACCCCTCCACGATATTTTTCACATGTCGAACCTCTCGACATCATGAGGGAGTTTGCTGATCTCTTGTTCGAGTTCACGTATGATGGTGAAGGTAATTTGGCCTGGCCTATGTGCTTACAAGACTTTTTCGTCATGATTGATAAGGCAAATGAATGCTCTAATGAAGAGGCCAGCCTGCTGCTTTCATATATTCTTCACGAATCCCCACTATGGTGGTGTTGGAGTCTACCTCCTGGCTATGCACTCACTTGACAAGTTCCCTAATCTCATTGAATCTACTTTCCATCATTTTTATCCAAAACCTCTTGACCAAAAAATGTTACAACAACGGAAGGCCCCGCGTGAATTGCCTATGGAATTTTGGGAACATTTTTGTGTGTTACAGTTTCAAGATCTGAAAAGCCAGATGAAATTTCCATATCTTTGGGACAAATTCGAATATTATCTTAACAAATCAGTTGATCCCAAGAAGAAATTCAAGCTCAAACCCTGCTCAACATACTTCGGTGGTGGAGTTGTGCAATCACAGATGGACTCTGTTGTTGTAACAAGTGACTGTCTGTCGTCCCCTCAACTCCACCACCACAGAGTGATGTGGGAGAGTATGCACACACAACTTTTCAACTGTCACATCCTCCCGACATTGCTCCTTCTGATTTTTGTGCAAGATTGGTTACGAATCTATTGGGTTATCACATGTATTTTGTACCTCAACCTCCATCTTCGTACTCGGATGATCCTCCGGATGACACTATCTTGTGTTCTTCGATTCCAAACTCTACACTTGCTATGAATGAGGATCAAGGCATCAACGGAGTTGGTGTTGCACAACCAACATGCACTATCATTCAAGAAGAGTATGATTGGGAGCTTGAAGATCCACCGGCAGCATAGGACCATCCTTGCCTATGCGTACCTCCTCTTTTTTTTCCCGAAATCCTTGATGATCCTGCCATCCCAGGTTTTTAATGTGTATCTTCGGACACGGATGCACCCATTGTTGATCATTTGGAGGGCACACCATATGTCAGTCCATCATCTGACAACAGAGAGGATAAATCATTCATTGAAAATCCACTTGATTTTTCATTTGCCTTTTCCAGAAATGTGGAGGGTGAACATTGTTGCTTCTCATCTACCCCTCTTTGTGATTCATCAAATCATGAGGATGGCAACAAACATCCTGGATTTTCCGATCTTAGTTGTCATTATCTATCTACTTCTTCATCCGATCACGACATTGACTCAACTATTGTTAATCTGTCAAAGACACTGGTCCACAATGATATATCTGTCGATGAAGTCAAAAGCCTGTAGACTGTCAAGGCACTTCAGCCCGAGCTGATGGTTATGTCAAGTCCTTGCTGTCCTGAGGTTGGTTTCACTTCTGATCAGGAAATTTTTCAAACACCTAAGGCTCCTCGTCTCTCATCTGTACGCATTGAAGATCAATCTCACACAAAGATTTTTCTTCCTCCACTTGAACTACACGATCCCATCACTCAGGCATTAGAAGAATCTTACATAGCAAGCACACTTGCACAACATAAGTGGTCTACCTTTCTCACGTTTTCTTGCATGTCATATTCAAGAGTGTGCATGTGCTTAACATCTACACGCAGTTTCACACAGCACCATGGTAAGTCCACGAACCACATGTCATGTACTTGCACTCACTTATGTTTTGTGGACGCATTTAAGCCTGAATTGTGTTTGTCTTCACTGTTATATCTTTTTTGTTTGTTGGTTTGAACAATTGTGTTATTTGAGAACCATGCCTTCACCAACATGGGTCGACCAATGCACCGGTGGCTGCATTGGAAGTATCACTTCACGTGAGTAGACCCATGCACAGTTAGCTTAGGAGTAGGAGTAGTGTTTGATTTTGGTTTTTTTTCTTGCATGCATGTTTGCTTACTCACTTCGCATGTTTGCTTGTTTTCCTGCTTGTTTTCTTACTCACTTTGCTTACACATTTACTTCTACATTTTTCTTTGTTTTCGAGTTTGTTTTCTTGTTTACATCCGTAGGTTAGTGTCGCATGAGACCATGCATGACTCTTGAAAAAAGCTGGGTAAAGTACAAGAGGACTTGTGCAATTATCAATACTTCGTTATCTGTCATCTTGCCTTTGTATGAAGAACTTGTTATGTTCAGTCCATGATACACCGATAGAAAATACGTAATGTTTGAAGTGAACCTTGGTGAAAACATAATGCTTGCGTGCTAACTAGTATCACCTACTCTAGTCGGTTGTTTTTGGGTTAATCCTTGTCAGCTCAGTCAAGTAGAGTAAGGTGAGGGGGAAAACCTTAACAAGCACATCAGAGGTATATATAAACTACTTTTCTGAAGGAACAACCTCTTCTTCTCTCAATAATTTGGGATTCCTCTTCAACCTCTGAAATGGATAAGTGTTATGCACAGTTACAAAAAATGAAAAGTGAAAAAAATGAAAATGTGAAAAGGTTTCAAAAAAATAAAAAATGAATAAGGTGAAAGAAGAGAAAGGCTTCCTATGTAGAGAGGTGATGCAAGTAAATCCGCTGGGGTACTAACTAGGCTTGCTGGCAGCAGAGCGATGCTTGTGTTCCCGCATGACTCCATTGGGGTACTGTCCAGGCCTGTTGGCGGGGGAGCAACACTAGAGATGAAACTAAAACTCTGACGATCATATGACTTGTGCACCAATATACCCCTCATCCCCAATCAAAACAACTGTGCTGACTCGGCTTGGAATGTGTGTCAACTGACCAAGGGCTTAGAGAATTCTACATCTTACAATCAAGCAAGTGTGGAAACCAAGATGAACAGAGAACTGAAAAATACTTTCGGAGGTGTTAGACTTTCTTTTCACGAATGAGGTCCATTCATAGAGCTTTAGTTCTACCAGTGTGTCACCAAGTGTTGTAGCGGCTACAATCGCCCTCCAACATTTTACCTTAGCTTTGTTTTGGAGCCTCCCTACCAACCATCCTCAGCATCATGTCTGCATTGTCAAGCATATAGGATTTAGCTGTTTCTCAATGTCTTGTCAACCTCATCATGTCAGTTTGCTTCACACCCCTCACAGACTGTCTTTCCGGACGTAGACCATGTGCTGGCCAAGCAACTCCCCTAGAAAATTGTGCAATTCTAGAGGGGAACCAGTCTTGCCTCTAGATATTGTGCAAATTAGTTGGTCAGCCTGCTAAGCTCAAGAAGTGCGTAAATCAGTCTGTTAGGCTTCCCTCATAAAATTACGCAATTTTGGAGGGGAACCAACCTTCCCTCCAGAAATTTTGCAAATCATCCTGCCAGCCTACTGTGCTCTAGAATTTCATAGAGCAGTGAGGCAGGCTTCCTCTAAAAAATTGGGCAATTCATCCCAGGACAGCTGCTCACCCCAGGAATTGCACAATCCTAGGAGACACTCACTTGTTCCTATCAGAAATTCTGCAATCCATCTGGTAAAACCAACGCTGGTCATCTTAGAAGTTGAGAAAATCCCTCTCCTAGACTTGTAGATTGATGCATGTGCCTTTAGATTGACTGGTTCCCTCAAGGACCGTGAAAAAGTGATTTGCATGCATGGGCCGCTTTTCCCAAGGCAACATGAAAAAGGAATCCCTAGCTCTAGCGATCTATTAAAAGCTAGAGGTTACATGAAAAGCTCATTTTAGAAACCTCTCGCAAAGTGTCGCTTTTTCCTAGATTTATGGCATGCATGCCATAACCTCGATCTTATCAAAAAGCATCAACCAGATGTTGCAAATCTCATTACTCACATTGGCCTTGAATCTCTAACATCCCACATTGCATCTAGGAGTCTTTAGCACTGCCAGTTTAGCTGTTTTAGGGTATGTCTGCTATTCATGTCTTATGGTGCATTTCTGTCGGTTTTTGTGTTTCGCTTTGTGAGAGTATTTCCTGCTTGATTTCAATGAGCACTTTCTGTCATTTTGATGTATGTTAGTTTGTAGAAGCATCATTTCAGTTTTCATTCGCATCTCACTGTTGTCGCATGCATGACACTATTTTTGCACCGACGGTCGTTGTTGTAGAAACCCGTTTCACACACATGCATGTTTTCCCATTTTTTGAATCCTGCACTTGCTATTTGCATGCATGATCATTCACTCTTGTTTTCACTCAGTATCACCATACATTCAGACTTCTCATGTTTTCAGTCACTCGTTGGCGGGTCTGGGTTGCCTTAGCCCAGACCTTGCCTTGCCCAGATAGAATTGTGCATTTTTGGAAGTGAAGGCTTTGCCTTCCCTAAAGAAATTGTACATGTTTGGACCAGCACTAACCTCTAGGCTTGCATTGTGCAATTTTAGGAGGCAGTGCCTTATTGGCCCTAGAAACTACGGAATGTAGTTTGTTGGTTTGCATGTCACTACTGACTGAAATTACACATTGTACAGTTTCAATCCTCAACAGGCCAAGATGGACTGTGTATTGTGCAGTTTCAATAGTTAGTTAGCCTCTTGACAGCCCAGACTATTCCTTGCGCAGTTTTGGCAGTCAGTCTCCTAGCCTCCCGGTGAAAATTGCGCAATCTTCACACACAATCACACATGTATGTTGCATGTCAGTCCTCTAGTTTGTTTTGGTTTTTGAGTGATAGATTGCTTTTCATGAGTGTTTCTATGTCTCTAGGTATCATAGGTGTTTGTCTGCCTCTCAACAACACAGGTAAAATGGCTTCCAGGAGAGCAGAGTCAAAGACACCATTCATAACATAACCAGGGATGCAGTCGATCAAGTGTCTATGAAATTACCTATCTATGAAGACATGAAGTTGTTCATGGACAAGAATATCAATATGAAATTGCATAAGTGTCATAGCGAGTAGTACCATCAACAACAGTAGAAGGTAGCACACCTACATGTGACAAATGCAAGAGGAGGGTTGTTGACAATGTAGAGGCGGAACAAAGTTGCAAGCTCAACGAATCCATCTATCATGAAAGAAGAATTGGAGACTAAGGCTATGAGCGACGAGATGACAAGAGTATCACAGGAAGGCAGAGAGAGAAACAAAGAAGGAGTTGCAGGTGTTGAATTAGGAACTCAAGGAAGAACAGGAGCTTCACAGACAAGAGAAGGAGTTGCAATAGTAATAGGTACAACAGGAGGTGCAACATCCATAGACTAATGAAACTATGCCCATACAGGTTATGGATCTATATAGAAGCTGGCATGGAGCAGACAAGGTGAGTAATGCTGTTGATCACATGCAAAGGTGTTTAGGAGCATGAATGTCATTGTGCGCATGCATGCGATCCCACCCATTTGGCACACTCACTGAGACAAAGAAAAGAAGCAAGTTCGACTAGAGCTGAACATGTATTTTGACAAGTTGATGTGCATGGTCACCAAAACACACTCGGAGATTAACACAAACAATATGCATCAATATGTTGCTAGTCCAGCTGCACTCAAGATGATGATGTGCATGTTGTTAGATGAGTTGGGCAAAGGAGCCATATCAGTGTACCTGGATGCAATGAAGGCAAGAGTTCACTTTCAGTAGGATGTCACCATTGAGCACACAGACACCATCACAGATGACCAAGATTGGCATTAGTTCGCCACCATCGACCATCACAAGGATGTCGAAGAGTTGGTCTTACCACAATGGTCCGAGTGTTAGTGATGTCTTGAATGGCTTGCTCAAGCCATTTTGTCTCACATGGGTACATGTGCATATTGTATGTAATGTCTTGTCAAGTGGAAGTTCAAGTGTCGATAGTTGAATGTAACAATCATAGAGTAGTTGAAGAGTCATGAGGGTAGGTGAATGGTCACAAAGGGGAATGTCAAGGGTCACCCCACCCTTTGCTATAAATAGTCCCTTATAACTCATTGTAGAGGCTTTTGGTCAACCAAGCTTCCGATAGGAGTATCTTAGAGAAATCTTGGAGAGTATTGCAACGAGCTTTGGCTTCTCCACTGTGCAAAAGCTAATATATCCTTTTGGAGGAGCATGTGACAATGACTGTAACGTTCCACTGTCGGAACTAGTGGTTGGTCATGGTTGTATTCTATGATTGGAACTTTCACTTATTAATATAATAGAGCCATCACATTTCATGCATATGTTGTTATTGTATTTCACCTATCTTGTTTACTCTAAATGATATATGTATCTGTTTTCTTACGCATGCATGTATAGATTTTCTATATAAGTATGTATGAATCTTACTGAAATGTGCTTTTAGTTTAGCCATTACTTCGGATTTCTAGCTCACTTGCCTTCTAGTTTTTGATGCATCTTTGCTCGTGTGTTCCCTTCTTAACTCCGTGCTTTCACAGGTTTCCAAGGGGTGCACTCACCTCACCCTCTTTGTGTTAGAACCACTCATGCACCTTCCTTGAATTATTGCATATGTCACAATCTTGCTACCAACAGGGACATCTTACTTGGCCATTTATGCAAGCACGGTCAAGGTTATACTGTATGACCCACTGATGGGACTCCTTCACCAAACAATCTGAGGTCTTGTTGGGACTTCTTACTTGGGAGATCACCTGACATATACCATCAACAGTTACACAGGGAATTTATTTGATTACGTATAGGTTTTGTATTAAGCTCAGAGATTAATGTGAGTGCACAAGTATGCATGATTAAGTTAAGAGGATGAATAGTTTCGTTAGAATATTTGATGAGGGATAACTTTGATGGTTAGAATGTAACCTATGTATATTTTGGGATTCACATTTATCAAAAAAATGTAGTTAATTTTTTCATCTTTAATGTAGAGTGAATTTATTTTAGTTTTTAGGCTCAAATTTAAATTGGGAGGGTAATGAAACCCCTACCTGGAAATTTAGCTAGGAGAGTAGTTTGATGAAAAAAATAATAAGAAGATAACTCTAAGCTTGATAGACTCTCCTCTTATATTTGCATGCTATAAATTTTAGAAAAAAATATTGGAGTAAAAGTATGGGGAAGTGAGTGAATTTAGAAGAAAATTTTCTGATGTAAATTCTTGTAAATTGAGTCATTAAAGTGGAAACTACGAATTGAAAACTGAAATTATGGAGTTATGATTTTACATGCATAGTACTGGAATTTTATAACAGAGAATAAATGTATTTGTCTATGATATAGTTGAAACTATGGTATTAAATTTTAAGGAAAATCAAGTATAGTAAAAAATTGCACTCAACAACTATCATCCATGTGTTATGAGCTTAAAAGAACAAAACAACAAATAGAGTATATCCATATCACTAGAATTAAAGTCTACAAAACACTTCATAAGGATAATAGGTTATGAGCAGAGAAAATGACTTGGGAATTTTTGGTTGTCTCTTGATCCATATAATCAAACTATCACTAATGGACCAAACCTTAATAATTTAATGCACGATGATACTTGGATGGTAGACAATAGGGAATATATAAGTTTTTTTCTCATATAAGAAAATATAATATAAACAACAATTGAGAAGTGGCACCAAAGTTCTCTAATAATGGCACTACCTATTGGCTGAATAGGTGGGAAAAGGCATGGTCTGGGTTTACCCATAGTTTCATCTAGACACAATAACAAAAAAAAATATGTAACCCTCCCACATTGAGGAAAGGAAAAAAAAGATTGCGACCTAGCTACAACCAATCAAATTGTGAAGAATACAATTCGATACCAGTACAAAAAAATAAATACAACAAATTCCAAAAAAACACCTTTGTTTCTACAACATTATATGCATAGAGAAATAGAGTAAGAAATTAAACATAGTCAATTAGACACTGAGCGGTCTAAATCCCTTAAGAAATTATGGAACCCTAAATGAACTCGAACACAAGAACACCCATTAGTTATGGCTACCACATCAGATTTTTCAAGAACAAAAGTAAACGGTGTAAATTAAGTATTAACTAAAAAAAATGTAATAACCTTAGAAGTATTTCAATTCCATTAACTCATTCATCACATACAATACTGAAAATGTAAAATTTATAATCGGTCCTGGCATAAACCCACAACATTGTACATATAATATATTCCTATCAAGTTTTCTTGGAAAGGACGCATGCCATGAGGGCGATAACTATCCTATATTTATTGTGCCAAGGAATAATATTGAATCTAGTAGACCGAAGATGCACTTTAGACCTCGAGCAATCGTCTTGCCAAACTCAGTAAGAGGAACCCAAGAGGAATAAGGTGAAACCAACCTATAGGGACATTATATAGAAATTAGCACTAGAATTTGCTTCAACGATTAGGAATTCCTATTGACACAGTAGTAGCATACATGTGGCCGATCATTTTCAATAGAGGAGTGAGTATTTGAATAAAAAAAATATAAAAGGAAAAACCCTAACAAATAAGAAACTGAAATTTATACGTGTAACTGGGAGAGCCTTGCCGCATATTCCTGAGAAAATTGAGACAACACAGTTAGGTTATAGAGAAGGAGCATAGTACATAACTCCATAAAATAAATAGTAACAATGGAAGGAAATGGAAAAGCTTGAGTAAATTCTACAAGGGTTTTACAAAAACCCTCGAACCTCAATACACATAGAAACTAAGGGATGAGCCAGCTATGGCCACATAACCTTTCAAAAAAAAAGGGAACATCGAAAGTTTTTGATAATTTACGTGTAGTAACCTCTATAGGACGATAAACCAAACCCTACACAGAAAGAAATAATGCCACCAGAACACTTGAACTAGTGGAGGTGAAACACCCAGTAGTCAGGGGTGGTGTAGCTACAGAAAACAGCTTAAGAACACAAATCTCATAAGTATAAACAACAATCCTATACCTATTAATAAAGACCACGCTAGTAATGATCAAAGCAACAAAGATCAATTCCTCCTGAACTAAATGCACAGAGGTATAATGTACTTGGAATTTCCTTAACCCATATAACAAAACTCTTAACACAGAGGAAATGGAATAAAGATAAAATATTTTATCAAATTATGGAGGCATGAGTTATTTGATAGCACTGAGCTTCTAGAAAGAGAGAGACAATGAAAAAATACTTGAATTTTAACCCTTACCCAGAAATGGCATTGACAGGTTATCCAGAACTGGAGAGAATATAAGTCTGCCACGAATTGGGAATGAACATACAACTGCTAGTATACCAGGAAGAAACACGACGGTGCTATAGAATCATGACACCAACTCCAGAAACAACAAAAATAACTAAGGCAAGTGCATAGGACTCAAAAACTAGGTTAGGGTATGAGAGAGCCATCACCACCATTAGATCATGGAAGTAGAATCCCTGTCATCCATGCAACCATGATATGGGTGAGAACATGGATATCACATGGTTTCTAAGGACCTGGCGAAACCCCGTTGGAGCACAAAAACTCAAGGAACGGTATACCAAATCCTTAGTGCCCACATGTATTCCACCAAGGAGGGGCCAAGTACAAGTTATCAGTGAACGCACCAAAGTGAGAAGAAAATGGGTCATGCCTCTGAAACCTTTATAGGTTTAGTAACAAAAGAAATGCACAATAGTGGATAATAAACAAATGATACAAAAGTTTATAACAGTCAATACATAGTTTATGAACCTTGGAATGATAATGCGCCCCTACCAATTCACACAAAAGTTAGGTGGGTTACAATAATGAAATAGATAAGGAAGATTACATGAATCACCTTAAGAAGGAGCCTTGAAATCAAATGCTTAACTAGGAACCTATCAAAAGATGAAAATTTGACGAGCCATAAGAACATGGAGAAACTTAAAAGTTATGCATGCATCGAATGCGAACCTATTAAAATTGTTACATGTGGGTGATTATGGTAATGTGATTATTTTTAACCATTAAAAAGGATTTTTTTTTTTAATGAAATGTGCGTATGTGACAATATATACATATAATATGAAATTTGTGTTAAAATAAAGTAGTTCGCAATGGATTTTTGAATAATTTATTTAAGTCTCATATTAAAATATTTAAAAAAATATATAAGAATTATACATTTTTTACTATTTGAAAATTAAAACATATTTTTTTTTTTACTTTTACTTTTAATAATTTTATCTTTCTTTAAAGTTCATATAAAATTATTTTATTTTGTATGTACATCGAAATATTTTTAATAGTGAAAGTGAAAGTAAAATATTTTTACCATCTCTTTCATACTGAGTTGTAATATCAATAATAAATAGACTTAGAGTAATGAGAATTACATTATTAATATGTTATAGTTCTTTTAATTAAGACCAATCAAAATCTATTTTATTTTTTATTATGATTAATATAAACATTTTAATTTTATTTAAAAAAGCACTCATCACAAATAGAATTATACTTTTTCCTCACTAGCAAAGTTACACTTTCCCTCACCAACATAATCCACCGCAGAATAATCCATTTGGCACAATTATTACATTATGGAAAATTCCCTTTAACCAACATTTTTTTATTAAACATGCTCATTAATTGTTTTTAATATGTCTTCATTAAAAATATATGCCATATAATTTAATTAACCAAATTTATTTTAAAACAAATTTCTTTTTTAGTTATTATTAGTTTTAAGTCTCCCTTCACTAAAAATTATGCCATATGACCTTTTTATTTTTTTATTTTTTTAACTCTAGTTTCACTAAATTTTGTATGTGATATCATTTAATTGACTTAGTGTTCATTTATTTTTCACAATTATCATAACTAATATATGAATTAAAAAGAAATTGTTAGTAGCATTTTGATAGATTATGCTAGTTGTGCTACTAAATAAATGGTGTGGAAGGAAAAGAGTGGAGTAAAGGAAAATGGTATAGTTGATATCTCTACTATTGCCCTTGTGTTTGGGTCAACAACTCTTTATCACCTCACCTTCTCGAAGCTCTCAAACAAATATTCTTTTTAGATTAATTGTATTTCATTGAGGTTGTTGTTCTAACTCATCTTCTTTCTATGTTGTCCTGGGCATCTTCTCATATCTTCCATGAAAAATACTCACTCAAACCTTTGAGTTGTGTCTTCAAACTTTCTACATTCTTCCCTCATGTTTTGTTGATCCTTCCACTCTTATCTTGTAGACAACATGTGTAAGTATCACTTCATGTTATTCAGATAATTACAATACTCATGCGTGAAGAGATATTCAACGCGCAGGTAACCATTACTAAATTTATTATGAACCTAATTTCATATTTGAATCAGAATTCTATCATATATTTTTATATGTAAACAAGTATTTTATTGAAATAAAGACGCCATAGTTATGGATTTGAGATGTAGGAGCATTCAACTCAGAAGAATCATTGTATTTTAGTACACATAGGGGGGTCTTGTGTTTTAAGGAAGTTGGTTTTCTAAGTGTTGAATTAATGTAATTATTAAGGTTTTGAGTGATTTTAATGAGAGAAGCTAGAATAGGGATTTAATTAAGTATAGTGAAGAATATTTGTAAATGTTCTCGAATGTTGGAGACTTGAGAGAATCATGATAGTTGAGAGATTGAGAGATTTGAGAATTAATTGTAAAACTTAGATTAGGAATTGGTTTCATGATTTGTGGATTAGAGAGGATCCTTAGAGAGAAGGAAGAGATTTTAGGATTTTGTTGAGAAGGTTATGGATCTAAACCAGGAATTGGTTGTAGAATCCTTTTGTATAAATGTAAGCCTAAAAGGCATAGTCAAGTTAGATAGTTAGCTGGTTCGCTAGTTAGAGGTTGTGTGTTAGAGGTTTGATTGTAAGCCTACGGGCAGGTAGGAAAACAAAGGCCACTGATTATAATATCAAGCCAGAGAGAGATACTCTTATGTAAATACTTGTTTATTAATGCAAACAACTCGATTTTGAGTTCATGTGTGTGTATTGAGTAATTGAGATATAGATTGTGTATGATCTTGAGTTATTCTGCATAACATAGGTTGTGGGTGAAAAATCAGAGGGCGAAATATAGAGAAGAGTAACAAAGAGGTGTTACAGCTTTACACACATCGACAATACAGGAGGAAGCCTTTAATGTTACAGTGAAGGTGAAGGAAGCATAAAGGCGCAAGAAGAGTTAAGCTCAGGAGGAAGTTGTGATGCAGAACAACTAAAGTCCAAAACCTTGGAAGAAACCCGAACCCATAGAAGAACACTAAAGAAACAAAATAAAAATGAACTAAAGGGAAGAACAAAGAAGTGAGGTGTCGATGCATAGGAGCCATTAGACTAGCTAGATCAACATACAACATTGTTTGTGATGAGAAGCCAAGATTAAGTCGCGTAGAATGGAGTTAAGAAATGAACGACGAAGATTAACTTAAGTGTTAGTGGAAGAGGAATCCGGAGGAGCCGTCGCACCCGTCAATGGAAGAAGATCTACGGTCATTGGGCACTAATAAGCTCGGGCGTTAGTCAAGGAAGAAAGGCAGGTTTATAAGTGAAAGCGGGTTATCGGGTGGAGAAAAAGTGGTAAGTGGTAATTCGGGGTGGTCACCCAATTCCATTTAGTAGTCGACACGTAGCACGTCAGAGGAGAGAGGAAACCACTTGATCGGGCGAGTAATCCTTGTGCAAGTGGCTCAACCAATATTGTTGTTAACCGTTGGATCAAATGGGTTTTGATCAACGGTGGAGGATCATCGATTAGTTCTGTTGATTGGGTAAGTCAACAACCATTGGATTGAATGGTAAGATTGACGAAAGAGGTTGAAGCCGATAAGGCTTGGGCTTGAGTGGACCCGAGAAGTTTATCACGCGGGTTAAGTTTGTTTGAGTTTTGGAGGATGAATGGAGATCACACAACAGTCGTTGATCTGATGGAGTGAAATCAACAACGAAGGATGAACGTGATGAGAGAGCATTGATAAATGTGCAAAGGTCGAGGAAAAGTGAAAAGGTAAGGTTAAGTATGGTTTGTGTAATATTTCTATTATACGAGAGTTATAATAGAAATAGTGGAGTTAAAGGTATTTTGGGTTAAGTTGGGTTTAACCAAAGTCTAACCATGGTATGACTAAGACGAGAAGATAGTGAAATCAACTAGAGGGTTAAGTTCTAAGGTATAAGAATTAACCAAAGTTTATGAATGTTGAATAAAGTTTCGCTCAAGGGTTAATTAAGGGGTTAGACTATGTATAGTCAAATAAGATGTTTCCACAATGAAGTTTAATTAAGAAGCCTTAAAACTTATTTGTGAAGGATTTCACCATGCATCAGGTGATTAAGGCCTGGGACTAGTGACATGTAATTTTATTTGCATAATGTGGGTATTGTTGGCTTAGGCTAGCATCATTTGGTATCAGAGCAGAATTGTGGTTGAAACAATTGATATCAGAACAGAATAAGGGAATTATATGTAAAAGGTCTTTGAGAAAATTTAGAATAGAGTTATGTTTTAAGATGTGTATCCATGCAAGAGGAGATGAGATTCTAATCTGACAAATAGTAAGCACACAGAGATAATGTGTAGCAGAATATTGGGAGAATTGTAGATGCAAGGAAACAGAGGACAATCCATTCAAAGTTCAGGTGAATGGTAGAACAAGATCATGTAGAGGTCTTGAACGTGATATGATATTTTTTTATTTTAATTTGATTTGAATATTGGAGAGTTTGTGGTCTTTATATTGATGCACAGGTAGCATCATAAGAAGGTGAGAAGATTGCAGCAACCTAGAGCAAGGAGTGTTCAATTGGTTCTAGACGAAAGAACCAGAGAAATGCTAACAGACTGAGCTCAGAGGAGAGAAAATTAGTGAGGCATATGTAGCAAGAAGGAGACTTGTTGCTACAGGGGTTTTGTTCCAACTCACAAAGGCAATTCCACAAAGGATGTGGGTAGAATTGCTAAGGGATGAAGGAAGCTGATAAGAGCTTCTAAGTGAAAGATGAGGTGGTCAGAACCAATTATTTCATTGTGATTGAAATATAAGAGGAAAATTGTGTTATTAGAACCTACAGATGAGTTGAAGCCTAGAAAGAGCGGAGAGAAGTACTCAAAAGAGGTTCCAAAGATAGAGAACCAAGGGCTTGCCAAAAGACCAAGTACAGAGGAAAGCTTGGTGAGGTAAGTGGCAATAGGGAGAACTTGTTGTTGCAGAGGCTTTAGTGCCGCTCATAGAAAGTGAGTAAGGAGTTCAAGAAGATAGAGAAGGAGAAAATGACTACTAATAGTCATAGTAGAGGTTTTGAGGAAAACCATAGCAGAAGAAAAGTGAAAAAGGAGGATTGCAAGGCAAATGGCAAGAGAACGAGTCAAGAGGAAACTGACAAAGAGATTGCAGAGATGAAAGAAAAGCTCACTGTATTAAGGAGGATACTTGAGGAAAACCAAAGATTAGGTTGGGTCTTGAAGAAGAAGCCAGTGAAGTGGTCTAAGTTACAGAGAAGGCTACAGTAGAGGCAAGTAAAGTGGCTGATGGGAAAACTCAGAGAAGCTGAGTTGGAAATGGAAGTTTCTATTTGTGAACCAGAGCAGGGTGAAGTTCTGGGTGAAGAAGAAGGAATTATTGATGATTTTCTGAACTGTTGGACAAATGCAGACCAGCAGGAGAATGTAAAACCTTATATTGTTGAATCTAATAATTTTGATGTGATTACATGTTTTGCAGAGGATGAGAAATCTTTTGAAGCTGTCAAAAGTATGGAAGAGTATCTTTCAGAAGATAAAAACTCTGAAGTAAAGAATGATGGAGAATGTCTCTTGAATGAGAAAAGCAGTGAATTATTGCAGCAGAAAGAATTTAGTAATACATTGATGTTTGAAGCTGTGACAACACAGGAAAAATTTCTTGTGAAAGGATATGAAATTCAGTCTAAAGAATTGATATGTGAAGTAATAGTTGAGACTGTTGAACCTTGTAATTTTCAAACTGATAATTTATGTATAAATGCAAGAATCATAAGTAATGATGAAGTACTTATGAAGTGTCATAGATAAATTGAGTTGCTAGAGTATTTGGTGGGAAATTCAGAGTATGAAAATGTGATTGTAGAGGAAGGAGTACACTGTAGTGGACAAGAGCAGAAAGATATCATTAGAGCAGATGATGTGGAGGGGAGACTAACTAATAGTCTTGAGAGTACATTAGAGAATTCTTTAAAGAGGTTGAATCAACATACTGATGTGCTGATAGAAGAGGAGAAATCAGAGCAACATACTGAAGTGTTGCCAAAGGAAGAAGAGGCACTGAGGGCACATGTTTTTGACTTTAATAAGTGTTTTGTGAGTGCAGGTTTAGTTGCAAATGCTGGAGAAAATTTGGCACAGATGAGCAATCAGGTAAAGATGGTAGAAGAGGATTCTATGGAATAATTTAATCCATGGAACAGAGATGTTCAATTGTTGGAGAGAATTCTGGAAAGTCAGGATTCAATGTAGAAAGAGATAATCATGAAAGAGGATAAGGATGAAAGCGAGGCACGAAAAGTAAGAGTAAGAGTAAGAATTCAACAACTTCAAAGAGAAGAACAGTAGTTTGAAGAGTTAGTGAACAACAACAACAACCTAAAACAAAGAGAAAGAGGTAGAAGTAAGTGGCAGAGTATGGACCAGTCCAAGGATGTGCTGGAGATGGAGATTGAAGAATTATGGTACTTCATGATGAAATAGTCAATATGGAGGAGATTGAAAGCAATAGGAAGGATGATTAATCAGAACTTGAACCTGATTGACAAGGAGAGGAAGATGAAACAGAAGACAATAGACATACAACAATAGCAAAGGTGCAGAGCATTCAGACAACTACAAACTAAAGTTTGGGACCCTGGAGGTTTTCTATCAACATATGAAGACACATGATTAGGAGATCATGAATGTTTTCTACTTTGGGAGTTTGATGCAAGATCATTCAGCTCAAAAGAATCATTGTATTTTAGTAGACATAGGGGGCTCTTGTGTTTTAAGGAAGTTGGTTTCCTAAGTGTTGAATTAATGTAATTATTAAGGTTTTGAGTGATTTTAATGAGAGAAGCTAGAATAGGGATTTAATTAAGTATAGTGAGGCATATTTGTAAATGTTCTCGAATGTTGGAGAACATGAGAGAATCAGGATAGTTGAGAGATTGAGAGATTTGAGAATTAATTGTAAATCTTAGATTAGGAGTTTGTTTCATGATTTGTGGATTAGAGAGGATCCTTAGAGATAAGGAAGAGATTTTAGGATTTTGTTGAGAAGGTTATGGATCTAAACTAGGAATTGGTTGTAGAATCCTTTTGTATAAATGTAAGCCTAAAAGGCATAGTCAAGTTAGATAGTTAGCTGGTTAGCTAGTTAGAGGTTGTGAGTTAGAGGTTTGACTGTAAGCCTATGGGCAGGTAGGAAAACAGAGGCCACTAATTAGAATATCAGGCCAGAGAGAGAGAGACTCTTATGTAAATACTTGTTTATTAATACAAACAACTCGATTTTGAGTTCATGTGTGTGTATTGAGTAATTGAGATATAGATTGTGTATGATCTTGAGTTATTCTGCGTAACATAGGTTGCAGGTGCAGAATCAGAAGGCAAAATACAAAGAAGAGTAACAGAGAGGTTTACTACTTTACACACATCAACAATACAAGAGGAAGCCTTTAATGTTACAGTGAAGGTGAAGGAAGCATAAAGGCATGAGCGGAGTTAAGCTCAAGAGGAAGTTGTGATGCAGAACAACTAAAGACTAGAACCCTGGAAGAAACTCGAACCCACAGAAGAACACTGAAGAAACAACATAAAAACAAAGTAAAGGGAAGAACGAAGAAGTGAGGTGTCGATGCATAGGAGCCGTTGGATCAGCTAGATCAACAGACGAGATTGTTTGTGATAAGCGGCCAGGATTAAGTCGCGTAGAATGGAGTCAAGAAATGAATGACAGAGATTAACTTAAGTGTTAGTGGAAGAGGAATCCGGAGGAGCCGTCACAGTTGTCAATGGAAGAAGATCTATGATCATCGGGCGCTAATAAGCTTGGGCATTAGTCAAGGAAGAAAGGCGGGTTTATAAGCGAAAGCAGGTTATCGAGTGGAGAAAAAGTGGTAAGTGGTAATTCGGGGTGGTCACCCGATTCCATTTAGTAGTCGACATGTAGCATGTCGGAGGAGAGAGGAAACCACTTTAGCGGGTGAGTAATCCTTGTGCAAGTGGCTCACCCGATATCATTGTTAACCGTTGGATCAAATGGGTTTTGATCAATGGTGGAGGATCATCGATTAGTTCTGTTGATCGGGGAAGTCAACAACCGTTGGATTGAATGGTAAGATCAACGGCGGAGGTTGAAGCCGATAAGGCTTGGGCCTGAGTGGACCCAAGAAGTTTATCATGCGGGTTAAGTTTGTTTGAGTTCTAGAGGATGAATGGAGATCACACAACAGTCGTTGATATGATGGAGTGAAATCAACGGTGGAGGATGAACGTGATGAGAGAGCATCGATAAATGTGCAAAGGTCAAGGAAAAGTGAAAAGGTAAGGTTAAGTGTGGTTTGTGTAATATTTCTATTATACGAGAGTTATAATAGAAATAGTGGAGTTAAAGGTATTTTGGGTTAAGTCGGGTTTAACCAAAGTCTAACCATGGTATGATTAAGACGAGCAGATAGTGAAATCAACCAGAGGGTTAAGTTCTAAGGTATAAGAATTAACCAAAGTTTATGAACGTTGAATAAAGTTTCGCTCAAGGGTTAATTAAGGGGTCAGACTATGTATAGTCAAATAAAACGTTTTACGCAATGAAGTTTAATTAAGAAGCCTTAAACCTTATTTGTGAAGGTTTTCACCATGGATCAGGTGATTAAGGCCTGGGACCAGTGACATGCAATTTTATTTGCATAATGTGGGTATTGTCGGCTTAGGCTGGCATCAATTTGTGAGGTAGAGGAAGGTGTGGAAGAGACCACAAACAAAGATTTCTTTATCATAAGTTACTATATGGTATGACCTCATTTTTGGAAAACTTACCTTATTTGATATAGTTTCAAATTTTGTTTCTTGTTATACCTCTATTTCTATTTTAGGCTAATAATATAAAACAAAATAGAATTAACCCACCCCTAAATTAGACTTATTAATTTATTCATGTAAAGAGAAAGAACATCCGAATTCAGAGACTTTCACATGTAAATGGAGTGTGCAAGGCCATTTATGCTTCAACAGTACCAATTTCTAAACATTGGAAGAAATTAATCTGAAAAAATTATTATATATAGAATATCCTAATGGTGGCAAGCCAAAAAATATGACTATATTATCAAAATTCACCATTAGGGGAATTTTGAAGCAAAAAATGAGCCTCAAATAAAAAAAATGCAGTAACAAAATTAACTTTAAAAGAACCAATAAGATTCAAGATGATCATGTCATCCAAAAAATATTTTGGAGGGAAAAGGAGAGAACTACTTTTTTATTGTATTTTCATCTTATCACCTTGTAGTTTCACTCAAATGTCAAGAGTAGACAACTGTTGAATGTGGAATTAAATTCCACATCCAACGAGTACCAACACTAGCTACATACTTCTGAGTAGATCCACATAGAAAAAGAATGCATGAAAAAATGTGTTGCACTGTATTTTCAATTATTTTTTATGTGGATCTACTAAAAAATATACAAAGTAGATATTTATTGGATGTGAACTTTAATTCCACATCTAGCGATTATCTACTCTTAACATTGGAGTGAACCAACGAGGAGATAAGTTGAAAATACAATTAAAAATCAAATTTCTTTCTTCTTCAAAAATTTTGTCTTATTTTAGTATTTTAACTATTATTTTATTATTTCGATTAAGAAGCCTATTTTAAGCCTAAAAATTCTTCTCATAAAATGGAATAGGCACTGACAATAATTACATTTAATAAATCAGATTTAGATTTATATAAAGTTGTGTGATTGAGTGAGGTGAATTCATTTAGTTCGCCAGCCCATGTTGAGAGATGCCCCTACTACTATTGGTGAAGAGGCACTTGAGGGTAATTATTAGTATTCATCTACTCATCATAAGCTGAAACATAAAATATCATTGCAAGTTGTGGATACATTGTGATGGCCAAGCATGGTACGTGGTGGTGTTAGCATTCTACTCTATAGAATAAGTCTTTTTGCGTGCTAGAAACAAAGCCGACAAGGTGAATACTGACACTTAATATCATAAGAGTAAGTTGATTGTTACATAGCGAATCACCACACCAAGTCATACTATGTTAGTGTTGCTGTATGTTTTTCTAGATAATAATGATAAAAGACAAGTTAAAAATAAAAAATCTCTATTATATGAGGAATGCAAGTATTTTCAAACCCCTTTCATCCTTAAAAGGCGAGTTTGAAAAAACAAATTTCCCAATGCAAGTATTTTGAAACCCCTTTAGAAAAAATTAAAATTTTCAAGCCCATGACTTTTATAACACTCATTCTCTTGCATTCATAATGTCTATATATTTTGTAACCTAATAAAGATAAGGGACATACTTAAAATTAACTAAGGAACATAATTTGAGGCTCTTCATAGACTACTTTCTCAAGGACTTGATTTCTTATCACTTACTCTGTTAGTTAAATGATTCTAGTACATCCTCCTTCCATCACGCAAACAAATTGGATGCATGGTGGTATTGAAGCATGGAATAAGGGTTGTGACAAGATGTGGTTGCACTAGAGACAAGTGAGTGCACATACATCAAAGACAACAAACAATCACTTTATAAAATATATAATTTAACTTATTCATTATTTAATCAGTTAAATTAGTTGACCACACATATGCTCAATAATGTTAAAATCATGAATACCTCAATATATCATGCCATATTTAATTAGGTCTGGAACATGGAAGTGTTTTTTAAATGGCTGTGTTTTTTTTATGTTTACTGTTGCAGTAGAGCGAAAAGATAATGTTTTTTTTATAAACGACAGTGAGAACAACCATCGACCACTGACCCAAACCATCATAAAAGTTATTATTATAATAATTGAGTTATTAGTTTTAACTTGTAAGAATTACTTCGTAGCTTTAAATTTATTAAAAGGAGCCACCTGTGCATAGTAAGAATTACATCACACCTTTAGATTTATTAAAATATCCAAGTGGCTCTCATGGATTGATTCATTGAAATTGAAAGGGAAGCCCAAGGCTGCATTTTTTATTTCGATTCTTTTGGACCGGGCCGAATATGTTGAGTTGTGGAGTAAAGAGATTTCTGAGATATTTCTCTACATTTTCATTGAATAAATGTCGTTACTGATGATGACCGCAAGGTTATATCAATTCCTACATTTAGAGGTGTGGCATACCTCAAACATGTTGACAAACATGGGTTTTCGACCAAAATCTCGAACAATGCATTTTTTTAATACTCATATAATTCTGTAAAATTTTCACATAAATAGCTATTTAATATATGAATTATGTGTCTCTACCTTTAACATATCTTGTTTGCACTTCATTAAGTACAATTAACCTCTTTGGATCCATACCTTGCAACATCGTATGAAAGCTTTGGCAAATCAACTTTGGACATTATAACCGAGTGAAAATGTGGTATTAATTATTGAAAATAAATTGATTCTATTAGAAAATAGAGATAAAGCAAAGAGATTGATTAAACACAACACCAAACACAATATTTTATTGATCTTACGGATATTACATATATAGGAATACATGATATTTCTAGATCCGAGAATGGTGGATCTAGATTACTAAAAATAGCTAGTACACCTATTAACCTAGGAACTCACACAATACAACTAAGGACAACTTGGAAGTCATGGAAGAATTACTTCCAACACCCTCCCTTAATGCTTACATGTAGAAAATATAAAAAAATCCACATTATAACAATAAATAAATATTTATCAGATTTGTCTGATATGGTCATCATCAACACCCACATCCACTCTGGAATCTCGCAAACTCCGTTCTTTCATCACCACATCTTTGAGTTGTCACTTTACCTCCATTTAAAATGTAACTGCCTCTGAACATCATTGATGAACTTTGCAGAATTGAGGCTTCTCAGCTTCTCAACCTCCCAAAGCGCAATGGGTCAGTCTTCATATTGAACCATCCTGTGGAATTGCAACCATCTGTGAATCCACAACCCTTCGTAGCCTTCATCAGTTATCTAGGATAGCATTCTGGGTACAGAATGTCTTGAGGATACAATTCTACAACTTGACCTTGTATAAATAACTTGCACTAAGGCTGCCAGAGCACGACGGTCACACCAGCTTGACCTTATTAAGAACTACTTGTGACTAATGCTCCCAGAGCATGACATGTCACATTAATCTATTGAATAATTGACCTGTTCTTTGTGGTTCTGCATCATTTGATTTTTACCAACAACCTTTTTTTTATTTTTTTGTACATACCAAATAATGACCACAACTTTATTTCAAGCACCATAAAAAACTTTTTCACCACAGAAAAATTTACCATAAAAAAACTTTAATCTTTAATCCCTTATGTCTCCTTAAACCATGCACACATTAGTCTTCATAAACAAACAAAAAGAAGGCTATCACGCACGCCTTTACAAATTTAGGTAAAGCACCCTTCTGCCTGTAAAGAAGCTATCACGCATGGAAATTTTTTTGGTTCTTTATTTAGAACACTACAATCCATACACTAAGGGTTCTAACTTCGAAAAAATGATGCGAAATAGGAAAATACATATTAGATCACCAATTGTATTGCCTGCATCGAGTGATGACAGGTGCTAGCTCACAGTTTTTTAGAGATCATTGGCTTGAATAAGGAAACATATGTTGTTCCTCCTCTAATATTCAATCGGAAATGCTTCAGTTATGTCCAAAAATTATATCTAGATCTAAAGCCTATGGACTTCTGATCTAATGGTGCACTGGATACAAAACTCGTCTCGGCGGGCTCCTTCGTGCACAAAAATACTCTGCAGCACTTGGTGAGTTTTCTTCTCCAAATCCGCGGCTCTGATCTGGGATTAATCTCTTCAACTAGATACGACGAGTAGAGATGAAGGGTAACCAAAATGACCGCGATGAAAGACTTTATGCCACCTAGAACAACAAAAACAAACATATTTACAAATCCATACAAACACTTCACACAACATAATCTCCTACCCTAATTTATTTACAGAGGAATAAAATTTAAGGATCTTTCATCTTCCTGGCTCTCCCTTGAGGGAGTCAAGCCAGAACAGGCTCTGATACCATATTAGAAAATAGAGAGAGAGCAAAGATATCCATTAAACACAACACAAAACACAGTATTTTTTTGATCTTACAGACATTACATATATAGGAATACATGATCCTTTTAGATCCAAGAATGGTGGACCTAGATTACTAAAAATAGCTAGTACACCTATTAACGTAGGAACTATACAATATGACTTAGGACAACTTGAAAGTCATGGAAGCATTAATTCCAACAGATTCACTATTTACCCACAACTCCCTTCTCATGTCTATAAATTTAACTCTAAATGGATGTTGATTAGAAGTAGATTTATAAATTTAAATACAAATCGATGTTGACTAGAAGTAGATTTTTTGATTGGTAATGTCAATGAGATCCAACATCACTATGCGAACATTCTCCTCTTCAAATATACATCCGAAATTTTCACTTCCATGTTGGACGTAACAGGATGGCATTCAAAGATGTTTCATGGTTGCTTGTAACCAACAAATATCATTGTTATACACTCTAATGTCCATTCATACTTATGTCACATAAGCAGTTTGATAGTTTAACTGTTGGTGCTTTAGGTAAAGTTGTGATTTTTACAAGATAGGAGCATTGCTTGTACATTTCAAACTTATTTTAATTTCTTTGTAGTTCGTTATAACTTAAAATTGTGTACTAGGATATAAGAGTGAGGATTTCCACCCTCACTTGATCTCATGAATGGCGACTAAGGGTTCAAAGCGATTAATTCACGGATTTCAAATGTCCTTCAAAATGCTACCTAATGCTTATCACAACATCCAAATTGAAATCACGGAAAGCCCAAGCCTAACAATGCATACACGTACGATATTACAATTATCTTTCTCATTTTATTCATTGTGTACATACTCTCAAACTAAGTGAAATACAAAATGTATGCCATAGCATTTATCACGATGTTCGCTGAGAAAGCTAAGTGACCATCAAAATGTATACCATAGGATTTATAATGATGTTCCCTAAGAGATACCATAGGATTTATAATGATGTTCCCTAAGACAGGAACTTTTAGAGAAATTTGCACACTGAGCCATAATTTTGATTGATAAGTTTTCTGGGAATAACAATTGTCTTTTCACAAGTCCCTTTATAGCTTTGTCTTGATCAAATTGTCCATCAAATAATTATATAAAAGAGGAATATAAGAGCACTTTCTACCTATCTATAAAATACATAAAAATATATAATCAATTAAAAGGAATAAGAGATGCATACTATATTTTACTTACTGTGCTGCATTATGGAAGCTTTTTTTTTTTTTTAAGAGAGAAAAAAGCTACAATATATTATATGAGGAATATAAGAGTCCAAAATTAACTGAATACATCCAATTGTTCTAATTCAGATCTGTATGCCACATAGTCTAAAAAACTCCTATGTTCAAAAGAGTAACATAATATCTAAGTAGCCAAAAACTATCAACTATCAAGTCTCTGTGACTAGTATAGTGAAATCATGATTATAGTGAGAAAACTCATCTAGTGAGTCAAAATTTCCAAAACAGAGCACTAAAAATCTAGTAAAATAAAATCTTGGATCTGAAATGTGGTTCCATCCGAAAATATCTCAAGATGCCAAAATCCAGGAGAGGAGGTGAGACCCTTTTTAGAAAGTGCATCAGCTGTAGAATTTTTGTCCCTGCTGATGTGCTGAATAGTGCTATCAACCATGCGGCTCCAGTAGTAGTTGATCCTGTCTCTCCAACCGGTCAGGTGCTGCGCCAAAATGATATTTCTCCTATTTACCGAATCAACCAATATCTTCGAATCTCCATAGATAGCAGCCTGCTATGTCTAGGAAAATACAAAATTTTAATAGTCCAGAGAGAGCTAAGGCTTCAGCGAAATTATTGGAGCCATGACCTCCGTGCCAGAAGGAATAAAAGTGTGTAGAATCATTTATCTTGATGTGGAAACCACAGCCACATTGTCCCTTTTGTGCGGCCCCATCGAAGTATGCGGATGACTGAGAAAGCTGTACAGATAATGACCGATCTGGAAATTTGTTCTGGTGTTTGATTTTCTTCTTCTGAGGAAGAGATTCTAAACATACAGAGATAGAATCCAAAGTTTTAGCATATGAAATTTTTGAGCTGTTGAAGACGCAATGGTTGCGCCATTTCCAAATATACCACATGGATAGAATACAAATTCTACGCCATAGAATATGCCGCTCACTGCATTTTATAATCCATTTCTGGATCGAATCCTGCACATCCAGTTTAAAACCATAAACACTATCTAATTCCTGCCAAATATGAAATGACTGCTTGCATTTTAGAAATATATGCAAATTTGAATCCTCGTCCGCTCTGCATAACGAACAGATGTTTGGTCCATTCCATCCCCTCTTCATTAAATTCTCCCAGGTAAGGTTTCTGTTGTGAAATGCAAGCCAAGAAAATAGAATCATCTTCGTAGGGCAACCATCTTTCCAGAAGATTTGAGGGAAAATAGGGGATCCAATTGATTGTTGTCCGATCAACTGCTGATAAATTCCATTAACTGATACGTCCTCCGCCTCATTCGGGATGTTCCAAGATAGGAAATCCGAATCTCTTGTTCTGAAAAAACCTCCATTCTGTAGCCTCAACCTTATGCTATTCCAATGCTGCGCAATCTCATGGGGAATGTTCAATTCAACAGCATCTTTCCACCGTGGAATGGGGCCAATCCATTCTGCAATCAATTTATCCCAATAAAAGAATCCACTTCTGTGAAAATGATAAAGAAGGGTATCTGGGATATCAATTTCATCAGCCCCGCATTTGAAGCGGTCACTGCCAATAATGATTTTATTCCCTGATTGAAAGCGCCAGATTAAATTCTTCAAGTAGAGCGCCTCAATCCTCCTGAAACTAAGCCATATGGGGGATCCATATGCAGCACCGATAGAACCTCTTTGGTACCAGAAAAGGAAATTCTTCTTTGCAAGATACTTTGATCGAATCATATGACTCCACGGGCCTACACCTTGAATAGCTCTCCAAAAAGACTTGCACAAGAGAGCTCTTCCAAAGATTCTCAAATTGGTTAAACCCCAACCGCCCATAGACTTAGGAAGAGTAATACTGGACAGCTTAATGAGATGAAATTTACTCCTATCAGCATGACCCCCCAAATGAAATTTGCAGAAAAGCCTATTCATGTTGTTGATGATACTCACCAGAAAATGGTATAGATGCACCCAGTATACAGAGAGTTGATTCAAAATGGATTGTACTAATATAATTCTCCCTGCCAAAGAAAGGCATCTATACTCCCATGCAGAGATTCTCCTATAGAATCTGTCCACAATCCAGTTCCAATCAGCTCTCGAGTATCCATTTGCTTTTATCCGGAAACCCAAATACTTTATACCACTGCTGATATGATGGGCTTTTATACCAAATAGCTCAGATAGCCAATGAACATCTTCCTGCTTGAGATCAGAATGGTATATAAATGATTTATCCAAGTTAACCTGAAGTCCCGTAGCCCTTTGAAATTTTTCCATTATATTATGAAAGCGCATCCAAGTGGTCCTGCAAAACATACCGAATAATAATATATCGTCTACAAAAAAATTATGAGTCAGAGATATGTTCCTGCATATTTTGAGAGGCCGCCATGCTTGCTCGATCACAGCCTTATGAATATGTAAGCTGAGAGAGTCTATAGCCAGTATAAATAATAAAGGGGAGAGAGAACATCCTTGGCGCAGCCCCCTCTCTGCACTGAAAAAGGGGGTAGGAATGTCGTTTATAATAATAGCGTAATCCACAGGATCGACACAAGCCATGATCCAGTTGATCATATTGCTCCTCAAACCGATTCTTGCAAGTAAACACCTGATATATCCCCAATCTATGCAATCATATGCCTTCCTGAGGTCTACTTTGATTAAGACCACCTCTCTATTCTTTGAGTGGATGGAGAATAAAGCCTCCTGTGTACTAGCAGCAGCAGCATCATGGATGCTTCTCCCTTTAAGAAAACCATACTATTATTTTGATATTGACTCAGATAATACTCCTTTCAGCCTCACTGCAATGATATTTGATACAATTTTGAAAGAAGTATTACATAAAGAAATCGGCCGATAGTCCTGAAAAGTCTGTGCTTCCCGCTTTTTGGGTATGAGTGCTATGTATGTGGAGCTTAATTGTCTACTGATATTCCCCTTTATTCTGATCTCTTCCAGCATCTTTAACAGATCATCCTTTATATATTCATAGAAATGTATAAGAAATTCTATAGACCAGCCGTCTGGTCCAGGGCTCTTGTCCCGGCTGAATGATTTCATGGTCGCCATCAATTCCTCCTCTGAAATAGGCTGGAATAGCTGATTGTTTTTTTCATTATCAAACATCACTAGGTAAACATCTATACCCCACAATATATCCTGAAAACTTCTATATTCCATCCTTTGATATTGCTTTTTGAAATGAGCCACCGCTTCCTTTGATATGTCTTGCTGAGAGAATAAATAGCCTCCATTCCCATCAATAATTTTCCAGATTGTGTTTTTTACCCTGCATTATGGAAGCTTATGCTTAGAATATATTTGATTTCTCTATTATAGTAATAGATGTAACTACTTAAAAACTATATCTGTTATTTATTTGTGACTCAAAAAATTTTAATAATAAAATGATTAATATAGGATTCCAAAAATAATGAATAATAAAATTATTAATATGAAGATTAAAAAAATTAAACTTTATAACCATAGTTATAATGATATTATTAGAATTAAGAATATATTATTTAGATATAATATAATGATAATATTATATTATTGCTATTAATAATGATAGAAAACTTCATTATTTGTAGTTTATCTCCATAATTCACTAAATTTGGATAATCTATGATTGAGTTCACAAATGTTTCTCATTTATTGAGATGTGGATGATTTTAGTTGACATTTAGCTAATTATCTTGATTAGCCATATTATGGGTGATTAATTTTTATGTCATTAGCTTTGGTTAAGTGTGGTTGACTTTCATCCATTTAGTTTGACTTGATCAAATTTGATTCAATGTGATCATAATGGTTGACTTTAGTTTAATTTTATTAGAATGGTTTTCTATGGCCAACCATGGTAGGCTTAGATGACTAGGATTGAATTTCATTGACTTTGTTTACCTTTACCTAAATTGGCTAAATGTGGTTGAGTTTGATTGTGGTTTAAAACTATGGTTGACTAGAACTCATTATGATTGATATTAGCCAAATTTGTTATATATGGACTGTTATGATTCAATTTCCTTGTTATGCTTAACATTACTTGACCTTGATTCATTAGGTGAATGAGGTTATATCTTTGTTGAGTTATTTGTGGTTCACTTCTAATCAATTTGGTAGAATTAGTTCATTATGGTTCCACTTGTCATGGTAGACTTCACTTAACTTTGGATGATTGTGGTTGACTTTATTTGACATAATTTCATTGTGATTGACCAAAATTGAGTTTAGTTAATATTGGTCGATTTACGTACAAAAATTTAACTACTTTTGAAATGATTGGGTGTGGTTGACATTTATTAACATTGGTTAAGCGTCATTGAATGTAATTGGCAATGTTGATTGTGGTTGACTTTGGCTTATTATAATTGAATTTGGATGGATATGGTTGAATGTGGTTGAAAATGGTGGAGTTAGTCCATTATGATTAATTGGGATTGACTTTGTTGATGGTTATTGAATGCTACTGGTTTGATTTGGTTGATTATGGTTGCCTTACCTCACTAAGGTTCAATTTTTCTAACTAAGGTTGAATTTTGTTAATTTCAATTTCCTAAAAGGGGAAGTGTGCTTGAGTTTGATTATCGCTGAATTTTGTTCTTAACTTAGTTCACTATGGTTGACTTCACTCATTATAGTTTATTATGTGTATCTATGGTTGAATTTGGATTAATTCACTTATTGTCCTTGTATTGATAGCATACACGCCATTAGATTTCATAATCAGTAATAGGAATTATACCTTAGAGTACTAAGATGAAAGAGTCAATAAGACCTCCATGCATTACCATCTAGTGATGAATGCCAATTAAGAGTTGAGGGGGGAGCCCTATGATGATAGGGCTGCACCAAATGGATAGTGAATGTTTATTGGAAGCAATGTTTTAAACAATGCTAAGTTTGAGAAGAATTTTCCACCTTGATAGTAGGTGAAATGTTAGACACATTACCTTCCTCTAAGGCATCAAGTGTAAGAATTGTGCTTTTAAACCAATTGACATTGTTCGTAAGAACACAATATTTATTTTAAATCATGTATTGGCTAGCGGTTGTGGTTGATTTCACTAATTATGGTTAGCTATATTGAAGATGGTTGAATTGAATTTGGTTTATTTTTGTAGCTTATGGTTGAGTGAAGTTGACTTGGGTAATTATTCTTGACTTTTTTTAATTGTGGTTGACTACATTTAGTGTTTTAAATTTTTTTTATTTAGTGAAGTTGAGTTCACTAGTTGTCATTCACTTCTCAAGAGGTTGTTGACTTTGGTTGACTTTTCTCCTTATTGTTGACATGGATTGTGATTGATTATTTTATAATATGGTTAAATTTAATGGATTATTGATGTTTTTTGTTGACATAGGTTGGCTTGGTTGACTTTAGTTATATCTGGTTTACTACGGTTGACTATAGTTAACTATGATTAACTATTAACCATGGTAAAATGTAATAAAAAGTAATCAAGAAAGGTTGATTATGGATTATGTATGAATTATTGCAATCATATTTGATTAACTATAGTTGGTTATACTTGATTGTAGTTGACTTGGGTAGTTGTATTTGACTTTAATTGACTATCATTGACTTTGTTTGAGTTTGGTTGATTTTGGTTGAGTTCATTGACTATATCTAACTTATGGAGAATTGGTTACAATAGACTAATTTACTTGTCTTAGCTAACTATGGTTGATTTATGAGATTGTGTTTGATTTATTTTTAATGTATTTGGTTTGGTTGACTCTAGTTGATGCACATTGTTGTGTTTTTCATTGGCTCATTATAAAAAATCTTTTTGAATTTTATAAGCATGGATTATTATAGTCAACCATGGTCAGCATGGAGGACTATGGTTGGCTTGAATGACTAGAGTTGAATTTCATTCACTATATTCCTTTGTGGATGGCCAAGTTTAATTGTGGAAACCCTACTTCACCACGATTGACTATGTTTAACTCTAACTTAATAAAGTTGGAATTCATTTACTTGAATGTCTTAGATTAACATTAATTGATTTATATCACTATGTTCAAAATTAGTTGACTGTGATCCACCATGGTTAGAGTTTAAAATTTTTGACTTGGGTTCATTGTAGTTGACTTTATTTCAATTTGGTAAACTTGTATCATTATGGTTGATGATGGTAGGATTCACTTAACCATGATTAACCGTGGTTGAATTTATCCAATCATAGATGACTATGGTTTAATTTGGATGACTTTTGGTTTCATTAGTTCACTTCACTACTTAGGATTAACTATCATTGAGTTCAATAGCTACGCTTGACCTTTGTCAATGTTAATTAAACATCACTGGATGTGGTCAATTTTACTATGGTTGAATTTGGCTAATTTTGGTTTATTTTGTTTGACTATGCTTAACATAGTTAATTTTGGTTACTTGACTTACTATGTTTGATTATGGTTCACTTCAGTAATTGTTGTTAAATGTGTTAAGTATACAAATTTTTGGATTATTCTTGTTGACTACGGTTGGTTCTAGTTAACTATGGTTGAATTTGTTTTAGTTTAGTTGACATAGATGATTGTGGTTGACTTCGTAGAATATCATTGATTATGGTTAAATTTCCCAATAGAGGTATAATTTCACAAAGGTTAGATTTTGTTGATTAAGGTTTCCCTATGAATCACTTGTTGAAGTGGGTTTCATTTTAATGTTGTTGATGTTTAGTATTGAATTAATTGTTGCTTGATTTTGTTGAGTATTCACATATGTGTTTAGCTATGGTTTATTTATTGACTCTAGTCAAATTAAGTTGGATTTAAAAGCTTTAAATGTATGTTGTCACATATCCCATTTCCCTTACCAAGCAAAAATAAAATTATATCTATATCAGTCATAGACTCTTGCACATGTATATGTATTTACATAATACTATATTCAAATGGCAACTACAATGTTTCCAATGTTATCAGATTCAATTGGCTTCATCATTAGGTTCAAAATACCTATGATTCATTTGAGTTGGGTCCCCATTTGTTACTTTGATAACAAAATTATTTTCATGCTTTATAATAAACCATTTTGATCCATAGCGCTAGTGTTAACCTATGGTCAAAGGTTTATAAATAAGCACACATTATATTTGTCCTAAAGTCAACCTTGAAACCTTCCTTTCCTTATTGATACCTATCATCTATTCTGAGTTTCTATATGCTTCGCTTATGTTAAAGATGATCCACATGTGGGATTATTATGGTTTGTTGGTCATATATTCCTTTTTTTCTATGATAACCCTTACTACTTATGGTTACTTATGTTATACTGGTGCACATGCTCTGACTCCATGATTTGTATAAATGGAATAAGGTTTGTTAATGTAATATATTCCTCATACTTATATTATTTCTATGGACATTGGGTGAGAATATCAAGGTGGAATTTTATTTTTAACCTACACGTCCCTCTGCCTATCCACTTCGACAATTGGATAATTGCCACCTAACCAGGCCCATTTGAAATTCACATGTGTTTAAGTGCTCAAAGATTGAATTGTGGCGATTTCCATGGGATGTTTGGATGGTGATAATTGTTTGAGAAAACTTTAGGGATTTTTATTCTCTATCATTGTGATTCTCATTTCATTTTGTTCATTTGGAAACTATAGCATCACTCTGCAATGGGACACCTAATTTTTCCCTGTGTCCCTTCTCTGTATTCAATGGAACTTGACTAGGATTCTTAATCCGACATCTGAGTGCATGGCGAAGGTTTTCATCTTTGTTAATTTGGTAAGCTTTCACTCAGTCTATGCAACGTTGACAGTTGAAATATTTTTTGTTTATTTTCCTCACAGTGTTTAAAATCTCCTCTTTGCTACTAAAAATTGATTTTGGTTTTAACTACATGGCCAAATACCTGAAAGAGGGTTTGCATTTATTAAGATAAGTAAGCATTCACCATGCATTTATAGTGGTTTCACTCTTGTATTATTTCTATTTATTTTCTAAGAAATGAATGTATTTTTGTTTTCTTTCCTTCATTAAGTTTCTTTTGACATTGTGGTAGGTTGAATATCTGCTATGGGGTAAAATGCACAGGATGAAAACTACCCTCAATGGCCTTCCAGGGACCTTCGATAGATTGTAAGATTATCTGCAAAAGCTACCAGTTACACACATGTTCATCTATCAAACATAAATTGACAAGGTATGGAAAGAGGATCACCTTCAGTTCCTTCTAGATTCGTTTGGGGGTCTCTATGCGGCAAGAAGAACTCCTTCTAAGCCAGCTCCAAGACAATTCCTACACAAAGGACAAGGCAAACCAATCACAGCATACGCTTCTGAAAACTTAATGTAAGAATCCATAACAAACATGTATTAATGTATAACTTAACTACCCAACATGACAAGCATCAGAATGAACAAATAAATGAACAATATCACCAACAATTTGGAGTAGGGAACACAACTGCAGTTCTATATTCAGAATGGAAGAGTGATTACAAAAATCTATTGTATCAGCCTTCCTTACCCCTTCTTCCTCTCTCTCTCTCTCTCTCCTTATTTCAGCTAACTTCTTCAAGAATATGACAGTTCACAACAGCTCTATGGGCTATCCTTCCAAATGCTCTGACCCTTTTGCAATGGCCCTCTTGCTGCTTATGTAGCAATCGAATTAGGGCTGCCAAGCTCCACCTAGAGTTCATTAGGGAAAAAGACCATGAACCTGCCCTATTTACAAGCTTTTTCCCATTTGCCTTCATTCTTAGAATAGAATTTCTCCAAATATCTTGATTTTTGGAGTTTCCTTGCTTTTCTTGCACAAATTTAGGGATTTAATATCTAGATATTTATGAGCAGATTCGTTGGCATGACCTTCTGAACATCCCTTAAGTTCACTAATGCTCCCCCTGGTCTAACAACATGAGTTAGCAGGGTGACTAATGCTCCTTTATGCTTGGTAACAAGCTTTATAAAGCAGGTTGTCAGTGTATAGAGAGCGTTAGTGTGGATTCCAGGCCTGCAATTGTGGTCATTTGCTTCAGTCATCTTGTCTTTCACCTCTAAGTTGATGAGGAGGTCAATTTGTCCTATAACAGATGCCCCCTAAAGTATGAGATCAGAGGCAGAGATGATGGCCGAAATACTTTATGAAAAAACACTGTAATTTGCTGTCAAAAATCTTTGTAGAGAGAGAGAGAAGTTTCGGGCGGCAAGGAAAACCTGATACAACACAGATACATATATATAAACTGCTAAAATCATGTCCTGAGTTGGGAATTCCCATGCTTAGTAGCTATGTCAGAGTAATTTTCTCATCTGAGATATAACAATGCTGGCTGCCAATATGGCACAGGGCGGATCCAGTGTCATAATAGATCATCCTAAAATAGCTGTCTCCAAAGAACAAATATCCGCAACTTGGGAGAGGAAACAAGGTTGAATGATGCAATCCTCTACCCAAGGTCTCGATTCCCGCTTCATTGAACACCATAGATCGGTACATGTGATAAAATGTGTTTGACGTCGAACATGCATGAAATCATCTGATTACCAGCCAGTAATGGGGACCTTTAACAGATGCGAGGAAGGCCACCAATAATGGTGATGGTCTCCAAGATGCATAGTGTAAACTAGTAAGTGTGAAAGATTTTTTGTCATTGAACACTCATAGAATCGCTTAACCAGGAGCCAATAATGAAAACCCGTGATCAAGCACAAGGTAACCTGCCACTAATTTCTACAAGTACTAAGGCACTTAATTTTTTTCTGGGTTATCTTCCTAGATAGAGTGTTGAAGTCAATAGGAAGAAACTTGTCGAAAGGTAGGCAAGGATGTGTCCTACATCAGTCAACACGAAATCGAAGAAGAATGATTTTGTTGTTTGAAGAATCTTTTGAGAATTTGGGTCTAAACAACGGAGGGCATGATGAAAGGATATGTAGGATCGGTTGATAGAGGAAACAAATGGGGACCCTTGAACAATAGAAGGCACGACAACGGTTTTAACCAGACAACACTAGACTCATGAACACTACAGAGTGTTTAAGATACGGAGATGCAATTACATCAGGGTATATAGGCTAAAAACTCATAGGTTGGTAGGGTTCATATTGAGAGGCTATCAAAATGAAGGTTTATCTAAGGGAGTGCCATGTTCAAGGGAATGATTGCTGCCAAACCATGCTTTCGAATATAGAATACAGTTGTATTGTCCACTTTCCCCGTCTGATTTTTTAATGAGTCCAGATGGGTAAACTCATCGATCTTTTCATGTTTAAAGAGTCTGAAAATGATCACAAAAAGAATGACTATTTTCCCTATATGATTAGTTTAGTGAGTCTAGACAGGCAAACTCGTCGATTTTTTCATGTTTTAAGAGTCTGAAAAGTATTGTAAAAAGAACGACTCTATATCTTGTCTGTGTATTTAAAGAGTCCAGACTAGACAACTCGGTGGTCTTTTCATATTTAGAGAGTCTGAAAAGATTGTAAAGAGAGACTCCATGGTGGTCCCTTTGTCATAGTTGTTAATCGGGTGCGATAAAAGTTTAATAATATACACAGATCGGTTACTTTTCCGTATTTTAATCTATTGAACCCGAATAAAGATAAACCTTTTTCCAATAGATGTCGACCTCATTTTGTTACGAGTACGAGGTGACGGACTAAACCCATGTTTTGTCATGACGATTTAACGAGCTCAGTAACAAAAACTCGGGATTTTTCATTTTTTAACGAGCTAAAAAAGTGCCTAAAAGAATGCTCGGGTCATCTTTAGTATGTTTAACGAGCAGCAAGACATAGCTCGGGATTTTTTCGGTTTAAAGAGTGAGAAAAAAGTGCATAAAATAATGCTCCTTTGGTCTTTTTAGTTTATGAGCTGGAAAAAGATCGATAAAGAGGTGCTCAGAGCATCGTTTACTCAGAGGACTTTCGTTATGACATAAGGACCTAGCCAAATGGGTTGAAGCGTGCATGCCTCCAAGAGGATATCTTTTGGATGATAGAGTGATACGAAGTTGCCCACTTGGAAAGAACAAAACCTAACCTCTTTTGCAAATTGGGTTTGTACCCGCTCCTTATGAGCTGCGAGTGCCAAATCGGCATCTCAACGAGTTTTATCCAGTTGTTTGACGTATAGTAGGCGTTCTTCTTTGGCAGTGGGGCCAGACATGGGTTCAACGGCTATTTTGAGGGAAGGAATTGGCCACCCATTTTGTTTTTCCTCGTTGTAAAGTTGGATCTCATGCATGACAAATGACGGATTAAAGTCATGCATTTCCTCGTGAGACCAAACAAATTCATCATGGAATTCCTCATGTAGGCAGGTGGAGCTTGCAATTTCCTCAAGACTGCAATCTGCTCTCATCTGGGTGTCTTCCATGGTGCCTATCGTGACTGAAATATCTATGGGCATTGACCTGGAAGTGTCGTCCATATTTTCTTCCACCCCAAAAGTTTGGATGCTTGTATAGGGTGGGGAAATGATTTCGTTTGTGTCAGAGGACAGGACTTGAAGAGGCATCATGTCCAAATCAGATGTCAGACCCCAAAGATGCCAATCCTCCCAATGTTGCTCTCCAAAACTCATGATTTCTCGAACGGCTTCGTCTGTAGATGGGAGTTGATCGCATGGATCTAAAGGAGGAGTGGTTATGGGAAGGGGGGTGGTACCATCGGTGATAGCCAACATGACCGGAGATGTGGATGCAAATTGAATGCCTTGGTAGGCCGATTCAGCAGGTGACAGCGGCATCTGGTCTCCGAATGCGTCAAGGTCTGAAGGCGCCATTAGGATCCACAGATTGGTTAGTTCATGAGGAATTTATTAAAGCATGTTGACCAATTGTGGAACCTGCGGTGGTTGAAGAGGAAAACAACCCATCAGGGAGGAAGCCTTCAACAGACCAGTACCTATACTGAGAAAACTATTAGTTACACCTCCTACTAGGGGTACGGAGCCACTTGGTAATGGTGAATAATCGGGGGTGTAGAAAGACAACTGATCCACTGTAATGACCTTTCCATCCAATGGAAATAGGATGATACGAAAGATAATGGATACGATGACCGTCATGGCATATGTCCAACTATGACCTAGTAATAGATTATAGTCGAGTTCCTTGTTCATGACTTCTACGTCCACCATTACTGTTTTCCCAGCCAAAGTGATGGGAAAACTGGCTAGGTATCCTTTTGGGACAAAGGTGTGGCCGTCAAAAGCTTTAAGGGAGTTCGACAGCGGGGATAGGGTTGGGGAACCCAGGGTGAGCCAACATGAAGCTTGTTGGAAATAATACTGAGGGGGGGGGGAATCAGTATTATCTAGCAATTTACCAAATCTTCCTTATTTGATCTTTTGAAATATTCTTGCATATCAGTACCATAAAACAATGAGCATGAATAAAGAAAATAGACAGTCACACCAAAGAACACAAGATGTAAGGTGGAAACCCAATGCGGGAGAAAAACCACCTGCTGCAATAATGTCTCTATCTTCTTTCAAGAAATTCTTTTTACAATGATTTTGTACTGGTGCAGTCCTTTACCAGCACGCAGGCTGCAACCTGCAAAGAGCTACAACTCTTTCTTGTTTTCCAGACTTCTCCTGGAAGGAGCTACAACCCCCTACTTCTTTTCAAAATGATCAACAAGTATACAACAGATACAGTCTACTACAGATATCAGATCAGTAATTACAGAAACAACCCAGAACACCTTATGAACAGAAATATACAGTTAACAGATCATCTTGAGACAGGGACGCATATTTTCTTTCTGTGGCCTGCGACTGGACGCAGTATACCTTATGCTGTTCTGCGTGCAGACGCACTGTTCCTTTTTCTTGTCTGCGACCGACGCACACATCAACACTATCGCGCCGCGTCTTTTGCTTCAGAGACGCACCCAATACCACAGTCGCGCCGCGTCCTTCGCTTCAGAGACGCACCTGATCCTTTACTGTACTGCGTCCCGGCGCACTTTCCCTTCACTGAATCTGCGTCCCTTTAGATATAGAAGATAAGAGGACTTCAGAACCAACCCAAACACTCAGATCCACAGATCTGATCATGCGCCATATAGATCGTAGTCCATTAGAAGATTTACCCTTAAAGATATGGACTAGATCACTCCAAGAGATGATCAACCAAGATGATGCCTAATCCAAATGAACTCCTTTGCTTTATATAGGCAAGCTTCTCCCCAAAGCGTGGAACAATACCACGAGCCGACACCAGAGAAACACGCAACCGTCGGCTAGATACCACACAAGAAGCCCCCACGAGTTTTTCTCTACCTTGAAATGTGTGCACTGGGCGGACGCACCTTCTGAACGGCTGGCCGCGTCCCTAGACGCGGGTTCTGTATGGAATACCTGCGGGGACGCGCTTGTTAAACAAAATTTCCTGCGTCCTTCTTGATTTACCACCTGAAGGCGTTTGCCATCAAGTACAACACCTGAATCATAATGCCAACAAACTCCCCCTTTGGACTTGATGGCAACCACATAAACTTTCAGCTTCATCATTCTCCCCCTTTGACATCAAGAGCAAAGGGTATGCTCCCCTATGCTCATGCTTCTCCAGAATTGTAACCAGAAATCCATCATGAAGAAGACAGAGACATATTGCAGCTATTTCCAAGATCTCCTTCTCCATAATGCCAACAATGCATTATGTGCTCCCCCTGAGCCTATACCATCAATAGGAAGATGGTCAACAGTGAGATGATGCATCAACAACCCCCAGCTTTTGCCTGAGGTATTCAAAAGTGTCCCTGGGCAACGGTTTGGTGAAAATATCAGCAACTTGTTCCTTAGAAGGAACATACTCCAACTTGACCTTCTGTTCAAGTACTTGTTCCCGGAGAAAATGGTACTTGATTGGTATGTGCTTGGTTTTTTAATGCATGACCGGATTCTTTGAGATGCTGATTGCACTTGTGTTGTCACATAAGATAGGAATAGGAGGTGTACAAGTGATTTGATAATCCTGCAAAGTCTGCATCATCCAAAGAAGTTGGGTGCAACAAGATGCAGCCGCAACATATTCCGCTTCAGCTGTAGACAAGGCAATTGAACTCTGTTTCTTGCTGAACCAAGATACCAGTCTAGAACCCATAAAGAATGCACCACCACTTGTGCTTTTCCTGTCATCCACGCTTCCGGCCCAATCTGCATCTGTATAAGCATGAAGAGTGAGATCTGGATCTCTAGGATACCATAGGCCATAATTTTGAGTCCCTTGAAGATATTTGAAGATTCTCTTTACTGCTTGAAGATGAGTCTCCTTTGGATTTGCCTGAAACCTTCCAACTATTCCAACTGCATGCATGATGTCTGGTCGGGTACCTGTCAAATATAGTAGACTTCCAATCATAGATCTGTAGGTTGGTTGATGAACTGCTGCAGATTCGTCATTTGCACTGAGACTACATCCTGTGACCATGGGTGTACATACTGGTTTTGCATCTTCCATGCCATATTTCTTCAAAATCTGCTTGAGATACTTGGTTTGAGATAAAAGGATTCCTCCTTTCTTTTGTTGGATTTGCAAACCAAGAAAGTATGTCAGTTCTCCTAGCAAGGACATCTCAAATTCTTTCTGCATGACTGAGGCAAAGCTTTGACTCATAGCTTCTTCATTACTGCCAAAAATAATGTCATCTACATACACAACAAGTATTAGTAATTTGTCATTTTCAACTTTTATATAAAGATTGCTATCTGCTGAACCTTTTGAGAAACCTTGTTGATGAAGATATTTGTCCAACCGGTAGTACCAAGCCCTTGGAGCTTGTTTGAGACCATAGAGAGCCTTTTTTAATCGGCATACACAGATTTGGATCGTTTCCAAGAATGAAACCATCTGGCTGTTCAATGTACACTTCTTCATCCAAGTCTCCATTCAGAAAAGCTGATTTCACATCCATTTGAAATACTTTGAAGTTCTGACAACTTGAGAGAGCAAGAAACATTCGGATGGCCTCAAGTCTTGCAACAGGAGCAAAAGTTTCTTCAAAGTCTATTCCTTCTTGCTGTGCATACCCTTTACAAACAAGTCTGGCTTTGTTTCTAATTACTTCTCCATTTTCATTCAATTTATTTTTGAACACCCATTTTGTTCCGATAACATTCTTATCCTTTGGTCTAGGAACCAGCTCCCAAGTATTGTTCTTTTCGATTTGCTCAAGTTCTTCATCCATTGCTTTCACCCAACATTCATCTTTGCATGCTTCTTTCACATTTTGTGGTTCAGTAGAGGAGAGTAATGCCAAATAACTTGAAGCTTCTGCAACTGTTCTTCTAGTTTGTATACCTGCTTCCTTTTGTCCCATGATCTGAGATTCTGGATGGTTCTTTTGAACATATCTGGATGGAGTCTTTTCTTCTATTCTTGTTCTTTCTTCTGCTTCTTCGTGGAGGTCCGTCTTGAAATTGTTTCTTTTGCGGTCTTCTTCTTCATCATTCTGTCTTTGAGGGTAGCTTTCATCTTCTTCAATGTCTTCACGATTGTATTTGCCTAGGGAATGTATCCTTTCTCATCAACCACTACATCAATGCTTTCAACAATTCTGCAAGTCTTTTATTGTAGCATTTGTATGCTTTGCTATGTGGAGAGTAGCCAAGAAGAATTT